>PVHT021183577.1:2121383-2207488 GCA_004024745.2 Catagonus wagneri
GGGGTAGGGGTAGACGGGTGGGTGGACCAGTCCTTTCCACCAGGCCCTGACCTGCAAGCGCTTCCCAGGCTGGGTGGAGCTGCAGGACCCAGGAAAGCCACCGGGGAACCCCTCTCCGGGCAGGAGACCAACGCCTTCTCCCGTGGCCCTTCTCAGCTTCGCGGTGAGGCCCCCTCCAAACGCTGCTGGGGGCAGGGAGAAGGCGACGCTGCGTCAGCCCCTCTGCAGGGCCCTCAGGCAGCTGAAGGGGTGGGGAAGGGGGCAGGAGACCCCGGCAGAGGCCCTGGGCGCCCCCACCTCACCCACAAGCACCCACGGGGGGAGCCGACGAGGGGTGGGTGGGGGGAAGCAGTGAAGTTGAGCCCACTTGCATTTTTCTGTGTTTTCCAACATTTCTACAGTGAAAGCGGTCGCCTGTGCAGTCAGAAATCTATAGTCTTAGAGTCACAGTGTGTACCCGGCAGAGGCCAACGCGACACAGCCTGAGTGCCAGGCCTGTGGCTCTCCCGACGTGGTGTCTGGGCGCAGAGCAGGGAGGCCCCTCTGGAGTGGCTCCGGGCAGGTGACAGCGGGAGGCCTGTGACCCCAAGACAGTCAGCCCTGCTGCGTGGCCGGGGGACTCTGATTAGGGACCTAGAGGGAGGTACACACGACCACAAGCCGGGCCTCCCGGCCGCAGACGGGGGCCAGATGGGCGCCAAGGGCCACCGAGGTCAGCAGGCCAGCACCCCCACCCCAGGGCAAGGGCTTTCAGCCTCTCCTCAGCCTCCTTAATTCGCTCCCATATAAAACAAGCCAAGGTAGGCAGCAGCGGAGACTTTGTTCAGGAAAAGGGCCGGCCTCAGCGTTTTCCGGCCTGGCCTCGGCAGCATTCCTGGGCGGGCTTGGGGAGGGGGAGAGAAGCAGGAGGAGGGAGAGCCCCGGGTTCGTCCGGTTCCAGCGGGAAGACCAGCGGCCCTGGCGGGGTCCCGGCCTCAGTGTCCCATCTACGTCTCCTGGCCTTGGCCTTGTGGCTCGGCGGGGGCTCGGCATCAGGGCATTGCCGGGGCCCCTCCGACTGGAGGCTCAGACAGGGACACGGCGCGGGGCGGGGGAAAGCAAAGCCAGGCCGCCCCCGGGCCTCAGCGCTCCTGCCCTACCTGGAAGGCAGATCGCGGCACGCGCATGCCGTGTGTTTGCCTCACTGCTCGGGACAAAGTGGCTTCTGAACCAGAGGTGCCTCCAGGCCCCAAGGGTCCGCGAGGGCAGCGTCCGCCTGGGCCCCGAGCCAGGCCGACCCCAGACCGCCCTCCTCAGCACGGTTTTCCAGATGGGGCAACGCGGCTCTCCGGGAGAGAAGCCCGAGTTCTCACCTCCTGCAAAGGTGGCCCCGGGGCCCTGCTGGGCCCGACAGCGGCTGGAGGGGTCCCTCCGGGCACAGTGGGAGGGGGCCCTGGGTGCCCCGTGCCCCCCACCCAGCCCCACGGCCCCGCCCTCCCTATTCTACAGGCTCTGCTGACACCTGCTGGCCGCTTAGCCCATTACCATAGCAACCCCGCTGTGCCTCCCGGCGCCCCAGCCAGGGGCTGCCGGGAAGGGGGGCGTCCAGGCCAGATGGGGGCGGTGTGGAGGCACAAGACGGGGCCCCCGAGGGGCGAATGCCTCTTCCGGGGACAGCTCCATCACCCCCGTTAAGTACCACGGCCCCCCCCCCCCAATGTTCCGCGGAGCCCAGGGGCTGCGCACCCAAGCCCCCAGCTGGGGGTCCCAGTTGAGTCATCTCCCCCGCAGCTTCTGGGGTTCCCTCTCGGGCATACTGAGCTGGGCGGCTGTCACCCCTCACCTGGACAGCTGTCAGGGCCGAGCGCGCTGGCCCTGGGCCTCCGGCGGCTCTGCAGCCACATGTGCTCAGTTACAGCTCCCCGCCCCCAGGCTGGGCCACACAGACCTGCTGTTCCCACCTGGGGGTCTGAGCACCCCCCCTCTCCAGAACGTTTTCACCGCTCCCTCTGTCCCATCAGCAAACCTTCCAGAACATTCCACCAGCTTTGATCTCCCTGGGCCCTGCACTGCGTGGGGACCGTTCCGCCCCCCTGCCAGGGTGCCCCCTGACTCTGCCGCGACTGTGGGGTCCCCGCTGTGTCTGAGCGGACCCCAGGGCGGCTCTGGGAGGCGCTTGCTGGCCTGGGGGCCCTCAGTCCCACGCTCCTGAAGTGCTGCCTCCTCCAGGTCCTGCCATCCTCCGAGGCCCCTCCTCTGCCCGGGGTCTCCTGGGGACTGCTGGCCTCGCCCTGTGGGCTCACAGGGCCAGCACAAGCCTGACCCCACAGGCCCTCCACATACTGCCCAGGGCACACGGTGCCCAGGGCCCTGTACTGAACCTCAGTACACAGAAAGGAGCAGAAGGAGACCCCGAGTGGCAGGTTGGCACCTCGGCAGGGTGGCAGGCTCTGGTTGCAGACGCTGGGCCGCCGGGCCACCTTCCCCACTGGCCCCCCTGGATGGGGCTGCGGACCAGAGGGGCTGAGAGGAAGGGGCGGAGCCCTGCTCCTGCCCTAAGGTTCCCTGGGGCCTGGGGGCCGGGGCCCCCCATTTGCACTCATCAGGTTGGGGCCATCTGACCGACCGCTTGGCGAGTCCAGGACAGACCCTGGCGGCGGAGGGGGGCCCAGGCCTTCTTCTGACGCTCACTAAGCCCCGATACCATTGACTGCGGGGGAGCCAGCCTCCCTCCCCCCTGCACTGGTGCCCAAGAGGTCCCTGAAAGCCAGAATTTCGGCAGGTCCCGAAGGGGAGGCTGCCCCACGGGGTGGGGCGTAGGAAGGCCCGGAAGCCACCCTCCCTTCTCATCCCCCCACAGCGCAGACCAGCCCCAATCATCACTCAAAGCAGTACTGAGCGCCTCCAGGCCCCCCTGCCCGTCCTGCCCAGAGACACAGCCAGAACGGCTGAGGAACTTGGTTGGGTCTGGCCACAGCCACGGCCACGTGAGTAGCGGCTACACGTCAGGCCCAGAGAGGCTCCAGTGGCTGGTCAGCAGCCCAGCCTGGCCTCGCAGGCTCCACTTCTCACTCTTTCTATTCCCACTGGCCTCTGTCCTCCCTCTCCACCTGTTAACCTGTTAGTCAGACTCTGCCTCCTTGTCCCAGTCTCTTCTCTGTCACTGCAAGCGGAGGGGCAGCCTGTGCACGGGGACTTGCAGAGCCAAGCAGAGTACTGGCAGACTTGCAAGGAGACAGCGATGGCAGAGGAGAGCACACAGAGGGGAGGCGTGAGACGGGGAGGGGCCGCCCTGGGTGCCCAGACTAAAACCAGGGCCTCCCCTTCCAAGAACACACAGACAACAGCTCAGATCAGCTCAAGTCAGATCCACAGGAGTCATTACACATGTGTATCATAAAAGGATTTGGGGGACTCTCCATGCTCCTCAAATGCAATCTGTCCCAGCCCATACTGTGGGGGCCCCAGGGTTCAGGTGGGCTCTGACTGGTCTAATCGAGTCAAGGTGTTCTCACCCCCCTGGTCAGAGTGGTTGCTGCAGAGGCAGGGATAAATAGGAAATCCCACAGCCGGGCTGGCCAGCAGCTATCCCAAATGGAGTCCTCAGAGACATCGCTGAGCTGCTGGATCAATCCTGACCTGAAGTCCACAATATCATTTCTTTATTACAATGAATTCCCTTTACAGTTAAGTCATTTTGAGATTGGTTTTCTATTATTTGCCCCCAAACACATCCTGATATGGGGCAGGGGATAAGTTCCCCTGGAAATTCAACGTGGCCATGAGACCACCTTAGAATCCAGACAGCAGTTTCCAGATGGCAATAAAGCAAAACATGACTTTCCAGTGTCAGGGAGAACCAGGCTATATTCTAAAAAGCTACAGGTCGGGAAAATCAGCCCTCGGACGGTGGAGGCCTGTGATGGCTCACAATGCCCCGAGTGGCCAGAAGTGGGAGGGACAGGGCAGGTGGCTGGCCTGGGATGGGGTGCCGCCCCTTGCTCACCAGATCTCCAGGCCATGTCCCGGCGGAATGCCACCCCAGCCACCGCGCCTGACTGGCCCGTGCCCACAGCCCACCGTCCAATTCTCTCGGCAAGTGTGCTGCCAGCTTCTGCACCACCCAAGCTGTGCTGGAAAACTGCCCACAAGTTAAAAGAGATTTCTTTCCAGCAGACATTGCTCTGGCGGATTCGAGGCTTATCTTCCCCTTCCAGAACGAGTGTTGTTCATTTCACTTCCTAAAATAAAATAAAAAACCCTAACCACAAACTGAAAAACGTGGGGCCGTTTCAGGATTTGGCTGGAGCTTGTCTGGGAGCTGATAAGGAATAGCAGAGGGCGACACAGCAGCAAGCTACGGGGGAGGAGGGCCCAGTGTTTCCGGGGCACCACCACCGCCCCCCAAGAACACAACTGGGCAGGAACGTAAGTCAAAGCTGCACCCCTAAGTATTTGGGGGTCCAGAGGGACAGGGAGCAGAAGAGAGGAACCTACTTGTGCAGAGATAATGAACCCCTTTTTTTTTAGGGCTGTACCTGTGGCATCTGAAGGTTCCCAGGGTAGGGGTTAAATCAGAGCTGTAGCCGCCGGCCTACACCACAGCCACAGCAACGCCAGATCCGAGCCGCATCTGTGACCTACACCACAGCTCATGGCAACGCCGGGCCCTTTAAGTTAAGCCACTAAGCGAGGCCAGGAATCGAACCCGCCTCCTCATGGATGCTGGTCGGGTTCCTTAACTGTTGTGCTACAGTGGGAACTCCAGCAATGAACCATTTTAACAGAGGAGACAGGGATGGGGGACAGTGCGTTGAAAGCGCTCAGGAGCAAACGCACATCTGACTTGGGAGCCCGGGCAGGATTTTACTAGTGAGACTGATGGACATTCCAGAGACAGGCCTACAGAGACGGGCCGCCAGGCACAGACGCTGCCTGCTCACATGCACAGCTGATCCCAAACACCGGGAGATAAAAAACAAAACCAAGCCTGCAGGACACTCGATGTCACGGGGAGCCGGGGCGGGGCGGCTACAGTTGAGACCGCTGCGGACTATGTCACATGAAAGCTGGCGGGCAGCTGCTTAAAGAGGGGGGAAAATGGCATCCACTTCTATGAGAGCTGAGTTAATGGAGAAGTTTTAAAATGACACCTATACGTAGTCAGTAACCCATAAAAATAAGCCGCTATTATCATACTTGGAAGCTATTTCAATTTCATATAAGAACTCTGCTAATCGTACAAAAAGGCCAATAGCTGAAGACACGTGGGATGACCTCTGTCACCAGCACACCTGCCCCCCTGCCCCCCAGTGACGCTTCGATTCATAGCTTTAGCGTTAGAGGGGACCGCCGCCTCCTCCATGAAGCCTCTTCTTATTCCTGCAAATAGAAAACACCTCTCTCTCCACCCAAATCCGAGAAGGGTTTATTTGTCACTCTCCAGTGAACTTTAAGGCTCCCTACTTTTTTACTTTTTTTTTTTTGCTTTTTAGGGCCACACTTGTAGCATGTGGAGGTTCCCAGGCTAGGGGTCGAATCGGAGCTGCAGCTGCCGGCCTACAGCACAGCCACAGCAACGCCAGATTGAGCTGAGTCTGCGATCCACACCACAGCTCACGGCAACGCCGGATTCTTAACCCGCTGAGCGAGGCCAGGGATCGAACTCGCATCCTCAGAATACCAGTCGGATTTGTTTCCGCTGGGCAGCAACGGGAACTCCCACAGCTCCCTACTTTTGAGTAGTTATTTATACAGACATCTGCAGGTGTTATTTGTGACTGGACAATAACTTACCCCAAACATAACAGCACAAGCCACAAGCAGGTGTTAGGTGACCCCGTTTCGGTGGGCAGGGCATCCAGGAGCATGTTGGCTGCGTGGCTCTGGCTCAGGCCCTCTCTGGAGGCTGCAGTCAAGTTGCTGGCCGGGGCTTCGGTCATCCAAAGACTCCACGTCCAAGATGGGTCACTGTCATGGCCGCTGGCAGGTGGCCTCAGTCCTTCACCATCGTGGACCTCTGCACACGGCTGCGCCAGCACCCTGACAACACGGCAGTGGCTTCCCCAGGGCAAGGGTCCGAGGGAGGGGAGCGGGGCTGCATGTCTTCCGTGACTGAGCCATCACTTCTGACATACCCCGTTACTCGGATCAGCTCTATTCGGGACAGGAGGGGACCCAGGGGACCGCAGGCCAGACGCAGGGACCACCGGGAGCCACCTGGGAGGCTTGGCAACACAGCATCGTTTCGTTCCTTCTGGAGTATAAGCTTTAGCCCACAATGGAATATCCCAACTCAACATCTTACACTTAGTTAACGTTAACTAAACATGTTAGATGGAAAAAACTGAAGGCGGAGAAATTACCCCTGGCGGACTATATTTTGTTCGGCTAAACCCTGTCTGGCCACCTCCGTAGGTGCAGAAGGAGAAGGCCCCCAGGCTTGTGTGGACCAGAGAAAGGAGGAGAACAAGGCGGCGGGAGCCAGCAACCCCGGGGGCCGGGAGGGCGGCCCTGCGGTGAGGTGGTGATTTCCTGGGGGCTGCACAGCAGAGGGTTCTTAAGAGTGGGGCTGAGGGAGAATAAACAACACGACAGCAACAAAAACAAACAGCTAGATTCCAAAATGGGCTGAGGGAGTTCCCTTGTGGCTCAGCAGTTAATGGACCCAACTAGGAACCACGGGGATGAGGGTTTGATCCCTGGCCTTGCTCAGTAGGTTAAGGATCCAGCGTTGCCGTGAGCTGTGGTGTAGGTCGCAGACGCGGCTCGGATCCCGCGTTGCTGTGGCTGTGGCGCAGGCCGGCAGCTACAGCTCCTGTTAGACCCCTAGCCTGGGAACCTCCATATGCCACGGGTGCGGCCCAAATAAGGCAAAAAGACCAAAAAAAAAGAAAAAAAAAAGGAAAATAACAAGTGTTGGCAACAATGTGAAGAAACTGAAACTCCTGTGCACTGTTTTTTTGCTTTTTAGGGCTGCAGCTACAGCATATGGAGGTTCCCAGGCTAGGGGTCCAATCGGAGCTGCAACTGCCGGCCTACACCACAGCCACAGCCACGCCAGATCCAAGCTGCATCTGGGGCCTATGCTGCAGCTCCCAGCAACGCCAGATCCTTAACCAACTGAGCGAGGCTGGGATCAAACCCACATCCTCATGAACACTAGCTGGGTTCCTTACTGCTGAGCCGCCCTCGGCTGGTGGTGGGGCGAATGGAGCAGTCGCTTTGGCAAACGGTTCAGCAGTTTCTTAAAAAGCTAAACAGACACGTACCCAGACGCGCCTCCTGGGTCTTTACCCACGAGCAGCGAAAGCAAAACGTCCACACGTGAATGTTCAGAGTAGCTTTATTTGTAGCAGCCACATCCTGAGAACAAGGCCAACGCGCATCGGCAGGTGAACAGGCAGACAGGCGGGATGGGGGAAGGGGCGAGTGGCCGAGGGGCGACACGGGGACACAGGCCACGGCCACAGGCCTCTCCAAGTGCCTCGGGGCAGCTGAGCCCCTTCTGCTGCGGGGCTGGCAGGTGCCCAGTGACCAGATGTGGGCTCTGATGGGTCAAGAGAAATGCTGGTGGGAGTTCCCGTCGTGGCTCAGCGGTTAGTGAACCCGACCAGTATCCAGGAGGACACAGGTTCGATCCCTGGTCTCACTCAGTGGGTTAAGGATCCGCCATTGCTGTGAGCTGCGGTGTAGGTTGCAGACGTGGCTTGGATGTGGCGTTGCTGCGGCTGCGGTGTAGGCCGGCGGCTACAGCTCCAATCGGACCCCTGGCCTGGGAACCTCCATATGCCACAGGTGCAGCCTTAACAAGACAAAAAGACAAAAAAAAAGAGAGAAATGCTGATGCCCACCACGGGCCCAGCAGGTGCTAGGGCTGGGAGCCGGCAAAAGCTCCGCCAACTCCAGTTCGAATTGGGCGGGGGAGCGGCCGTGGTCCTGCCAGGATCTGCCCCCATATCACGCGGGCCTCGGCAGCCCCCAGGGCCAGGCAGAGGGTGGGGGGACAGGGGTCCCCACCCTTAAGGTCGTGTCACACCCAGCCCTGCGGCCCCACGGCTGTCAGGCCTCAAGCATCTCAAACACATACGCATGCGGTCACTGACGGTGGAGCGGGACGGAGGAGAGGGTGAGAAAAAGCATGCACGCACGTGTGTGTGTGTGTGACTGGGTCACCTTTGCTGTGCAGTAGAAAATTGACAGAACGCTGTAAGCCAGCTATAATGGAAAAGACAAAGATCATTAAAAAAAAAACATATGCAAAGCCCATCACAGGCAGGCCTGGGGGTTGGGGAGCTCCTCGCGGGTGCAGGTGCGGGGACCCAGCTGTGATCAGACAGGGCAGGGCCTCCAGGGCCCACAGCCCCCTTTGACCAGGGCGTTCCTGGCGCCCAGCCCCACCCCCACCCCGAGGTGTCCTTACAGCCGGGCCACCAGGACCCGGTTTCTAGGAAGGAGGCTTTACGGACCCCACCTCCGCCTGCCCGGGCCCAGCTCAACTCGGGGACAGACGCCGGCAGAAAGGGGCGCAGAAGACAGGAGCGGAGGAGGCTGATTTACGGCGTAAACACAGCACTCGTGTGTAGAAGGAAAATATTTTCTTTGAACAAACAAGACTCTCAGCCCTGTTTCCCAGAAGCACTATTATCTCCGAACAGCACTGCTTCCAAAAAGAAAGGAAGAAAAAAAAAAGAAAAACAGGCGAGGGAGACGGGGAGAAGAGAAAGCTCTGCAGCTGCAGAGCAAACGCTTGGGGGCTGCGGGCCTTTGCAGGGGTGGTGGGCGATGGGGGGGCCCCGCGGCCGGGCCGGGGTTGGCAGCACTGGGGCTGGAGGTATTCTGGGGACCACACGCGCGTGGGGTTTCGCAGTCTGGCCCACAGCCAGCACCTAAACCCTGCGCGATTACCCAGGACCCACTGTGCACACGGGTGGGGGCGCAGGTGGCATGTGTGTTTAGACAGCAAGCAGCGCCACGGGGCCCGGGAGGGTCAGTGCTGGGACTGGCCGGCTGCTTCTCTCTGCCACCTGTGGGGTGTGTCACCCACCTGCAGGCCCAGCGCCATCCACAGTCACGTAACGCTGGACGATGACGCTAACGCATCCAGGGTTTGCTGTGCTTGGCTGCTGGTTTAAGATTCAGAACTTTTTTTTTTTGTCTTTTTGCCATTCCTAGGGCTGCACCCGCGGCAGGCATGTGGAGTTTCCCAGGCTAGGGTCTAATTGGAGTTGGACCCTCCAGCCTACACCACAGCCACAGCAACGCGGGATCCGAGCCGCATCTGCGACCTACACCACAGCTCACGGCAATGCCGGATCCTTAACCCACTGAGCGAGACCAGTGATTGAACCCGTAACCTTATGGTTCCTAGTCGGATTCGTTAACCACTGCGCCACGACGGGAACTCCCGAAATTTTATTTCTAAGAATGCTTTCTGTCCCGAAGAAAAAACGAGGCACAAATATTAGGTTTATAAGAATGCTCACCACAGTACTGTTTACAAAAGCAAAAAAAGAGAAACAACCCAGATGTCTAATCATTGAGGATCAGATAAATAACTCGAGTAAGTAAGTAAAGCTGTCACCAAGCTCGGCGCAGACTATGTGAGGCAGAAAGGCGTGTACCACAGGCACCATCAAAACGAACACTGGGCAGGAGTCCCCGCTGTGGCGCAACAGGATCAGCGGCATCTCTGGAGTGCTGGGACACAGGTTTGATCCCCAGCCCAGCACAGAGGGTTAAGGATCCCGTGTTGCTACAGCTGCGGCTTTGGTCACGACTGCAGCTCAGATCTGATCCCTGGCCTAGGAACTCCATATGACTCAGGGCGGCCAAAAACAAACAAACAAAAAAACATTGGGCAAAGTTGTTTGTAGAGTATAACCCCATTTTAATTTTTTCAGTATACACATATACTCACTACTCCAAAGAGAAAGGCTAGAAAGAGGGACTCCTTGGAGTTCCCATCGTGGCACAGCAGAAACGAATCTGACTGGGAACCACGAAGTTGTGGGTTCGATCCCTGGCATTGGTCAGTCAGTTAATGATCCGGCATTGCTGTGAGCTGTGGTGTGGGTTGCAGATGCGGCTCAGATCTCGCGTTGCTGTGGCTGTGGCAAAGGACGGCAGCAATAGCTCCGATAAGACCCCTAGCCTGGGAACCTCCATATGCCACAGGCGTGGCCCTAAAAACACAAAAAAGCCAAAAAAATAAAATAAAACTGCATTCAGTAGGATAATAGCAATTACTAGGGAGAATCTGAACAAGGCGCAGAAGAGGTGCAGGAAAAGAAGTGGTTCATTCTGGCAGGAAGGGCCAGGACCTGGGGGAGAGATCCCAGGGGCCACCGTCAAAGTCCTCTGGATTCTGACAGATGCACCAAAGTTCGCCTAAGTCCCAGGGAAGGAAAAGTGTAACCAATAACAGGAGAAAACTGGTACCCATGAGTGTCCCCAAGCCTGGCTTATCAGACAGCCAAGTCCCCTAAGGGGCTGAAGCAGCCTGGGATGGAGCCAACAGCATCTGTGCCTGAACTGTCTCCAGGTCCACCGACAGCAAGAGGTACCAACAGTACGAAGCACATATTTATTTAAAAATAAAAGCCCTCATCTTACTAATACAGGAAGTACCTATAAATCAGTAAGGAAAAATAAAAATAAAAACGTGCGGTTTCCTTGTGGTGCAGGGTTAAGGACCTGGCATTGTCACTGCAGTGGCTCAGGCCGCTGCTGTGGTGTGTTTGATCCCTGGCCTGGGAAATTCCACATGCCGTAGGTGTGCCTGAAAAAAAGAAAAAAAAAAGGAGTCCCCGCTGTGGCACAGCAGGATCAGTGGCAGCATCTTGGGAGAGCGGGGACACAGGTTCGATCCCCGGCCCAGCGCAGTGGGTTAAGGATCCGGGGCTGCTGCAGCTGAGATCGGGACCGTGGCTTCGATCCGATCCCTGGCCCAGGAACTCCATATGCTGCGGGGGCAGACAAAAAAAAAGAATTACATTTGAAACTAAATCAAAATCGGCCTAAAAGAATAACCCAACCAGCAAGACTCGAACCCGAGTCTGATCCAGCTGCCAGTTTGCAGGCAACACAGAACACACTGAGCGGCTCCGAGGGAGGCTGTCAGCAAAACGCAGACGGTGGGAAATTTTCCAGGCCAGTTGGCCCAGGGTCCGCAAAAATAGAAATTGTTGGGGAAAGAGACGGACGGATGGGGCCCTCTGGCCAGGACTTGAAGATACAGCAGATGGAAACTGCAAGAGCGAGCGGGGTGCCGGGGCCGGTCCGTGCAGCAGCGAGGGCGGCGCCGGCTGGACAGGCGAGACGGGGGACAGGGTGAGCGAGGTGGTGGTGGCTCGAGGGGCGAAACTCCGCGTCAACGCTTTATGAGACCTCATCGAGCTCTTTGTCTTCTGTGATCTTCTGCAGTCACTTTTTTTTTTCTTAAGGTTAAAAGAAACGCAGGCGTTTCACGCCCTCCCCGCCGAGGCGGGGAGCGGGGCTTTGTGGCCTGAAACTGCGCGGTGTCCCCTGGCACGGGGCCCGGAGCAGGTGGCCGGCGGCAGGCTGTGGCCGCCGGGGTGGGGGGAGCGGAGCCCCCGGCCTGTTCTGCACAGCAAGGTAACCGGCCACAAAGCACATGGCTTCTGGCTGCCAAAAATCAGGCCACGTCTGAAGGATTTCCTCAGGGCCCGCCCAGACCTTGTGAAACGCCGCCCGCCCCCAGACCCAGGGAGGGGCGCTGGACCCCCCTCGAGGGCTGGGGCCAAGCTCTCCTCTTCCCACCGCAGGAGGGCCCGTCTCCATCACCGGCGGCGAGACGCTGAACCGCCCCGACGTTGCTTCTCACGTTGCTTCTCACGGGACCCAGCCTCATTCCGGGCAGCCTGCTCCCCAAACCGCCCTCCACCAACGGCGGGGGTACCCCCGCGCTGGGCCAGATTTCGCGCTGCACAGTGCATCCCGCTAAGGCCTCTTTTCTAAGCAAACTAGGTCACCGTATCCTGAAGGGTATCTTGCAGCTTGCCTTTGGGATTAAAATACCGTAAACGGTTTTTTGCTTTATTAGATGTAGAGAAGACCTGTTCTGGCTGAGAGCTTCATTCTAGGATATGCCAGCATATATATATACATATATATATATTTTTTTTGGTCTTTTTGCCTTTGAGGGCTGCACCCGCGGCATATGGAGGTTCCCAGGCTAGGGGTCCATTCAGAGCTGCAGCTGCCGGTCTACACCACAGCCACAGCAACGTAGGATCTGAGCCGCGTCTGCAACCTACACTATAGCTCACGACAACGCCGGATCCTTAACCCACTAAGTGAGGCCAGGGATTGAACTCACGTCCTCATGGTTCCTAGTCAGGTTTGTTAACCGCTGAGCTGCCACAGGAACTCCTAGAATACATTTTCAATGAAATGTTTTTGGCTGCACCCATGGTGTGTGGAAGTTCCCAGGCCAGGGATGGAACCCGAGCCACAGAAGTGACCTGAGCTACAGCAGTGACAATGCCAGGTCCTTAACACACTGGGCCACCGAACGAACTCCCTAACGAAATTATTTTATTCACTTCATGGGTTTTGTTTGTTTTTTTTCCCGCTGCAGCGGCACGTGGAAGTGCCCGGGCCGGGGACTGAACCTGAGCCACAGGAGCAACCCGAGCTGCTGTGGTGACAACGCTTATCCTTAGCCTACTGCACCACAGAGGAACTCCTTAATCAATCACTTTGTTTTTAGGTGTATGTTTTTTCTTACATCTCAGAGTTAATTTCATCTGTGCCCAATGTAGAAAATCTGGGAAAAAAAAGAGAATTAAAACACACACATAAGGGGTTCTCTGGTGGCCTGCTGGTTTAGGAGTCACTGCTGTGGCTCAGGTTCCCTCCCTGGCCTGGGAATTTCCATATGCCAGTGATGCAGCCAAAAAATGAAATTTAAATAAAATAGAACATGTACACACAAATCCTACCTACAGGAAACGTGCCTGCTTCCTTCCTGTCATTCTTTGCACCCACAGCATGTGGAGGTTCCCAGGCTAGGGGTCTAACTGGAGCTGTAGCTGCCAGCCTACGCCACAGCCAGAACGACTGGGGATCCGAGCCACATGTGTGACCTACACCACAGCTCACAGCCATGCTGGATCTTTAACACACTGAGAGAGGCCAGGGATCAAACCCACAACCTCACGGTTCCTAGTCAGATTCGTTAACCGCTGCACCACGACGGGAACTCCCCTTCCTGTGGTTCTCTGACTCACCTGTTTTCCTCCCTCACTTTGCAGGTGCAGGAAGGACGGGAGAGGGAGTAGGGGCCGCCCCTGGCGTGTGTCCCTGACCTGTCGCCAATACTGTGTCAATTACCACAAGCTTCTTGGTTTAAAACAACCTAAGTCAATTTTCTTCCAGTTCTGGAGGTCAGGGGTCGGACGCAGGTCTCACTGGGCTAAAATAACGACGTCACCGGGGCTGGGTCACTCTGGCGGCCCCAGGGGAGAGTCTGTTTCCTGGCTTTTCCAGGCTTCTACAGGCCTCCTGCATCCTCAGCCTGCGGCCTCCTCCTGCAGCAGCGCTGGGCTGAGTCCTCCCGCCGCCACCTCCAGGTTCCCCGCGATGAGCAAGGACCCCCTCGATTCCTGCGGGTCTGCCAGGACAACCACCCCATCTCAAAGCTGCTGATCAGCAAACGTGACCCGGCACAGTCGCAGGGTCTGGGATGAGGGCCCGGGCATCTTCAGGGGCCATACTCTACCCGTGCAGGTGGCCCGGCCCGAGCTGCCCCCAGGGCCCCTGTGGGAGGTGAGTGGGGGGGAGAAGCCGGGCTCCGCTGAGGCCACGCCCCCCGGTGCCGGAATAACCCGCTGGGGGCCGCTGCCCTCCCTGGACACAAACGCAGACGGTGGGCTATCACCATCGGTAGGACTCACATCATCTTCAATTTATTAATTCTAAGAGTTCCCGTCATGGCTCAGCGGAAACGAATCTGACTAGGAATCATGAGGTTGCGGGTTCGATCCCTGGCCTCGCTCAGTGGGTTAAGGATCTGACCTTGCCAAAGGCTGTGGTGTAGGTAGCAGACGCAGCTCGGATCCCGCGTTGCTGTGACTGTGGCGTAGGCCGGCAGCCGTAGCTCTGATTTGACTCCCAGCCTGGGAACCTCCATATGCCCTGGATGCGGCCCTAAAAAGCAAAAAAAAAAAAAAAATTATTAATTTTAGTGAACGTGAATGGTGGGCGGGCGTGAGGACGAACACTAGGATATCAGTGTGTGGGTGTGGCTGTGAGTGGACGCCTGTGTGCAGGCGTGTGAGTGTGAGATGGGCAGGAGTGTGAACGGGTGACAGTGGGTGTGAACGCAGGTGTGCGAGGGCCTGGTGAGTGTGAATCGGTGTGTCCGGGGCATCTTGTGTGGACCGCGGAGTGCGTGAATCTCAGTGCGACCCCACACTTGTGCTTGTGAGAACGGCTGGGACGTGCGTGTGTGACACAAACGTGAATGTGGGGTGTCTGTGAACCTGCCTGTGAGGGCGGTGTGCGTGCAAGTGTGAAGGCATGAGCGTCAGGGGTGTGGGTGTGTGTGGGTGTGAGCCTGTGAGTGTTTTCTGATCTGTGTGTGTGCAGCTGTGAACGGATGAGTGTGAACGAGTGTGTGTGGGAATGTTGGTGTGTGAGGGCCCATGACCGAGGCTATGTCTCCGGGGGGGGGCAGCCCCCGCGGTGGGGACGGGAACCCCTGGAAGCCTGGCCGTCCAGGCCCTGGAAACGGGCTCCTGGCAGCAACGCCGTGGTCCCGTCCGTGCCCGCCCCGCCCCGCATCGGGAAGGACGGTGGCGCTGCCCGCACGCTGCCGGCAGCTCCGGTGACTCCCGCCGTGACAACCAGTCCGGGGCTCAGGAGGCAGCCCCAAGCCCTCCCGGCCCGCCTGACGGCCCCGGCCCTGTCACGCCGCCTGCAGCACCTCCGCGGCCCACCCCTGCCCACGGCCCCTCCCAAGTCCAGGCCCTCCCCAGACGCCTGCCCGCTGCCCTGACCTCAGCTGCCACCAGCCCTCCACCTCTGGCTGCGGGCAGGTGCCCTTCCTAGAGCCCAGGTCCCCTGAAGGAAGTTTCTGCCTGAAACTGCCGCTGCAAACAAGCCAGTCACCGAAAGACAAATACCGCACGATTCCACTTCTGTGAGGTCCCTGAAGAGTCAGGTTCACAGAGACAGCCCAGAGAAGCGCGGGGACCGGGGGCTGGGAGGGGACTGGAGCTGGGGGACAGAGGGTCGGAGCTTCCGCGTGGGAAGATGGAAAGGGCTCGAGACGGGTGCTGATGGTCACAGGACGAGGTGAACGCACTGGACGCCGCTGAACCACGGTGTCAAAGCGGCTCAGACGGCAAACTTTATGCTAGGTACATTTGCCACAACTGAAAAATATAAATATGCGTGTTAAGTAAAAATAAAACCCACTGGGTCCCCATGGCCCTGGAGCCTTCGTGCGGAGAGCAGCTCCAGGCCACACAGGAGTCGCTGGACGCCTGCCCAGCAGCCCGCGCTGGCCTCGCATCCCCACCCCCCACCGCCGTGCATCTCAGGTCCCCATCCAGGGACCCCCACCCGGTCTGTCCTCAACGCCCGAACAGCAGCCCCGCCCTTGGGAACTACAGGGGTCGCAGGGGAAAAGTCAGGGGGCGCCGCTGCAGGAAGGACCACACAGCTGCCCGGTTTTCTAAACCAAGTCCACTTTATTTGAAAGTTTTCACATGCCCCAAATTTACAGGGAAATACTTGTTCAAAATGTAGCTGGAACACAAAATTCGGGAGCGGCCTCACCGGAGGACCGGGAGGCCTGTCATCGAAAGGCAGGTGACGTGCATTCGGTCACTTAGCACCTGGTCACACACGCTGTGGGACACACTGCACTCGCCCCACCCCCCTGAAACCATTAACCTGCTGGGCGCGACTGCCTGCAGCGAGGGGCGCGGTACGGGCTGGGAAGGCCCCGCCGCGGGGTGCCGGGTGCACCAGCGCAGGCCCCCACCCACCCCGTCTGCAAACGCACCCCCAAGTCAGGGTCAGCCCAAGGGCAGCCTCGGACTCCAGCCTGGTCACCCCACCTCCAGGCCTGGCAGGCGCCCTGACGCTGTGATGTTAACGCAGAACCTCGACTTCAGGGCTTTTGAAAGACCTTTGTTATTATTTGTCATTTTAGGGCCGCACCCGCGGCATACGGAGGTTCCCAGGCTAGAGGGTCGAATCGGAGCTGTAGCCGCCGGCCTACACCACAGCCACGGCAACGCGGGATCCGAGCCGCATCTGTGACCTGCACCACAGGTCACGGCAACACCAGATCCCCAACCCACTGACAGAGGTCAGGGATCGAACCCGCGTCCTCATGGATGCTAGTCGGGTTCGTTAACCACTGAGCCACGGCGAGAACTCCTTGAAAGACCTTTAGAAAGTAACTTAGACAACACTGGTCGGCCTGTGCCAGACCCAGTTTGTTTAAATTTCTGTGGGCATCTGTCCATCCCGCAAGACCTAGACGCTTCTAATTAGAATCCTGTGCCCCGGGTGCAAGTGAGACTGGCGACCAGGCCCTGGATGCCTGACCCCTCCGAGCAACCCTGTCCCCTTCCTGTCGGGGGGTGGGGAGGAGACTCCACGCCTCCTCACCTCGGGTCTCACAGGCTGCGGCTGCTGGGCCAGACCCCCGGCCCCACTTTCCCAGCCCAGGCCTCTACCAGGCCTCTGCCCCCTGGGCCGAGTGGCCTGCGGCTCCAGGGTGACTAAGCGGGGGTCACCCCCGGCCCCCGGCCCTGCAGAGCTGAGTCGGGGGGGACGCCAGTCCAGGACTGTTTCCAAGGTCTGAGGAGCCGGCGCCGTCCCAGGCCTGAGCACAGATGGGCCTCGGGCCATCTCCTCGGGTCCTCAGAAGGGCCGCCGGCAGCAGCCGCGACTGCCCCGCAGTGTACGAGAGTGAACTGTCCTCAGTCCTCGGCTTGGAGGTAAGAGCACTCGCCCGTGTCGGGAAAAGCCGCCAACGGCAGAGCGCAGCCCGCGGCCTCTGCTCTCCTCTGGCTCCCGAGGCTCAGCAGCGCCTGCGCACCTCAGGCCCGGCGGCCAGACCGCTTGGCGGCGCGGTTGCAAGGCCACCGTCCCAGGAGCAGGCAGGGAAGTGGATTAGGGGCGCGCGGGGAACAGGCAGAGGTGGCCCGGGAGTCAAGGGCGCCTCTTCAACGAAGAGATAAAGGCCCACATCTCCTCATTCACTGCCGCCTCCCGCGTGTCTCCGTCTCACGCACACACCATGCACGCGCACACACACGCGCGCATGCGCACCATGAACCTAACCTACCCTGCAGATCACACACACACGTGCAGGCGCACAGCTGCACACGCAGACCACACGCACACGTGCAGGCGCACAGCTGCACACGCACACGCACACGCAGGCTCCAGTGCTGACCAGGCCCCTCTCAGCAGGCAGCATATGGTCAACCGCTTAACAGCCCAGTTCAGCCAATTGAGGACCATTAGGGTGGGTTCCTTTTCCAGCGTAAAAGGCTGCAGAATATAAATTGCAATTAACACCAGTGCCAAAATAGCACTTAGTGAGAATAAGCACATTATTAACATCTGGCGAGTCCTGTCTCGGGTGTAGAGGCGGCGGAAGCTCCTGCTCTAAGTAAAGGGGGGGGGGCACACACTAAAAATACTACGGTCTGGGGCCTGCTTTCCAAGGCAGCCCGTGCCCAGCCTCTCGTGGGCGGCCCCTCCCACCCTGTCTGCGGCATAAACGATGCTGCTGGTTAAAACTGCTTGCTCGTGAGAATAGGCCCTTCAGGCAACAGCACGTGGGTGACCTCCTAGTGGAAAGACCCCACTGCGGCCCGTGCCCACGCTGCCCTGGATGACAGGAGAAACGTCCCAGGAGGGGCCCCAGGGGTCCCAGAAGCGGCCTGGGCTGCGCCAGCCTGCTGGGCAGGCTGACTGGCCACGCCCTCACGCAGAGGATACGAGTTTGTCAGCCACCACGCCACCCTTTCCTGGTCATCCTCCTGGGGTCTCAAGGTACCACCGAAAAGGAAGACCCAGAAACTGGGGGTGGGGGCCACGACCTCTCAGACCTCATCCACAGCCGTGCAGCCCTAACAGGGCCTTGGCCCTGCCTCTCAGGCCAGGTCAGGACCGCGAAGGTCAAAGTCAGGCTGCAGGTCTGGTGCAGGGGACTCACCAGGAGGAGCCGGCAGACTGGTCCTCCAGCCGGGAGGCCAAGCGCTGAAGCCGCAGCCCGGGGGGTAGGGAGGGTGCCCTGTGCTCCAGGCAGGAGCCAGCTGCACCCACAGCAAGAAAAGCAGGGTGCGGGAGAAGCCCCCGTCCGCCCGGTGAGGGCAGGTGGGACGGAAGGAGGCCGCTGGACAGATGGCACTCAGGGAGGACCGAGCAGGGTGCTCAGGCCGGCGGGTCCCGGGACCCAGGCCCTGGGAGCACTCGGCTCCCGCAGCCGACCGAGTCCGAAGGCCTCCCGGGCCAGAGCCCGGTGCGGTGGGGGGGCTGAGCCGTCCGCCTCCTGAGAAGCCAGGGAAGGGGAGGCGAATGAAGGCCGGAACAGGGTCTGTAACAGGCAAACTGCAGACCAGGCTACAGGGCACAGAGGAGGAAGACAGGCGGCAGCGGCAGGTACGAGGCGGGCCTGGCGCACTCCGCACCCTCAGCCCAGAGCTGGGGAGGCCCGATCCCAGGAGTCCTGGGGAGGCAGGCTGGAAGCTGCCTCGACAGCGCTCGGCATTTCTCGGAAGTTTCCAGGAGCATCACAGGGAATGTCGGAGGCAAGACTGGGTGAAGGGAACCCAGCCGGAGCCCCTCAGAAGCCCAGAGGCCAAGGGGAGCCCCCTCTGGGAACGCAGAGGCCCTGGACACGGGGAGGCCAGCCCTCGTTTTTGGAAGCGCTGCGCTGAGCTTTTCTAAAGTGCTAAACAAAGCTGTCTGCGACAGGGCAACGCGAGGGTCGCTGCTCGGGCCTCGCGCGCCCTTTCCGCATTTTACTTTTTCAAGTTTTCTAACGAAGCGGGTCTAGCTAGGTTTCCCCGGAAACACGGGTCTCCACGGGGCCTGCGGCGTCCAGACCTGGAGGCCCCTGGCCAGCAGCCGGTCCTGAACCTGCCCGAACGGCATCTGGCTGGAAACTACCGGGGACACGACGGGGCTAAAAGGAATGAGAACCCAAATCTGCAACCCCAGCCACTACACTAGCAAGCTCTCACTGCCTCGGGCTCGTGGCCGCGGGGAGGGGCCACAGGCACACTGTCACCAGCCGGCTGCGGACGAGGTCGGCGTGGATGTCACTCAGGGCGAGCGTGTCCGCCAACGCACAGGCACGGCCACCCCGCACGGGACCCCCGGCACAGAGCCCGGAGGCAGGGGACCAGGAACACTAGAGCAAAGGGACGCTGCTGGGCACTGGGCGGGGAGCTCTGGGCCACGCGCACTCTGGGGACCGGCCGCGAGGAAGCGGGCCCAGCGATGCACTTCTCACTGTAAGAACAGCCCGGCCGCCCTCCCACCTCCTCCTCTGCACGCATCTCAGCCCACAGTCACCGGGAGAGCCCTTGGGGGCCCCGGGGGATGGGGCGCAGCGCAGGATGGTCGGGGAGGGGGCTTCCTGCCTCCGGTGGCACAGAGCGGATCTGGGGCCTGCGGGCAGGGGAACAGCAGCCGTGGCAGAGGCTGGAGGCCGCACGCCGGTCCAGGGCAGTCCTGCTTCCTCAGCCACGGAGCCTCAGAGGCCACGGGCGGCGATGGGCGGGTGGGGCCCACTCCTGTCACCACCACAGATTTGGAGGCTCCTCGGCCACTCTGCTTTTAAACAGCGTGACCTCGTCCAGGTGCACCATGGGGACGTCCCGGATGACGTCGGTCAGGCCCTCGTGGAGCAGAGGGAAGATGACGACGTTCAGAGCGGGCCGCTCGGCCTGGAAACTGAACCAGAGGCCAGCTGTTAGCGGGACAGCGGAGGGAGCCGGGGGGAGGCCGCCGAGGGGGGAGCCCACCCCCGCCCTCGCACAGCGTGTGTCTGGAGCAGCCACTGAGGCAGAAATGCGCCTCCAGGGCCCCTCAGGCTGGGGCGGGGGCGGGCTGCCGAGCTCTGTCCCACCCGCCCGGCCAGCCCGGCCAGGCAGGGGAGTCGAGGCCCAGGGAGGCCAGCCTCTCTGCGGCAGGACGGTGGCCTGGCGGGGAGGGTCCCCCACGTTCCCGGGCAGCATGGGAGGGGGCGGTCCCTGGCCGCAAAACTGATGGCTGTGGCCAGCAGAGGTCCCACGGCCAGGACACCCGCAGGGGAGTGAAGGGAGGGGACTGGTGGCCAAAACCAAGTGCCCACAGGCCACCCTCAGGGGACACAAACTCCTGCCAAGCAGTGCAGCCCCTCTGCCAGGAGAATAAGCCAAGGCGGCCGCGGGCGGCCGTGTACCTTTGTCTGAATGTGTGACAAGCGGCCGTCAGACTACCCTCCCACCTCCGCAGCCACAGGCGACAGGCTCCGCTCCGCGGAGTGGATGACATTTTCCACAGGGCATCCGCCGGGCCGGGCATCACACCAGGAGCCAGCAGACGTTACCTCATGATGTCACCCTCCCCTGGACCCCAGGTGGCCAGCCAGCGAGCTGACAACCTGGCCATGGCCTCCCAGCTGGTCAGCAGCATAAGAGGCCCCTGCCCTCGGTCACAGCAACGTCCCCACTGTCCGCCCAGCCCGGGCAGCAGCCAAGACAAAACCCAAGGACCAGCCCCGGGGGGCGGGGGGAGCTCGAGGCGACGCAGTGGTGCCCCCGGAGCCCACAGCGGGCGTACAGAGGCCAGGCGCCTCCGGTCACGAGGGAAACGTCCACCCCGTGGGCCTCGGAGGCAGAGGCAGGAAGGTGCTCCCACAGCCCCGCACCTGCTCCCGAGGAACGAGGAAGCCGCGCTCGCAGCTGCCCCCGGCCCCTCCCCCGGCCCCGCCCCCGGCCCGCCACCGCGCTGAGTTTACATCGCTCACAAAACGATGTTTTGGTGAAGTGCCTCCTCCCGGGTCTGCCGGCTGCGCTCTGCTCCGGGCGGCGGCACCTGCGACCATGAACCCCGCAGCAAGCCCGCCCCTCACACGCGCTGTCCGGTCTGTGCGACTTGAAACACAGCACCCTCGGGAGTGCGACGTGCGCCGGATGCTCAGGGAGCGGCCCAGGGCTAATTTCTCACCCGAAGCCAGGAGTGCGGCTCTGGGCGGCTGCAGCCCTCCCGGGGTTGGGGGGACAGGGGACGCGCGCGGATCCGCGGTTGGGGCGGAGGTGCCGCCCCAGAATCAAACCGACTTCCTCGTCCAGGCTTTCTCCGCAGTTCGCAGCCGGGTCAGCTCCGCCCGGGGCAGAGCTTCGGGGCGCTCGCCCACACTCCCCTCTCTGTAAAGCAGCCCCACCCCGGCCCGAGGAGCCGTGGACTCTCCCAGCTGGGGCTCCACTGTCCCCACCCACAGTGAAGCCTGGTGTCGGTGACCAGAAAGTGGACAAGGAGCAAACAGAGGGAAATCACTGGCTTCTGAGAGCAGGGCTGGACTCCCCAGCGTGGGGCTCGTGTGCGGGCTGCGCGCGCTGCAGGCCCTGCAGTGTCACCCCGGCCGTGTTCTCATGCTCGTCTGTACGACTCAGGTACAGTCTGAGATTTAGGTGAACAGGCAACGAAATGAAACTTCTCTGCAGCCGCCTCGTCCAGAACCAGGCCGACGACTGGCAGTGCGAGAGGGCGGCTCCTGGGTCGCCTCCCCTGACCAGGACTAATCATGCCTCTGAAATAAAGACCCGAGCCCGCCGCCCTCGGCCTGGAGTCGAGAGGACAAAAGCCAGGCCTGTGAGGTCAGGTGGACAGGTTCACTTTCAGGCCCGCACTCGCAAGGGCTCCTGGTGACACCCCCCCCCCGGCACCGCCCACTACACACTCTCCCCACCCACGTACTCCCCAGGCCTGCCTCCGCCCTTGGCTACCCCCATGCCCTCCGGAGCAGCAGCAGCAGCACAGAACCTGCATCAGGCAGCAGGAGGGGCAGGCAGGCCGGGGTCACGTCTGGGGAGAAAGAGGCAAGATCTGCAGAGACCATGTGCTAAGTGACAGGGGCTGGGCTGCTCACTCGCTCTGAAACCCAGCACCTGCAAGTTCGGCCACTGGGCTCACACAAGGGGCGCTGGACATCCTCACGGCGAGAGGAGATGCCAAGGGCAGTGGTCACACGGGGGTCACGGATGACACTGCCCCTCCTGGAGGGTCTCAGGGCAGTCAGTCCCTCGGGGTTTTCAGAGTCAGACGTTCAAAAAAACTAAACTAGACTTTCTGCCTGCCATTCATAATGGCTGCAAAGAAGGTGCCACACTGAAGAAAACTTCCTGAGGCTGTTAAAAACATACCATGGGGGAGTTCCCACTGTGGCTCAGCAGTAATGAACCTGACTAGTATCCATGAGTTCCATCCCTGGTCTCACTCAGTGGGTTAAGGATCCAGCGTTGCCATGAGCGGTGGTGTAGGTCGCAGACGCGGCTCAGATCTGCTGTGGCTGTGGCATAAGCCAGCAGCTTTAGCTCCAATTCGACCCCTAGCCTGGGACCCTCCATATGCCACAGGTACAGCCCTAAAATGCAAAAAAATAAAGTCACTGGTTTGTTTGGTTTCTAGAGAAAGGCCATGCAGGTGCCCTCAGGCCAGGGGCTCTAAGAGCGCCCCCCGGGCCCCCCTCCTCTCTCCCTCGCTCTTTTGCTGAACAGATTCCTTCCAGATTTGGCTGGGGTGACACCTCAAAATGTGAGCCATGTGAATCAGGTCCGGTGGATTTCTTTCCAGCTCTCAGGCCTGCGTCTACTCTGACCCAAAGCAACAGAAGGCCCAGCGTGCTCAGGCCTGGGACCACCTCGCCCCTGGCCACCAGGGGGCGCCACTGCTGACTGCCTATTTCCCTGGGGAACACAATTTAGGAACTCCTTTTACTGTCATATTGATAAACACCATTTAATACAATATAATCGTGTCTGTGTCTCGAATTGTTTCCTCAGAATAAATTCCAGAAATAGGGTCACTGGGTCAAAAGCCATGAACACATTTACACTTCAAAAGACAGGCCTACAGGAAGTTCCCGTTGTGGCTCAATGGTAAGGAGCCCAACTAGTATCCATGAGGTCGTGGGTTCGATCCCTGGCCTCGAAGGATCCAGCGTTGCCGTGAGCTGTGGTGTAGGTCACAGACGTAGCACAGATCCTGCACTGCTGTGGCTGTGGTGTAGGCTGGTGGCTGCAGTTCTGATTTGACCCCTAGCCTGGGAACTTCCATAGGCTGTGGGTGCAGCCCTAAAAAGTAAAAAAAAAAAAAAAAAAAAAAAGGCCTACAAAGGACTTGGACACCACTTCACAGCCACAGCAAGAAGCTGTGGGCTAACAGACCACTTGCTGTTCCCCAAAGGAGCGGGGGCGGGGAGCAACTCGCTGCCTTGCGTCTCAGAGGGGGAGAGAACTGGCCTGGTCCGGAGGCTGGGCTCCAAGCTCGTCACCCACAAGCAGACAACACGGCAGCCGCAGCAATAGGACCGCAGGCCCGGCCACTGCACAGAGGCCTCGGAGGCCCCGGGAAGCTACGTCCTGCGTAGGCACTGGGCTGCTCGGTCGCGAGGGCTGGCTCAGGAAGCAGCGCTGGCTCAATCATCCGGAAAACACCTGCCTGAGAAACTAGAAAAAAAATGAAAGTGGGCAGCCTCTTCCTCCCCAAATAAAGCCGTACAGAAAAGCCGGAGTCGCAAGACGTTTATAAAAGCCACTCGCCACCAAACCTGGAGGGACACAGAGGGCACCTCAGAGCTGCCTGGAACCTGCCTCGTGCAGAGAAGGGGCGGGAAAGACCCTGGGCATCAGCTGTCGTCGCCTGCTGCGGCGTCCCCAGGTCCCCTCTGGAGGGAGAGGGCGCAATCCGCGGGCCTGGGCCACGGGGCGGGAAACTCAAGTGCGAGGCTGCCACCAGAGGGGCCTGAACAAACCGATACAGAGCAGCTGGTTTGGGGCGTCCCTGGGGCTCCCCAGCCGCCCCCACACCAGACGCCGCCAGCGTCTCCCTAGCCTGTGCCTGTCCCGGGGGACAACAACACAGACTGCTGGTGCCCTTCCAGAGACACCCGGGAGCAGAGACAGACCACGCCCCTGCTGTTGTGTGCGACACACCTTGAGAGACTGCCCCTCTGGGGACAGCAAATGCCTCCCTCTTCGGTCTGAGTTTTCACTCCAGCGACTGGACACAGAGGCCATTTCCCAGTCTCCTACTGACGGGCACTGGCGTTGCTTCCAGTCTTGTGCTAAAATGAACAGCGCTGTGCGAACCACATGGAACCAAAGCCTGGAGGCGGACCTGAGCAGGTCAAGGGTGTGACTTCTGATCCAGGGCCACTCGGCGTCCTCGGAGGTGACCCACCCACTGCGGGCGAAAGGCCGGGCTCCCCTCCCACTAACCCGAGGGGAGGAAAAGGCAGGGCCGCCGCTGTGATACTGGAGCGCAGCCAGGGCCCAGCACCGACCCAGACAGGCCGGGCCCAGAAGCCCCCCCACGGCGTCACCACCCGGACGCCCACCAGAGCAGACCACGGCTGGCTTCGACCTTCCCAGAAACAGAGTTGCTCTCGGTGTCCTTTAGTTCCTGTTTGTCCTGCGGGGGACACTGGGCGTTTTCTCTTACTTAAGAGTAACCCGCAGCCCCCCTCCTGCCCCCGCGGGCCCCGGCCTGCCTCTGGCTGGTCTCGTCCTCACTGCTGTGCAGCAAGGAGGACAGAAGAGTTGAACGCCTGCCTGTGAGGGGACCTGCTGGTCACTGTCCCTAGTCTGTCATTTTCTATACGTAATTTTCTTAAACACGCAAAGGTATCCAATTTCCCCCACAAAAAATATAGATTAAAAACCGTGTCGGAGTTCCCTTTGTGGCTCAGTGGTTAACGAATCCAACTAAGAACCATGAGGTTGAGGGTTCGATCCCTGGCCTTGCTCAGTGGGTTAAGGATCCGGCATTGCCGTGAGCTGTGGTGTAGGTTGCAGACGTGGCTCAGATCCCGCGTTGCTGTGGCTGTGGCGAAGGCCGGCGGCTACAGCTCCTGTTAGACCCCTAGCCTGGGAACCTCCATATGCCGCGGGTGCGGCTCTAGATAAAAAAAAAAAAAAAAAAGGCAAAAAGACAAAAAAAAGTGTCAACAGACGAAAGGACAGATAAAATATGACCTACGTGTACGCTGGAATATCACTCAACCTTAAAAGGAAAGGAGTTCTGACACCTGCTACAACACAGATGAACCCTGAGGACGTCCTGTCATGGGGCACACACCAGACACAGGTGGACAAACACTGTAGAACTCTGCTTATGCGAGGTACCTGCGGGGGTCAAGTTCACAGACAGAAAGCAGAACGCCGGCGAGCAGGGGAAGGGGCCGCTGTTTACCGCACACAGAGTTTCTGTTCGGGACGATGGGCAAGCCGCGTACTGGTGCGCAGACAGCACTTAAGGTCCCTGAGCAGCACACGTAAACGTTTTAACCAATACCTTATGTTACAGAACTTTTCATCACGATAAAAAATTTTAAAGGAAGAGCAGAGAAACGGAAATGGGCTCAAAGCTCACAACCACCCTGGTGACCCGGGGCCACCCAACTGTCTCCCGCCCTCGCCCCCCTCAGGCTGAAGCCGCCAGGTGGGGACTTGTCACCAGCTTCCTAGAGCCCTAAAGCCAGGAACACCACTGTCCCCAGACCTTCACTGGAAACAGTCCCCGAGACCTAAGGAAACAGGGGTTGAGCAGACTGCAGCAGAGACAGGCCGGGTTCTAGTCACAGAAGAGACAGCCATCCTGTGTCGTCCTTGGGTGGGGAGGGGGGGACGCTCCCGGGTGCAAAGCACCTGCCTGGTGCCCAGCAGGTCCCCAGGGCCGTTTGGTGCTGCTGCTGCGGCGCGAACACCCACAGGAACCTGACCGCAGACTGAGGCCAAGGGCCCAGCCCCCGCTCCCTGAGTCCAGCGGTTCCAGCCCTAGATTCCGTACCTGGAAAACCGGGGGCTCCAGCGACAACAGAAGAATTGCCAGGCCACTCATCTGCTGCTCTGCACCCAGGTCCCACCTAGTGGTGGGAAAAGGCCTCCTGCCCAGCAGCAGCTGCAGTCCCAGCCCTCGGCCTCCCCTCGACGGCCTGGACAGCCTGGACCACAGGAGACTCTCAACGGCAAATGTCTTCCATACCGGTCACCAGCCGGGGCTGCAGTGGGGCCCGTGGCGTTCCCGCTGGGGCTGCAGTACAGCCCACGCTCGGCCTGAGGCCTGCCAGCCCCCAGATCCGGCCCGCTTGGACGTCCCCCAGAAACGGAGCCAGAGCTCACCAGCCACCCAGCTCTGAGCCAAGGCCAAGGATTCCCCGCATTGAACTCACTCAGTGAAACCCTGCTGGCCTGGTGTTTCCTGTGAGACTCGCAAATCACCAGTCCAGGTCGAAAGAACAAACAGACCCTGGAGATCTGCCGTGAGCAGGGGTGAGCTGGGAATCAGCGACGGAGTTTCACTGCCCCTTCAACACAATCACGGCCACAAAACAGCACTAATTCTGTATTTTACTTTATTTTTATGTTTTTGGCCACACCCACTAATAAATAAAATAATTTTTTTTTTTGCAGAAATTCTGGGGCCAGGGATCGAACCTGGGCCATAGGTGTGACCTGAGCCACAGCAGTGACAATGCTGGATTCTTAACCCCCTGTGCCACCAAGGAACTCTGCTAACTTTGCACTGAATTTTATTTTATTTTATCTCCCTTTTTTGGCCACCCCAGGGTAAATGGAATTCCCAGGCCAGGGATCAGATCCGAACCACAGTTGCAACCTACACTGCAGCTGCCACAATGCCAGATCTCTAATCCACTGTGCCAGGCCGGGGACCGAACCTGCATCCCAGCACATCAGAGACGCCACCGATCCTGCTGCACCACAGTGAGAACTCCCTAACTCTGTTTTTTTGTTTTTGTTTTTGTCTTTTTGCCTTATCTAGGGCCTCACCCATGGCATATAGAGGTTCCCAGGCTAGGGGTCAAATCGGAGCTACAGCCGCCGGCCTTCGCCACAGCCACAGCAACGCGGGATCTGAGCCGCGTCTGAAACCTACACCATAGCTCACGGCAATGCCGGATCCTTAACCCACTGAGCCAAGGCCAGGGATCGAATCCACAACCCCATGGTTCCTAGTCGGGTTCATTAACCACTGAGCCATGACGGGAACTCCTCCCTAACTCTATTTTAAAATCCACTTTCAAGGGTTCCCATTCTGGTTCACTGGAAACAAACCCGAACAGTATACCCATGAGGGTATGGGTTTGATCCCTGGCCCTGCTCAGTGAGTTAAGGATCCAGCGTTGCTGTGGCTGTGGTGTCGGCTAGCAACTGTAACTCTGATTCGACCCCTAGCCTGGGAACTTCCATATGCCGAGGGTGCAGCCCTTAAAAAAAAAGCACAATAAAAAAAAAAAGAAAATGAACTTCACTTTCGGTTCTCAAGTTCCCAGTGGAAGCCTGAGGCACGGGAGCAGGCGGGCTCTTCCTCCTGCTCGGCATGGGTCTGCTCAGGTCCGCCACTGCCTGCCAGCCCCGCAGGCCCACGTCGTCGAGGACGGCTCAGGGGAGGGAACTGCCGTCCGGGCCTCAGAGGAAGACCAGTGACCCCGACCAGTGGAAGCTGGCCAGGGGAACAGGGAACCAGGCCTGCTCCCATGCCAGCACCAAGAAAGGGCACTGCATTGCTCTGACCAGGGCCCTCAGGCTGACAGACCCGCATGTCAGTGACAAGCCAACACGCGGGGCCCACAGCGGACAAGGTCCAGGGTGCCGGCCCGTAGAGAGCACTTGCCCCCACCTCGGACACCTCCGATAGGGCGCTGCGGGCTCCTTCCAGAGGCAGCACAGGGTGGCAGCATGGCCACCAGCCTCCACCCCCACTGGGCCTTCCACCCTAGGGACAAAGGACAGGCCCAAGCTCAAAAAGCCACGCTGGCGCATCTGCCGAGTGGGGAGAAGGCGGGGCCCCAGGCAGCGGTCGGGGGACCTCCTGTACCGTCACCAGGGCGGCACAGAGAGCCGGCGATGAGCCGTCACAAGGTGACAGCAGCGCCGGTGAGGCAGGGTTTCTATTCTACAGACAGCGACCTGGGCTCAGAGAGGGAAGGAACAGGTTCAAGTCACAGAGCCAGCCAGCGAAGAGGCCAGGATGTGAGCAGCTCAGCAATCTGACGGTGCAGGGGTCACGAGTCACCCCACGGAGGAAGCCCCAAACAAGAGGGAATGCGGACACACCCCCGCCCAACCCCAGAGTTCACGAGGCCTCGCAGGGAACTTTCCGGAATGAGAGTCAAAGAAAACCGGGACAGCTCAGAAAGCCACTGAGAGCCCCCCCCCACGACATGAAGAGGAGACCCCACCACCACCACGGTGAGCCCCACGGCCCGGCTCCGGCTCCTGAAGCTGCCCACGCAGCAGCCTGACCAGGCCAGAAGCCCCTCAACCGCTTAGCTGGATTCACTTGGCCGGGACAGGGTGACTCGGGTTTCCAGGAGGGACAGGGGGCTCCGGCCACTGGGCAGGACAGCCGTGCCTGCGCCCCGGAGCGGCCACGAGGGGGGCCCCGGAGGAGCCCCAAGTGAGGAAAGAAGCAGAACAACGCCGTTCCCAAGCCTAGCAGGGCCAGCTGCCACTGGATGTCAAAGAAGGGTCCAAAGGCTTACGTTTCAAACTCCAAAAAGCAAAGTCAAGACCCGGAAAATAAAAAAAGGGAAAAATGTTGATGGGGTGCTGCTGTATATGCGACCGCTCCACAGCTAGGGCTGCCTCCTGGGCCCATCCCAGCTTGCCTTGTGAGGGAGGAAATAAGGCGGCCCGCCCAGGGCCAGCACCGCCTGAGAGGTCCCAGCAGGCCGGAGCTGCAGATCCGCCAAGGACCACCCGCTGGGACGGATCCACTCGCAGCGCAGACGAGAGAACTGGCAGGAAGGTGGTGACCCCAGGAAGAGGCGACACCTTCCCAGGGACAGGGCTGCAGACACCACACCAGCCGCACTGGCTGAGTCACAGTGAACACACAAGACCTCAGTGCCACACGGGTGAGCAGGCAGGCGCTTCAGTAATTCTTGGAGCTTGAGGCGGGAAAAGCATGAGAAACAAGAAATGAATCAGAAAAAGTGACGACTGCAGCTTCTCCTCTGCACGCGGCCGGGCTGGAAGGCATGTGCGCTGAGACGCGGCCGGCAGTACCGCGAGCCACAGTGCCACCTGCTGGGCGCCTCGCAGAAAAGCGGCGGGGACCCCACTGCGCTGCCTCGGGGACACAACCGCCTGGCTTCCCCAGCCGGCACCGGGGCTTGGGGCACGCACCTCAGAGGGCGGCTGGGAGGTGGGGACAGCGGAGACCGCACACAGCCCGGCACCAAGGGGCTGCTGGTGAAGGGGGCCCAGAGCAGGGGCCGGAAGGACGCTGGCTGCAGCGGCCCACAAAGGGGGGCCAGCTGCACGCACACACACGCACACGCACAGAGCGCACAGCACCTCAGCTGGACCAGGTGTGCTGTGGGTCCCCGCCATGGGTCCGCCTGTGCCAGGGGCTGGGACACGGACGACAGCAGGGCTGGTGTGGCTTCTGCCCAGGAAGAACGCCAGCCTCGGGCCTGGTCTCGAACACCGTGGACCCCAAAGGAAAGAAGAGCCATCCCACGCTGGCCCTCGAAAACCTCCGTCCACAGGGGATGTGAGAGGACGATGACACAGGGAGAAGGTGCCACACTCCCCAGGAAGTGCAGCTGTGCGCAGACGGAGCCAGCAGGAGGCCGCACTTGAGGGGCCGCGGAGAGGAGCAGGCTCCAGGCAGCAAGACGGTGGGAGACGGGGCCTCGTGAACAGAACGGGGCGGGAGGAAGAGGAGCTCAGGGCAGGGACTGGCACCTGGTGCCAGGTCCAACCAACCTTCCGGGAGCCCCAGGCGGAGGGGGGTCTGAAGAGCAGCACAGAGCGGCCCGTCAGCTGACGCCGCGCCCGCACAGGCACACCCCTCTAAGGGCCCGGTGACGCGGGACGGCCGCCAGCCAGAGAAGGCTCTGACGCGCACATGCAGCGGGAGACCGCAGGGCCCAAAACGGGCGCCCACTGCAGCAGTCGCCGCTCAGGGCTGAGAAGCGGCACAATCCACACGGGTCTGGGGGCGCAGGCCTGGCCGCAGGGGGGGCCGACGGGCAGCCCAAGCCCCTCTGGGAGGACAGGACGGCCAGGGAGGTGTCCGGTCCCCAGCCGAGCCCCATGAACAAACGCGAGGGTGACAAGGACCAAGGCTCCTCCCCGGCAGCTTTGAGGGCAGAGCCGGGCGGATTGTCACCATCGCCACACCCCAGAAAGGCGGGCAGAGGGCCGGAGGAGGGTGCACGGGGCAGAGCGCCACACCCCTGCCGGCACCCCTGCCGGCACCCCGGCTCCCAGACAGGTGCCGTCTTCCCCAAAGCCCACAGGCCCAGGCGCCCCACAGCCTGGACCCAGTCAGCATCAGCCCCACGTCACCAAACAAGGACACTGAGGGTGGGGACACGATGTGGGTGGTGAGGGTGCCCCCACCAGCGCCTGCCGCCCCAGGCTCCAGAGCCAGAAAAACCCAGGCCTCAGTGAAGGACCCCCAAGGATAAACGGAGCAAACCACGACAGCCAGGGCAGGACCACGGGGTCCACGCATGGACACCACACAGCCCGCCAGTGAATGCAGGACTATACTCGAGACGCGTAATAACCCACATGGGAGAAGAATCTGAAAAAATATGTGTGTAGGAGCTCCTGTCGTGGCGCAGCGGAAACGAATCCGACTAGGACCCATGAGGATGCGGGTTCGATCCCCAGCCTCCCTCAGTGGGCTAAGGACCCAGTGTTGTCATGAGCTGTGGTGCAGGTCACAGACTCGGCTCGGATCTGGCGTTGCTGTGGCTGTGCCGTAGGCCAGCAGCTGCAGCTCTGATTCAACCCCTAGTCTGGGAACTTCAATATGCTTCAGGGGTAGCCCTAAAAAGACAATAAGTAAATACCATCTTGTTTTTTTAGGGAAAAAAAAGGCCTTTGCATCTCAAAGGGCTTGGGCAGAGATGGTCACTGGCACACGCCCATCAGCCCTCATGCCAGTCAACTCCAGATGAGCCATTTGAGGTCACCTAAGACAGAGGTGAGTGACCTGATGTGAAGCAGGTACAGTCAGTTATTTTGAGACTTAAACTCCACCCCCTCCGACTTCTCCAGCGTGAGCTGGAAGGCTGATCCCAGGGGTCTCTGTATTTGACACTGGCCGCCCCCACGCCCCTGGACCAGGAGAACTTCCGGAGCTCCGCAGAGGCACTCAGGCGCCGGAAGTCGTGGAATGTGGTGCATTTCGCTGGAGTGGACCCTGTGGACACCACTTCATTGAACTGCTTCCCTACAAATCTTGGGCAAAACCAAGGTCACCGTCTCCTGCCGGACAGACATTCAAAACTCACTTGACCAAAGGTAGCTGGCAGCTTGCTCAGTGAACACCCAGCAGGAGCCGCATTTCCAGGAGGTCTCTGAACCTTCTGCGCACACACAGCCAAGTTCATCGCGCATGGCACATCGGGGAGACTCCCCACAGCCACCGTTCAAAACCTGTGTGGCCGTATTTCACACACAAACCATGAGCTTTGCTACCTGGGTCCTCGGACCTGAGTACCGGACAAGTGGCAGATTTAAGGGTGCATGGGGGCCAGTGGGGAAATGTCCTCAAACCCACGGCCGGAACCTGAAACAACGGCGCACACAGTGGGCAGGGAAACCAGGAGAGGAGAGAAGCAGCCTCCGGACACCTAAGCCACGGGCCACCCGAGGTCCTGCCCCCCCCACCCGAAGGAAAGCCTACAGCGGAGTCCCCACGGGATGCGAAGAGCTGTCACAGACGCGCTGGCAGGACCGGGCAACAAGCACATCTGACAACGCTCAGGCGGCAGGCGGCCTGGACACGTCTGGCAGTGTCCGGCAGTGGGCAGGGACGGAGGCCAGGAACTCACAGACCCGCAGGGGAAGCCAGGCCCGGGGAGCAGCCAGGAGAGCAAGTAAGCAACTGGGCAGCGCCTGCACGCCTGGCCGGCCTGCCTGCCCGCGGGAAACCCACGTGGAGACAGACTCTGCGCACGCCGGACTCCCCGCCAGCAGACCTGGCGGAGGGGGGTCAGCACACACAACCCCCAACATGGTGGCACTGGCTCTACCAGTGTCACAGGCGGCAAATCTCAAAACAAAGCTGCACGGAAGGCACAGGCCACCCGCCCAGACGCAACGTTACACATTGACAGACGCTGCGGACGCAGGGAACAAAGCCCCGAGTTCCTCGCGGATACTGGGACGGAGTCCCAAAACTGAAAAGGTGAACTCACACTGGCAGGTTCGGGGGGGTCAAAGGGGCTTGATTTCAATCAGTGTATGATGGGCCTTTATTTCTGTTTCTCGAGTCTCCTCAGTGCCAAAAGGAATACAGAGAAAGATGGACACAAAGAACAAACTCTATGTGGTTAAACATACAAGAGGGGTGGTCCCTGGAGTAGAGACAGAAGGTAGAAGGGGAGCTGGGGGGGGCAGGGGTTAGTGTTTAATGGGGACAGTGACACTGTTCAGAATGATGAAAATATTAAAATGGAAAAAAATACTGTTAAAATGGGAAAGTTTGTTACATGTATTTTACCACAATTTTTAAAAAGTACAGCACTATAAAAAGAACAAGCCAGAGCTGCTGTACAGCACAGGGACCAGAATTTATAGTCATTTGTGATGGAACACAATGGAGGATAAGGTGAGAAAAAGGCTCTACGTCTGTGTGTGACTGGGTCACTTTGCTGTACAGCAGAAACTGAAACAACACTATAAATCAGTATAAAAAAAATGAGGAGTTCCCTCCCATCATGGCTCAGTGCTTAAGGAACCCGACTAGGAACCATGAGGTTGCGGGTTCGATCCCTGGCCTTGCTCAGCGGGTCAAAGATCTGGCGTTGCCGTGAGCTGTGGTATAGGTTGCAGATGTGGCTCGGATCCCATGTTGCTGTGGCTGTGGCGTAGGCCAGCAGCTGTAGCTCCAATTAGACCCCTAGCCTGGGAACCTCCATATGCCTCGGGTATGGCCCTAAAAAGACAAAAATCAAAACAAAGGAAAAAAAAAAGAGTAAGGCAGAGCTGGATGAGCTAAGAAGGACTGGTCTCCAAGATGCATTACCAAGTGAGAAAGCCAAGCGAGTGAAAGGAAGAACGGGGCAGAGGAAAGCCTCACGCACCCGCCCCCCTGTGCGGAAGAGACACAGGAAGGCCGCCGCCGGGAGCCGAGACCACCGGCTCAGGGCGGGGAGCGGCATGACGAGGGGGGCGGAGGGGCCGCGTGCCTCCAAGCATCCCTTTGTCCAGAGCGCTGACCCTCCCAACTTCGGTATGGCTTCGAATACCAGAAAAACCAGAAACCACGCGCGCAGGACACAGGCGGCTCCATGAGGAACCCGAGGAACCCAGGAGGGACGCGGGAAGACGGGAGACCACGAGGGAGAAACCCAGGTGTCACCGTCCTCACGGCCTCGGGCCGCCCCAGGCTGGCAGCAGGGCAGGCAGCGGGGCGCAGGGCCAGGCTGGCTGCTGCTGAGGGAGGGTTCCGAGCAGAGAGGGGCAGAGCACGGGGAGGGATTCGGAGGCAGGGGTGGCAGGGACTCCTGAACAGAAAGATACCCCGCGGCGCAGCGGCCGCGCCCGGGAAGCACCAGGCCATGCGGCGACCCGCAAACAGGCAGCCGGGCAGGAGGGCAAGGGGCCTCGGAAGTGAACCCTGCCCGGAAAAAGAAGGAGATGGGGGAGGTGACGGGGTCCCAGGGGCTGCAGGTGGCTCGGGGCACCGCACTCGTCCGGCCCCAACGTCTGTCCCTCCGGAACACGGACACGGACGCGCTGGGTGCCCGGGCGGGTCCTAGCACGCTGGCGAAGCGGGCCCGCGCACCACTCACCTGCGGAGGAGGGACTGCTGGAGGCTCCTGCAGGTGCTCAGGGACTCGCCGGTGAAGAGGTGGCACACAACGACGTGCAGGCAGCGCGCCATGAAGGCCAGCACGGCCTCGGGCTGCAGGGTGCCGCTGCGCGACACCAGGCACAGACGCTGCAGCGCGGGGCACTGGCTCAGCGCCTGGAAGAACTGGGCGTTGGCGCTGAAGTAGGGCTGCTCCAGCCTGTGGGGGGAGGGGACGGCGTGAGACCAGCACCCCCACGCCCGCCTACGCCGCAGCCTGAGGACTCTGACCCCCAGGGTCCACCTGCAGGCCCGACACAACCAGCTGCCCCCAGACCCACTGCACTGGGGGTGCTGCCTGCTCGGTGCTGGGAGAGCGGGTGGGAGCTGGACTGCGGCCCCCAGAAGACCTGCTGCGGTCCTAACCCTCGGTCCCCACGACACGGGCTTATCTGGAAGCAGGGTCTTTGCAGAGGTGAATAAAGGTCATGGGGAGTTGGAGTGGGATCCAGCCAGGGACACGCAGGAGCCCTCCATGTGACACCAGAGGGACCAGGGTGACACGTCCACAAGCCAGGGAACACCCAGCACTGCCAGCAGCTGCCAGAAGCTGGGGGACCGGCCTGGAACAGGCCCCCCAGGACCTCCACAGGGACCTTGAACCTCAGGCCTCCTATCCGTGAGAGGACGACTCTGCCGTTGTCTTTGTTGCTTCTTCGTTTTTTTCATCTCTGGCTGCCCCACAGCACAGGGAGTTCCCAGGCCAGGGATCAGATCTGAACCGCAGTGTGTGGCCTAAGCCACAGCCAGATCCTTAACCCAGTGTGCCAGGCCGGAATCGAACCTGCGTCCCAGCATACCCAAGATGCTGCCGATCCCACTGAGCCATGGCAGGAACCCTGACTCTGTTGTTTTAGGTCACCCAGCTCAGGTCATGGGTCACGCGTCAGGGCAGCCCCAGGACACTAGCGCAGAGGCGGGGGGAGAGCTGGAGGCACTAACGGAGCCGGAGAGCGCTCTGCACTAAGCCCACAGCAAGACCAAGACCACAGGGCTTCGGGCACCATCCCAGCAGGAAACACAGAAAACCCAACATCTTCCCAGAAGAAAACATAGAAAACCTGTTGTTAACAAGGGCCAGCCCTGGCGACCAGGAGCAGCAGGCTCGGGAACCGTCCTCACATCCCGGCCCTCGGCAGTACTTCCACCCTTTGCAGGCATGGACGCACAGTGATGCCCTTTTTTTTAGCCCTTTTAGGGCCGCACCCACGGCATATGGAGGTTCCCAGGCTAGGGGTCTAATCGGAGCTGTAGCCGCCAGCCGACACCGCAGCCACAGCAAAGTGGCAACCGAGCCACATCTGCAACCTACACCACAGCTCACAGCAACGCCGGATCCTTAACCCACTGAGCAAAGCCAAGGATCAAACCCACGTCATCATGGATAATGGTTGGGCTCACTTCCACTGCGCTACAACAGGAACTCCTGAGGTGCTTTTAAAACACACCCCCAACTGCTGAGGGGAGGCCCTGGACACGCTACGGGCTGGTGGCACTAGCAGAGACGTCTGCACACAGACGTCTGGGAAGCGAGCAGCGGGCACACAGGTGTTGTGGGGCGGGACACTGCCACATGCCGGCGCGATGCCGTTCTCTTCCTGAGACGTTCCAGGTCCGGCCACCCCCGGCCCAGGTACCGCACGAATCCCCCGTGCACAAACACAGCGCCACAGCTGGGACCCCAGGCCTCTCCCTCAAGGCAGCCACAGACCAAACCCCTGGCCAGGCCTGGGCAGCCGCACAAGACCCACAGGGACCCTCTGGAGGCCTGTTTCTCCCCGTAAACTGACGAGGCCAAGTTGGTGACTTGCTGGGACACCCTGAGCAGCCCCGGGGCCTCGTGGAGAGAGAGAGAGAAAGAGACGTTTCCGGGACCAGCAAGAAAGGCCCAGCCCCACCCCCGAAAGGCAGTGGGCCTGCACTGGGGACAGGGTGCCCGGTCCAGCAGCCCCGAGGCCCCCCAGGAGGAAGGAGAGCCAAGCGGTGTGAATGCAGCGACGCCCTGGGCGAGGCCGCCCGGGCAGAGGGCCATCGGCAGGTCCCCCGAGAGCCGCGCGGGCCTGGGCTCCGGCCTCCCGCGTCCCAGCACCCGGGCACTAAGCAGGCACAGCGCGGGGAGGGGCTTTACCGGCGGGTCTGCTCTGAGCCACTCTGCGCAGGCGCCGCCCATCGCTGGAGGGAGGCAGCGAAGCTGGTTTATTTTGTTTTGATCGCATGTAAGAATTTCCACTAAGCTCCTGGCCATAAAGCTGCGGGGGAACCGGGTCCCCCTGGGACGGGATTCTGAAAAGCCTCACGTTGCCCATGGCAGGCGGAAGCCCCAGCAGGGCTGCTCGGGGCCCTGACACCACGGCAGGGAGCAGCGGTCACGGGAGGGAGCACGGCCTTACCCCGGATGCCACTGACTGCACTTCATCCCTAAAGAGGGAAAGTCAGGGAGCGAGAGCCAAGGACAAGGGAGGCCTGGAGCCCAGAGGGTTCGCAAGTGTCTTGCCTGCGGTGTGGATGTTTGGAGAAGCTCGTGTGTCTTAAGGTTTAAACACCCTTGGTTCTAACTTTTCAAAAAATCCTACAGGTGGAGTTCCCTCAGCAGCCGTGGAGCAGACCGGCAGCTGCAGCTCCAATCCAACCCCTAGCCTGGGACCTCCATATGCCGTGGGTACGGCCCTAAAAAGACCAAAAAAAAAAATCCAGTAATCGAAATGTGTAGCACTAGCCACCTGCGGCTTTTTAAAAAGTAAACCTAGGGAGCTCCTGTTGCGGCGCAGGGGAAACAAGCCCGACTGGTACCCGTGAGGACGCGGGTTCGATCCCTGGCCTCGCTCAGTGGGTCAAGGATCCGGCGTTGCCGTGAGCTGTGGTGTAGGTCGCAGACGCGGCTCGGATCTGGCGTTGCTGTGGCTGTGGTGCAGGCCGGCAGCCGTAGCTCCGACTGGACCCCTGGCCTGGGAACCTCCATATGCTGAGTTTTGCCCTAAAAAAAAAGACAGACAATAAAAGACCAAAATAATAATAATAATGACAGATTCAGAAATACCTCGGCTCTGAGTTTAGTTGGATTAGAACTCAAACGCGCACGCGGGCTCCCGGAACTAAGGAACAGCCAGCCCCTCACGGGACGCCAGCAGAGGGACGGGACGGCGGCCCTGGTGGTTTTGTGTCTGCTGGATGCATTCTGTGATCCGTCTGCAGCTTCAGGTTTCGATGTGTGGACAAACCGACCACACGCTTACCACCAGTCCTTCCCAAAAGGCCACCGAAGTGACACGGAGGTCACAGAGAGGGACAGGGTGGAGGACGCACTGGACAGAGATGAACCAGCAGAACAGGAGGTGCTGAGGGAGAGCCCGCGAGGACGGCACCCTCTGAAACAGGCGGCCCAGGACCCTCTGTCCTGCGAGGGGCGGCCATCTGAGCCCCCACTCCCGGCGGGCAGGTGATCCCCACCCGCCAGTCGCTACTGAGATGCAGGTTCAGTCCCTGGCCCAGGGCAGTGGTTAAGGATCCGGTGTGGCCACGGCCACGGCATAGGTCGCAAGTGTGGTTTGGATCTGAGCCCTGGCCTGGGAACTTCCATATGCCACACACACACACAAAAGGGTACAGTCCCCCCGAACCCAAAAAAGTCACAGAGTTGGGTAGAATGCCCAGGTCTGACTCTCGCCAGCTCTGCTATGTATTAAAAACAACGTCCACCTCGTGGGGCGGTCACGAGGGCCGGGACCAGGATGACACGCGTAGCAGCATCTACAGCACAAGTGCACAAGTGGCCAGAGGCGACGAGGGTGAGGCGCCAGGGCCCGCGGCAACCCCGAGGCTCTGCTGACCGCTGCTCCCCTGGGACCCCGAGCCCCCTAGTCAGGCCCCCACCCCGAGACCCCGAGACTCCGAGCCCCTGGAGGGCGGGTCTGCACCCTGTTTGTCTCGCAGGCGCGCGGCAGGCATGCAAACACCTGCCGGCCCCTCCCCCGCTGCACCTCGCAGGCCTCCCCGGGGGAGCTGCGGGCCCTCACCTGAGGTCCTTGAGCCGCTTGCAGTGCGGCAGCATGTCCGAGAGAGCCGACGTGTAGACCGCCCTCCCCAGCATGCCCAGGTTGGCCAGCGAGAGCGACTGCAGCTGCTGGCACTGCAGGCCGATGCTGACCAGCCCGGAGCCCGTCAGGACGCTGGGCAGCTGGGCCAGCGTCAGGTGCCTCAGGAAGGCCAGCTGGCCGATGGCGGCCACCTCCGAGTCCCCGACGCGCTGCGCCCGGCTGCAGGGCGGCGGGGAGCTGCGGATGGCGGGCTCGTTGCGCGGCATGGCGGAGGAGAAGCTGGAGCCGATCAGCTCGAGGCGCTCCAGGAAGGGCACGCTCTTCAGCAGCGACCAGAACACGGAGGCCGGCTGGGGGCCCGCCTGCCCGGGGAGGGGGCAGGTCTGCACACCCACGCGGACCTTCTTGCCGAAGCCGCAGGGCACCGCGTGCAGCGCGGGCGGGGCGGGGGCACGGTCGGCCTGCGGCGCCGCGTCGGCCACGGCGCAGACGGGCAGGGACAGGGAGCGCAGGTGGCGCAGCCGGGCCAGCAGCTGGCAGAGGTGGCGGCCAGGGCCCTCGGGGCTGTGGTGGTGGGCGGCCGACAGGTTGAGGTGCCGCAGGTTGCAGCAGGCGGCCACCAGCGTCTCCAGGATGCCGCTGTCGATGTCGTCCTCCGCCTTGCGGAGCAGCGAGTCGGGCGCCAGGCAGTGCGCGCAGCCGCTGAGGTTCAGGCTGGCCAGGCTCCGGAGGTCCCTGCCGCTGTTGAGGACGCGCTGGATCAGGTGGCCGCCGGACAGGGCGCAGCGGCTGAAGCTGAAGTAGAAGGGCCGGCTGAACTTCATGTGCTGGAGCAGGGCCGCGCCGTTGAGCCAGGACTTGGGCAGCTGCAGGGCGTCCAGCGCCACGTTGCGGGCCATGGACTCCAGGAGGTTCTTGGTGGCCCCGCTCTCGGCGAAGCTGCCGGGCACGGAGATGAGGAAGGCGTGGAGGTTCTCGGGCGTGCGGTCGCTGAGCACGGCCAGGTAGAGGCGCACCACCTCCTGGTTGATGTAGCCGGGCGCCAGGCGCGCGTAGAAGACGCGCAGGTTCTGGTAGTGCGGCACGTTGCTCTGGCCCACCATGAGCTGGCCCGAGAGGACGGTGCCCTCGCGCGTGCGGTCCAGGATCTCGAAGTAGAGTAGCAGCTTCTCGAGGCTGGTGCAGCAGGGCACCACGCCGTACGAGGGCGTGTACAGCGTCTGCTTGAGCTCCCGCACGCGGCTCAGCGTGGCCTTGCACTCGCTGCTCAGCTGGCTGGCGTCGAAGCCGGGGCTCACGTCAATGGCCAGGGAGCGCAGGTGCTGCAGGGCCGACAGCATCTTGGAGAGGCGCAGGGAGGTGAGGTGGCAGCCCGCCAGGTTCACCTTGACCAGGCCGCGGCAGCGTGCCACGTGCTCGACCGTGGCGCCCGACAGCCAGTAGCAGCCGGCCATGCTAAGCTGCTGCACCTCCCGGCCGATCTCCCTCACGAGCTGCTTCACCTTGTCCTCGCTGGCCTGCGGGCGGGGCGGGCAGAGCAGGAGGGGCTGAGGCGCCAGCCATCTCCGCCACCCTCGCTCCCCCGGGGCGTGCCCTCCCCCATGACAGGCAGCGAGCCCCCCTCGGTCCCACTCCAGCTGAGGAGGGACACTCGGGGCCAGAGCTGGTGGCCCTGTCCCTCCAGCAACAGTCAAGAGCCCCGGGCAGGAGGGGACGGAACTCGGGGCAGCCCCGTGGACAGACCTGGTGGCTCCCGGAGAAGCCATAAGGCTGCCACGTGGCCCAGCAATCCCACGGCCAGGCTGTCCCCAGGGGACTGACTGAAAGCGGGGACTGAGACAGACACCTGCACACCCACGTTCATGGCGGCACTGTTCTCAGCAGAACCCCTCCACCCACCCAGGGACGCAGGCCAAGGAAGTGGGGTTCTGCCCTCCACGGAAAGGCGTGAAGCTGTGACGCTGCTACGTGAGCCTTGAGGACAGGTGCTCGGCTGGCGCAGCCGGTCACAAGGATCCCACACTGCATGAAACACCCAGAACAGGCAAAATCAGAAACAGAAAGGACAAGAGAGGTTACCAGAGGCTGGGGAAAAGGGGAATGGGAGTTACTGCTTATCAGTCGCAGGGTTTCTGCTTAGGGGGACAAAGTTTTGGAAACAGTGAATGTATCTATGGCTATGAAATTGTGCACTTAAAAACGGTTAGGATGGCGGAGCTCCCGCTGTGGCAGAGCAGGGTCAGTAGTGTCTTGGGAGCGCTGGGAGGCAGGCTCCACCCCCAGCCCAGAACAGTGGGTTGAGGATCCGCGTTGCCACAGCTATGGCTTGGGTCACACGCACCTGCGGCTCAGATCTGATCCTTGGCCCGAGAGCTCCATATGCCTCGGGGTGGCCAAAAATTAGGGTGGGGGAAATGGTTACGATGGTAAATTGCATGCTAAGTGGGTTTTTTTCCCCCAGTCACACAAAGGAATCATGGCCTGGAAGTGAGCTCTGACTGTTGCTTTCCTTCACATAACATGTGCTTTCACACTGCTGAATGCTCCTCAGAAGTCTGGCCTGGGAGTTCCTGCTGTCGCACAACGGGACTGAAGGTATCACTGCAGCGCCAGCACAGATCTTCCAGCCCCAGCCCCATGCCACAGGGTAAGGGTCTGCCCTGCCACAGCTGAAGCACAGGTCACAACTCCGGCTCGAACTGGACCCCTGGCCCATCTAGGAACTCCATGTGTCTTGGGGAGGCCAAACAGAAAACAAAAAAACACCTGGCCTGGATTGCTGGGGAGCCTGGTTGCATGTCCAGCCGGGGGCCCAGCAGCCACCAGGGCCTTTGGAAAACAAGGCATTGAGCGTCCGTGTAAGTTTCTGATCGTTTGTCTCAGGGCAAATGTCCACCCAGGGAACCGTGCAGGTGAAGGACTCACTCAAAGGAGTCTGTGCTCCAAGGAGTCTGTGCGGGGGCACCTGCCCCTCCCCATCCGGGAAGAACCCTCGTGGGCAGGAAGCCTGACCTTGCACTTCAGGGAGAAAGCTCGGCCCCCAGCAGGGAGGGGCAGAGGTCCGTCACAAAAACAACCAGAGCCTCAGGGGCCTCATTCCAGGCTTCAAAGGCATGGCCTCCCCATCAGCGATGACAGTTAGGAGTCCCTCCCAGGCTGCAAAATCTGAATCAAGGTCAAGGCCTCTGTTTAAGATACATCACTGGAGGGAGTTCCCGTCATGGCACAGTGACTAGTATCCATGAGGATGCAGGTTCCATGCCCTGGCCTCGCCCTGGCCTTGCTCAGTGGGTTAAGGATCCAGTGCTGCTGTGAGCTGTGGTGTAGATCACAGATGCAGCTCATATCCCACATTGCTGTGGCTGTGGTGTAGGCTGGCAGCTGCAGCTCTGATTCGACCCCTAGCCTGGGAACCTCCATATGCCGCGGGCGTGGTTCCAAGAGAAAAAAAGAAAGAAAAGAAAAGAATGGATATGTGTATATGTGTAACTCAATCACTCTGCTGTACAGAAGAAATTATCACAACATTGCAAATCACCTCTACTCCAAAAAAACTTTAAAAAATGAAAAAAAAAAAAAAACACAGGAGAAAATCTGCATGGACCTCATGTTTCACAAAGATTTCAACGGAATACAAAAAGCATGAGCTCAAAAACTCACTACACTGGAGTTCCCATCGTGACTCAGTGGTTAACGAATCCGACTAGGAACCATGAGGTTGCGAGTTTGATCTCTGGCCTTGCTCAGTGGGTTAAAGATCCGGCGTTGCCGTGAGCTGTGGTGTAGGTCGCAGATACGGCTCGGATCCCGCATTGCTGTGGCTGTGGAGAAGGCCGGCAGCTACAGCTCCTGTTAGGCCCCTAGCCTGGGAACCTCCATATGCCGTGGGTGCGGCCCTAGATAAGGCAAAAAGACAAAAACAAACAAACAAACAAAAAAAAAACCTCACTACACTGGGAGTTCTCGTCATGGCTCAGTGGTTAACGAACCCCACTGGTATCCATGAGGATGCGGGTTCAATCCCTGGCCTCACTCAGTGGGTTAAGGATCCGGTGTTGCTGTGAGCTGTTGTATAGGTCACAGAAGCGGCTGGGATCTGGCATTGCTGTGGCTGTGGTGTAGGCCAGCAGTTGTAGCTCTGATTAGACCCCTAGCCTGGGAACCTCCAGGTTTAGGGTGCGGCCCTAAGAAGCAAAAAAAAAAAAAGACCAAAACCTCAACAAACTGGACTTCAACAAAATTTAAAACTTAAAACGCTCTTCAAAAGACACTGTGATAAATGAAACAGCAAGCCAGAGACTATGAGAAAAAATATACGCAAAACGTACATCTGACAAAGGACTTGTACCAGAATATATACCGAACTCCCAAAGCTAAGAAAAAGACAATAATAAATGGGCCAAAGCCTTGCACAGACACTTCCCAGAGGACACACACATGGTCGGTGCACCTGAAGAAAGCATAAGCCACGCCTCCGTCATCGGGGAAGCCAGGTTCAAATCGCAACGCGACACCCCATCCCGACATCAGAGCAGCTAAAATTGAAGAACGCCAACACCAAGTGCTGGCAAGGACGCAGAGCTGCCGGGCACGAGCCTCAACACCTACCACAGGCCTGGCAGCTCCTCTCCCGGGCATCTGTCTACTGGAAATTGGCCTCCCTCCCAGCCCGGAGCCGAGGCCTGGAACCTCCCAGAACGACACCCACTACACCTGCGCCGGCCCAGGCGGCACGCCACCCAAACTTTTCAGTCCCAGCTCGTGACCCAAGACGAATCCTGGGGGCTGCCCGGCCAGGACTCTGCGCCCCCGGCCCCCGTGGCATCAGCCCTGCAGGCGCCCGCCGTGGCCTGGCCGTGCCGGCCGGTGCCCGCCCTGCCCACGCCGGGTGCCCACCACGCACGGCCTCACCTCGTAGTCCTGCTGCAGCAGCACGGTGTGCGTGAGGCTCCTGTCCAGGCAGAGCGCTGCCAGCCTCCGGCAGCTGCGCCGCACGTTCAGAACCAGGTCCGTGCTGGGGACATGGCTCAGGATGTGCAGGAGGATCTCATCCGAGAAGCCCAGCAGGTGGGCTCCGTCGGCCACGGCGGCCGCTGCAGGGGCGGCGGCGCCACCCGTGGGCATGTCCTGAAAACAAGGAGCACCAATTCGCATGGGGCTTCCACCGAAAAATCTTAACTGCAGAACAAGAACCCCCAACATTCTTCAAAAGCCCCGTCTCTTATCTTTTTTTTTCTTTCTTGGCTGCATCCAGGGCATGCAAATGTTCCCCAGCCAGGGATCAAACCCATGCCATCGTAGCGACCAGAGCCGCTGCAGTGACACCACCAGATCCTTAACCTGCTGAGCTACCAGGGAACTCCTCAAAAAAAAAAAAAATTTTTTTTTTTGGAAATTTACAAGAGATTCTTCCTACTTAAAAGTCAAGTCTGGCAGGTTTCCGACTCTACTCATGACCAGTGGCCAAGACTGTCCCTCTGTGAAAGCTGTTATTCTCCACTCTGCCCCAAACGTCAGGCTGTGTGCTTAAAACCTGTGGGTGGGTGAATTCCATCAAGAGAGAAAAATAATTCATCTTCACCAATAAGAGCAGGTCTCCGCCTCCCAGGGCCGCTGGGATGTATACTGAGTTACCATCAGCTCCACGGAACAGCGTCAGACGCAGCTCTCGGCAGCACCACCGTTAGGGATGAGAAAAACGAGACAACGAAACTACACAGCCTTACAGATACGACCCGGCGCCGGTCAGACCAAGAACAGTTTTAAATCTGAAGATTCACAACAAGCAACAGAGACGGCACAACTTATCTCTGCTTATCACACTTTCTGGCTAGACGCCGTGCTGGTGCTCTCACACATCGTACTGTTCCACTGTGCCCCGGCAGACCCTGCAACCTGCAAAAGGATTTCTGCGAACGGGGCCTTCCTGACCTACTGGGCGGGGCTCATACAACCAAGAGGGAGAAGGGCTCAACCTACGTCAGCGGACGTGAAACTCCCGAATCAAGGCCAAGGGCATCAGGATGCTCTAAGAAGAGCCCACGGGCGGGGGATGGTGGACTGGGCCGTCCCAACACGCACCAAAGGGACCTCTGCCTCTCAGATGTCCGCCCTGAGGGGCTGCCTGTCTGACACTCCTAGGAGAGGGCCCAGAATTCTTTTCTACCATCTTTTCCGGGAATCCCGTCTGTGAGCCCGCCGTCTCCAGCCAGGCTCTCCTTCCGCACCTATTTGCAGGGAAAGCCCTGCTGCTGCCATGGCAACCGCGAAGTCGAGGAGGAAGGGCCTGCCGGCACACCCCACGCACACCCCACGCAGGCAGGGGGTTTCCAGGGAACTCGGGCCGTGACCCCCTCCAGGCTGTGCATGCTGCCACGTCCTGGCCAGGCCAGGAGGGCTTCCTCCCTTCAGCGGCATTGCCCCCCACTCTCCCGGCTTCGCCAGGGGCAGCAGGCGGACTTGCCTTCAGCTCCCCCTTCCCAGCGGACGGGCCCGCAGTCCTGGCTCCCTCCTCCAGCCTTAGGAAGGCAGAGGCTGCCCCGGGTGACAGTATCCTGGGTCTAGTGTTTCAAATCATGAGTGACTTCCCGGAGGAATTTCCCAGACCCCGTCACCTGGGGACACCCCAGACACCTGTTAACAATAAGATTTCCTGGAGTTCCCTGGTGGCTCAACAGGTTAAGGATCTGGAGTTCCCTTCATGGCTCAGTGGTTAACGAATCCGACTAAGAACCATAAGGTTGTGGGTTCGATCCCTGGCCTTGCTCAGTGGGTTAAGGATCCGGCGTTGCCGTGAGCTGTGGTGAAGGTTGCAGACACGGCTCGGATCCCGCGTTGCTGTGGCTGTGGCATAGACCAGTGGCTATAACTCCTGTTAGACCCCTAGCCTGGGAACCTCCATATGCCATGGGTGCGGCTCTACATAAAGGCAAAAAAACAAAAAAAAAAAAACAGGTTAAGGATCTGGTGTCGTCACTGCTGTGACTCTGGTTGCTGCCATGGCGTGGGTTCAATCCCTGGCCCGAGAACTTCCACACACCCCAGGTGCAGCCAAAAAAAAAAAAAAAGGAAATCAGATTCCCAGACCCCGCCCTAGACCTAGGGACTCCACCTCCAGAGGGGGGCTGGGACAAGGGGGATCCCCAGCAGACAGGCTTGGTACTTGGGGTGCTGGGGATGAGATGGACAGGCTGGGCCTGAATTCCAGAGCAGCCTGAGAAGCCCCAACCAGAAGACTCATCAAAGTAAGAAGCACACGGAGCACACAGGACACGGGCCAAACGCTCTGTGCAACTCCAGCATCAGATAATTTCCACAGTTACACTACCAGATACTGACTTTCTCTTAAAACCACCTAGACATTACAAGAATTAAGAAAACAAACAGGAATTCCCGTCGTGGCTCAGTGTAAACAAATCTGACTAGCATCCATGAGGACTCAGGTTCGAGCCCTGGCCTCGCTCAGCGGATTCAAGATCCGGCGTTGCTGTGAGCTGTGGTGTAGGTCACAGACTCGGCTCAGATCCCCTGTTGCTGTGACAGTGGTGTAGGCTGGCAGCTATATCTCCGATTCCACGACTAGCCTGGGAACCTCCACATACCGTGGGTGTAGCCCTAAAAAGACAAAAACAACAGCCACATGCCCCAAAGTCAAAGGGCAAGAATCACGTAAGGTGGGGCCTGATCAGCTGGGCCTGCAAGTGCCCTTCCCCCACCAGCAGGGAAGGGCTGCAGGGGTGCCCTGAAAGCTCCAGCCTGGCACTGCCTGGAGTGGGCAGAAATTCCAGTTCAGGGCCAGGCGATCTTTGTCAGGCGCATCTGGGAACCACCCTCCTGGAGCCAGATGCCAAGCTGAAAATGGCTGGAAGAGCAGGGGTTCAAAGAGGTTAGTCACTCGATAACCTGTGCTTTACAGACATTTTCAGAATGTGTAAGGTTTCACAATCTTTCCAAAAGTTATGCAAAATTAAGTACTGGGAGTTCCCGTCATGGGGCAGTGGAAAGGAATCTGACTAGTGTCCACGAGGACACAGGTTCGATCCCCAGACTTGCTCAGTGAGTTAGGGATCTGGCGTTGCTGTGGCTGTGGTGTAGGCCAGTGGCTTCAGCTCTGATTTGACACCTAGTCTGGGAACCTCCATATGCCAAGGGTGCGGCCCTAAAAAGACATACATACACACATATACTAAAGTAATACAGTAACTTTTAAAAATATTATGTACTGAAACCTAGGTACCCACCCCCTCAGAAAAAAAAACCTCTCAGATGTTTACTATCTGACTGTTATCCGTCAGGCACCCAAAGAAATCACAGGATTTACAAATCAACTGATGAGGAGTCAGGGATGTGCCTAAATGAGCCAGGAGGCAGGGGGCGGTGAGAGGATCAGAGAGTAAAACCAGTATCAGTCATGTGTGAACTATTAAAGCTGGGCAATGTCGACTAGTATCCACGAGGACACAGGTTCGATCCCTGGCCTTGCTCAGTGGGTAAAGGATCTGGCATTGCTGTGGCCTAGGCCTGCAGCTGTAGCTCAGATTTGATCCCTAGCCTGGGAACCTCCATACGCCGAGGGTGCGGCCATAAAAAGCAAAAGACAAAAACCAAAACTGGGCAGTGGTGCGTGGAGGGAGGGTCATCATGACATGCTGCGGCCAGTGCGGAATCTGAGATTACGCTGTTCTTTTTTAATCACAGGAGGACCTGATGGGCTGCTTCTCACGTGGCTCACCCTCTGCTCCCCTAGCTGGCATTTTCCGGAATGCCCCCAATACACGGCACTCAGACCTCCAGGCCTCTGCCCCAGCTGTTCCCTCCACTCAAAAGGCCACCACATGAGGGAAACTGCCCCTCTCGGAACTTCAGAGTAAACGCCCCCGCCCCAGAGGTCCACACACAGTCGACCCACCCTCCTCCTCCTCCACCGCTGCTCCTGGCACCGGCCGCTCCAGCCTCACCGGGCCAACTGTCCTGCTTAGTTGCCCGCCTGTCTCCTCACTAGGCCAGGAACGCTCCTAGACAGGGATCATCTTATAATGCCCGAGAGGAAGAGGCACTGAACTAGGTGTCAAGGCCGATGCATGACCATCTGAAGAGCTATTAGCCAGGAGCTTCCATACGCTGCACCTGCAGCTCTAAAAAGCAAAAAAAAAGAAAAAAGAAAAAAAAAAGGCAGGGACTGACTCAGAAACTCAGGGAGTAGCCCTGGGCAGCTGCATTTTTTTTTCTTTCTTTCTTTTTTTTTTTTTTCTATTTATGGCCGGACCCATGGCATGTGGAAGTTCCCATGCTAGGGGGCCAATCAGAGCTACAGCTGCCGGCCTACACCACAGCCACAGCAACTTCAGATCCGAGCCGAGTCTTCGACCCACACCACAGCTCACGGCAATGCCAGATCCTTAACCCACTGAGCGAGGCCAGGGATCGAACCCGCAACCTCATGGCTCCTAGTCAGATTCGTTTCCGCTGCCCCACGACGGGAACTCCCTGGGCAGCTGCATTTTAAACCCAGCAAGGACGTTCAAATCGGATTACCCATACTGGCATCAGATAGTGAGGATGGTTGCACAGCCGTGTGAATATATTGTTTAAAACCACCACATTATCGGGAGTTCCTATTGTGGCTTTAGTGGGTTAAGAACCTGACTAGTATCCATGAGGACGCAGGTTCGATCCCTGGCCTCGCTCAGTGGGTTAAGGATCTGTTGTTGCCGCGAGCTGTGGTGCAGGTCGCAGACGAGGCTGGGACCTGCCTGTCCAGGACAGAACAAGACTTCCCTCTCTCCCCTCAAGCCAAGAGATGCTCACGATGCAACAAGAAGCCTCACTGGGCAAGTCCCCGACACGTGCTTCAAGGAAAAGAGGGGCCTCTGGGCCAGTACCCCAAAAGATTGAGGTACCAGACACACACCCCAGCACATGCAACTAACTGGAGCAACTAACTGGAATTCGTAAACACTGCCGGACTCCTGCCCCCCGGAACCTTCCTGGGGAGAGGGTACTCTCTGGCCCTTCAGTCCTACCACCAGTGTGCAGGTGGGCGCCACACTCTTTCCCCTCCATTGAGGGGCCACTTGTGGAGTTCCCCATGTGGCCTAGTGTGTTAGGAGTCCAACTGCAGCAGCTCAGGTCGCTGTCGCAGCACAGTTTCCATGCCCAGCCCAGGGGAGTGGGTTGAAGGATCCGGCGCTGCCAAAGTGGGTCGCAGCTGCGGCTCAGGTACAGTCCCTGGCCGGAGAGCCTCCATATGCCTCGGGCATGGCCGTAAAACAAAACAGAGGGAGGCAGGGGCACTTCTGAGCCAAAGCCACTTCCTGTGAAGAAGAGCTGCCAGAAACCCAGTTACCTTCCAGGGACCCATGCGCCTTCCACTCCTGGTCCCCAGAGCACAAGCAAGCCCCTAATACTTGGGAGGTGCACTCCACAGTCTGAGTTCCAGATAATAGTTACAAACACAGGTGCACACAGGTACACAGAAAGGTAAGTGGGAAGCAACAAGGGGAAGATCCCATATCCTGGCCTGCAGAGAAAATACCTTGCCGCAGATTACAAGAACTCGGTGGGCTTCTTCCTTGGCCCCAGATTTGCGCTGCACTGGGCAAGAAATTCAGGGTAAGTCACAAGTCCCCCAGGTGAAACACCTTTTCCTCCACTACCCTCCAAGTCACAGAACAAACAGGCGCAGAGAAAAGCGCACTGTACAGAAACCGAACGGCCAGAGACAGAGGATGAGACGGCTAGTGCACAGGGAAGAGAAACATCCTAGAACTCCAAGGGCTGGGCCGAGGCACAGGGACCCGGGTGGAGGGACTGTGAGGCCTAGCGGAGCTGGAAACTCTGGGGAAGGGAAGGGGGAGAAGCCTGGCGAACAGGACTGCAGGAAAGGGATGCAAAACCGACGGTTGAGCTTAAGCCTTGGAATACAGGATGAGGTTCTAGGGAGCGGGATGGGGCGAGAAGGGGACAAGGGGAAAGGCCTGGGTCAGGATGGGAAGGACCGGGCGAGGCCAAGGCCAGGGTCAGCGCAGGAAGGACCAAGCCAGGCGGACGCCGGGGTCGGGAATGCGAAGGACCGAGCAGACCCCGGGTGGGGGGTCAGGATGGGAAGCACAGAGCCAGCCGAGGTGAGGACGGAAGGATGGAGCGGGATGGGGGGCGGGACAGAAAGGACGCAGGGGAACCGGAGCCGGGGTGGGGAAGACAGAGCGGGGCCACAGCCGCCGGACAGGAAGGAGCGAGGAGTGAGGCGCCGGCCGTACCTCTCCGGAGCTGGCCATGTCGAGGGCGGGCCGAGCCGTGGCCGCTGGAGCCGCAACTCCGAGGCCTCCCGCCTGGTGAGCCAAGGCGCTCAAAGCCGGCGCGTCCGCGGCTCCACAGAGACCTGAGCCGGGGGCGGGGGCCACCTTCACTTCCGGCGCCCACTGAGACGCACTTCCGCTTCCCCGCGGGCGGGCGGGCCCCGCGCGGCCGCCATGTTGGGTGCGGCGAGCGGCAAGGGCCCGCTAGGGCGCCAGGTGAGCCTGGGAAGCCTAGACGGACCCTGCTTGGTCTCTGACCTCATCTCCCTCTTTTGTACTTTCTGCACGCCCCGTTCCCACCACAAGGGCGTCCTCGTGCCGGCCCAGCATTCTCCTGCCTCCAGGGCTTTGCATTTGCCTGTCCCAGGGGCTGCAGTGTTCAGGAATCACCTGTCAGAGAGCCGGTCCCTGACCAAAATAGCATCGCTTCCTCCCGTACACACACCTCAACTTGCCTTTATCCTGTGTTATTTTTCTCTACAGTTCTTTGCATCATCTGATCTACTGCATCTTTTTTTTTTTTTAAGGGCCGCACCCGCGGCATATGGAGGTTCCCAGGTTAGGGGTCTAATCGGAGCTAAGGCTGCTGGCCACAGCCACAGCCACAGCCACGCCAGATCCGAGCCGCATCTGCAACCTACACCACAGGTCACAGCAACGCCAGATCCTTAACCCACTGAGCAAGGCCAGGGATCAAACCCACAACCTCATGTTTCCTAGTCGGATTCATTAACCGCTGGGCCAAGGCCGCCAAGGTAGGAACTCCGCATTTTTTTGTTTTTTCTATCCTCCCACAATAAACTGTATGTCCCTGTACCTATAAAGCTCCCTGGCATGGGCACTGAATAAACATTTTATGGGTAAATTAATGTATGGGTGATGTACTCTCACCTGTAAACCCTTTGAATATAAAAATCATTTACTGGAGGGAGTTCCTGTTGTGGCTCAGCAGTAAGAAACGAGACTAGTATCCTGAGGATGTGGGTTCATTCAATCCCTGGCCTACTGGAGTTCCCTGGTGGCACAGCAGGTTAAGGACCAGCATTGTCACCGCTGTTTCAGGTTTAATCCCAGGCTGGGGGAACATCCACATGCGGCAGGCACAGCCAAAAAACATAATAAATAAATATTTACTAATAAAAATTCTCGTGGGGGAGTTTCCGCTGTGGTGCAGCAGGTTAGGGACACGGAGCTGTCTCTGAGGCAGGGCAGGTTCACTCCTTGGCCCAGCACAGTGGGTTAAGGATCCATCTTTGCTGGAGCTGTGGTGTCGGATTTGATCCTGGACTCAGGAACTCCCACCCACTGAGGGCACGGTCAAAAAAGAAAAGAACGGGAAATGAAGATGTTGACTGGGCCATGCTCCCTCCAAAAGCTTGAGGGAGAACCCTGTCTTGCTTCTTTCCAGTTTTCGGGGGTTGCCAGCGATCCTTGAAGTTCCCGGGCCACGAGCCATGTACTCCCAGCTCTGCCTCTGGGGCCATCTTCCCTCTCTGTGCACGCGTTGGGGGTGGGTTGGTGGGTGTGTAGCTCCTCCTCCTCTTATAAAGACACCAGTCCCGTTGAAGTTAAGATCCACCTTAGGCCAGTATGACCGCATCTTAACCAGTGATGTCAGCAAAGACTGTGTCTCCAAATACGTCCCCTTCTGAGGTTCCAGTTGAACCTGAGTCTTTGGGAGACACTCTCAGCCCAGTACGTCCAGCTTCATATCAAACCCTCCCTGGGCCTCCTTTCCCTCCCACCTCATCAGGCTGAGCCAGTTAGTGTCAAGAGGCCTCTGATGGCTCCTACTGGGGGGACAGGCACAGGCTTTGCATCAAAGAGCTCTTGGTTTACAACCACGTGTTAATGGGGTTCCCGTCACTGATGCCCCAACCGTGGCTCCCAGCTCTGGCTCTGCCAGGCGTCCGGGGGAGATTCAGACGCCCAGGTCTCTTCTCTCATCCTCCCCGACTTCTGACCCGTCACTTCTCTTGCCCTATAAGCTGGAATCAGGTACGTTTCTCCTCGGTGCAGAAGTGTTGATTTTCTCTCCCCCGCTAGAAGGGGGCTTCGCAGCAGTGGGCCCTCATTAAACATTTGTCAAATAAGTGATGGATTAAATGAGATTATACGTGTCAGCATCCAGGCCAGAGGTGCTATTCAGGACCCGGAAGCTGTAACCACTACCACTGTTAATTCTTTCTTTCTTTTTTGTTCTTTTTTGGTCACCTTGCAGCATATGGAGTACCCTGGCCAGGAATCAGATCCAAGCCACAGTTGCCACCAGAGCCACAGCTGTGGCAACGCCAGATCCTTGACCCATTGTGCCAGGCTGGGGATCGAACCTGCGTCCCCTTGCTCCCAAGACACCACCAATCCATTTGCACCACAGCAGGAAGTTCATGGCTACTGACTCTTTTTTTTGTTTTTTTCTGTCTTTTTCTCCTTTTAGGGCCGCACCCATGGCATATGGAGCTTCCCAGGCTAGGGGTCCAACTGGAGCTGTAGCTGCCGGCCTCACAGTGTCCCCAAGCGCTGGTGCTCTGAGAGCCCTTCCCGGCCCCACCTGGCTGCCCAGGGCCGGGTGGCAGCACTGGGCCACGTGGCTTGGCCCAGAGCCTGGGTGGGAGCTGGAAATGATACCAGCAAAGGCGAGGGGGTCTCTGCTGTCTCCCCCTCCAGTCCCCCAGGAAGCGGGACTGGAGAACAGCAGCTCTTTCCTGTGTATAAAGGACAACAGTGGCCATTCCTAAGTCACAGTTTGTAACTGGCACTTTCCATAGGGCATCCCATCGGAAATGTCGCCCAGCCCCCACGGGACAGGCCCAATTAACGCCTCTCCTGCAGAAGGGGACGCAGGTCCTGGTGAGTGGCAGGGCTGGAGCTTGAGTCCACATCGTCTCCATGCCAAGAGCCAGCAGCCTCCGTTCCTGCCCCCTTAACTGCAGGAAAAGCCCTCGGGGCGCCGGGAGCCCAGTGAAGGTGGCCAAAGTCCACCCACCAGCGGAGCCTCCACGCACAGGCCACCGTCACGGTACCCCCACCCCGGAGCTCCCTGCTAGCCGAGTGCTTCAGGATCCAGCGTGGTCACTGCCATGGCATGGGTTCGATCCCTGGCCCAGGAACTCCCACGTGCTGCAGGTGTGGCTCGAACCCATGTCCTGGTGCTGCAGAGTCATGATCAGACCGGCTGTCCCTGGGCTGATCCCAGGCCAGAGGGTGTGTTCAGATGCTGGCGCTGCCCCTCCGAGGTGTCTCAGGGCTTCAGAGGGACAACTGTCAGACCACAGGGCAGCCTCCCGCGTCCTCAGCTCCAGGCTCCGGGCGAGGGCTGCCCCCTCTCGGTGCGCCTGTTCCATCCAGGCTGGGGCTGCCTCGCAGAGGGGGACAGTCCAGGGAGAGGCGGTTTCAGTGCCTTGAGAAGTGGCCCTAGGGGGGGCGGAGCGGGCTCACCAGGGAGCCAGCGACCTGGGAAAGCAGGAGCTCTGCATCCGGGCAGAGGGGGCCTGGGGTCGGAGCGGAGATGCGGAACGTCTGCAAAGCCCCGGAAAGTCCTGCTGTTGGGCTGAACCTGGCTGTGTCTGGCCCGTTGATATGCTGGGATTCGCAGGTGCTGGGGTCCAGCTCCAGCTTCCTCATGTGGAAGGTGGGTCACCAGGGGCCAGTGTCGTCCTCCCTATGGCTTCGGTTTCCTGATCTGTAAAGTGGGTGCTAAGGAAGGCAGCAGGCAATGGGCTTCCTCTGGCTCAGCCAGGCTCAGGGCAGCCAGGGACCAGCCAGCTCCGCGCGGGTGCGGGCTGGGGGGGCGGGGGAGGGGGACCTAAAGGGTCGAACGTGTCTCCTTTCAAAGGGCAGCACTGCTGCGACGCCTGCGCACAAGCACCCCTCCAACTCTTACACATGTTCCCATTTCTCATCTGGGCAGGTGGACAGTGACCTGGCCTCCCAGGGCCACAAAGGAGACACAAGACCCGCTCCCATCCATCCCCGGGGGGTCCTCTGCCTGAGACACACCCCCAGCCCCCTCACCGCCAGGAAGCCCGCGGCTTAAAAGGGACCCTCCCCCACCAGCTGGGTCTCTGCTCTTTGATTACCTTGTTCAAAAGAAGCACAAGGATGATAGCTTTTCCTTTTTTTTTTTTCAACCTGTATTTCTTGGTTTTTTCAATCACACAGCCTCCGTTCTTTCTTTCTTCTCGTTACCAACCACTGGTAGCCGTACCTCCAAGTTTTTTGTCTTCCCTGCTAAGCCGGCACCTCCCGAGCACAGGAAGCACTTCTTCCATTCCATCCCTGACACAAGGCCAAGTGCAAGCGAGGGGCAGGCAGGGAATCCTTGTCTCCAGAATGACAGCCTCTCGTCTGTGTCCAAAACATCAGCACACAGTAGGCACTCAGCTACTAGCTGTGCAACGGATAAGCCTCCATGCCAGAAACTTTCTGGCAGCTCCCGGGACCAGGGCTCACCGCCACCCCTGACTTAGACCAGAAGAGCTAGACGGGCCTCCCTTCCCAGGCCCTGGTTCCGGGGCCTCCAGCTGTGCTCCTCTTTCTGCCCAGGTGAAAGGCAGCCCGGGACACCCTGGGGACCAGGCCCTTTCTGTACTGACGGACCTGGGAAGCCTGCCTGGGGAGCCCGGGGCACCCATTTGGTTTGGGGGCCCATCACGAAGGCCCGTGGTCTCCTCCCCACCTCGCGCTGACAATCAGATGCGTCCCCAAGGGCCAAGGCCCCTACAGCAAAGGGGGAACCTGGAGAGTCCCAGGTTCATGGGAGGGGCCCCCTTAAGGTCTCAAATCTGGAGGGACTTGGAGGCGGCTTCTGTGCCTCAGTGCTCCCGGAGCTGTGGGGGCAGGATGGGGCACCCCTCCTGGGGGGGTCTCACCCACTTTCCTGGGTCCATCACAGCTTCTTAGCAGACAGGAGTCCTGCAGGCCAGGGTTTTCTTCTTAACCAGGCAGACCCCGCCCTCCACGGCTGCTTCCCTTCAGGTCCCAGACAATGAGGCCAGGGACTTAACAGCCAGCACGCAGGGTGGCAGCCACCCTCCAGGCGGGCAGGATCCACAGCTCCAAGTGCCACCCACCCCCAGAGCCAAGTGGGGCCGCCCCTGCCACCCAACACCCCCTCCACAGGCCTAGGACGGGTGGCGCTTCACAGACCCCTGAAGTCCCTTCTACAGATGTCACCCCAGATGAGTGAGCAGGTGTGATGAAGGCCATCCCCCAGCCACCAGGGGGAGACCAGGTACAGGTGAGGCAAGAGGTGAGGGCCGGGGAGGCCATCCCAGCCCCAGAACACCAAGCTCAGCAGGTGAGTGGCATATCCAGGGGCCAAGGTCCCCCCATTCGGAGGGGACCAACACCCTGGGCTCCCATTCCAGCACCAGGACCTCAGAACCCAATGAGAAACAGGTTTAGAACCCTGGCCTCCCCCACAGCCCCCGCCCCCAGACCCTTCCGGGGGAGAGGGCGCCCCAGTCCCCCTCCCTCGCCCCAGCACCCAGCAACGCCAACCACCACAAAGCCGTTTCTTTAAGGTGTGCACTTTATTGAACTGGTCTCAAGTCAGTGTACAGGGAAGCCCTGGCTGCCTCCGCACCTCAACCCGCTCCTAGGGGGACCAAAAGCCTTCATACTTCAAGTTGGGGGACAAAAAGGGGGACTGTGATGGCTGACCACTCAAAATAAAACAAACAAAAAAGAACAAGTATTAAGGCGAAGATTAAAAAAAAAAATGCTGGAGTACATAATTTACACAAACGCAATGCTGCCGCCCTCCGCCGGTGGACTTGGGCGAGGACTGGCCCTTCTCCGCAGGGAGAGGCGGGCGGCTTTTGGGAAGGCAGGGACTTCCTGTAACAATGCATCTCATGATATTTGGAATGACTATTAAAAAAAAAAAAAGAACAACGTACAATCCAAGTCCTCGGCCTCACTGTCGTCAAACTTTGGGGATGCTCCACCCACGGCCGCGCCGCCGTCGCCGTTCCAGTTTTTAAATCCTGAGTCAAGCGCCAAAAAAACAAAAAAATCAAGACCAAAAAAAAAAACAAAAAAAAAAAAAACAAAACCAAATAAAGCCATGCCAATCTCGTTTCGGTTTCTGCGCAAGTTAGGTTTTGTCAAGAAAAAGGTGGAATGCAACTAAGAGTCCGCCTAGAAGCATTTGCGGTGGACGATGGAGGGGCCGGACTCGTCGTACTCCTGCTTGCTGATCCACATCTGCTGGAAGGTGGACAGCGAGGCCAGGATGGAGCCGCCGATCCACACGGAGTACTTGCGCTCAGGGGGCGCGATGATCTGCGGAGAGAGGGGAGAGGCGGCGTGAGGCGCCCGGCGGTCCCAGCCCTGGCGCCGGAAGCGCCCGCGACGCCCATCCACACCAGGCCAGCTCGGGCCGGGCGCTCACCTTGATCTTCATCGTGCTGGGGGCCAAGGCCGTGATCTCCTTCTGCATCCGGTCCGCGATGCCGGGGTACATGGTGGTGCCGCCGGACAGCACCGTGTTGGCGTAGAGGTCCTTGCGGATGTCGACGTCGCACTTCATGATGGAGTTGAAGGTAGTTTCGTGGATGCCGCACGATTCCATGCCTGAGGGGAGAGAGAAGCGGCTGAGCTCCCGCTGTGGCCCCAGGGCGACCCCTGCTGGGGGCAGGGAGGCGGGGCGGGGTCTCCGCGCTCACCCAGGAAGGAGGGCTGGAAGAGCGCCTCGGGGCAGCGGAACCGCTCGTTGCCGATGGTGATGACCTGGCCGTCGGGCAGCTCGTAGCTCTTCTCCAGGGAGGAGGAGGACGCGGCGGTGGCCATCTCCTGCTCGAAGTCCAGGGCGACGTAGCAGAGCTTCTCCTTGATGTCACGCACGATCTCCCGCTCGGCCGTGGTGGTGAAGCTGTAGCCCCGCTCCGTCAGGATCTTCATGAGGTAGTCGGTCAGGTCCCGGCCAGCCAGGTCCAGACGCAGGATGGCATGGGGCAGGGCGTACCCCTCGTAGATGGGCACCGTGTGGGTGACCCCGTCGCCGGAGTCCATCACGATGCCAGTGGTGCGGCCAGAGGCGTACAGCGACAGCACGGCCTGGATGGCCACGTACATGGCTGGGGTGTTGAAGGTCTCGAACATGATCTGCAGGGAGAGGGGGACCACGTCAGCCTCGGGAAGCCACCAGGGGCAGTCAGGCCAGACTGGGGACATGCAGAGAGTGCAAGGAACACGGCTAAATGTGCTGGGGACCCCAGGTCGGGGACCCCCATCGGACCTATTGTGCACCTACGGAATACACACTCCAAGGCCGCTTTAGGGCGGCCTCGTTGGCTTTGTCACACGAGCCAGTGTTAGTACCTACGCCCACAGCACCTAGTCAGAAAGGCAAACACGAGAAAGATTCCATCTGGGAAAAAGCAAATAGAACCTGCAGAGTTCCAAAGGAGACTCAGGTCAGAGAAGAAAAGTCCTAGGAAAACGGCAGAAGAAAGAACAAGTGAGAAAGGGCGTGGCACAGGAGGGCAAGAAAGGAGGGGGCGACCGCCCGAGGGAGGCCAGCGGGCCACTGACCTGGGTCATCTTCTCGCGGTTGGCCTTGGGGTTCAGGGGGGCCTCGGTCAGCAGCACGGGGTGCTCCTCGGGGGCCACACGCAGTTCGTTGTAGAAGGTGTGGTGCCAGATCTTCTCCATGTCGTCCCAGTTGGTGACGATGCCGTGCTCGATGGGGTACTTGAGGGTCAGGATGCCTCTCTTGCTCTGGGCCTCATCCCCCACGTAGGAGTCCTTCTGGCCCATGCCCACCATCACGCCCTGCGGAAAGAGGGGCGAGGCGCCTTCAGCCGGGGCACGGCCCCACCGACCCCCACCCCGAAAGCCAAAGGCCCCCCGTTCCCTCCACCTGCTCCCAAGAGGGGAGGCCCCGCCCACCAAGTCAGACCGGAGGTTGGCGCCCTACCTGGTGTCGGGGGCGCCCCACGATGGAAGGGAAGACGGCCCGGGGCGCATCGTCGCCTGCAAAGCCGGCTTTGCACATGCCGGAGCCGTTGTCAACCACGAGCGCAGCAATATCATCATCCATGGCGAACTGCGGGGACAGCAGGGCCGTGAGCCGGGGTTCGGGTGCGGCCGCCTCCGCCCTACTCACTTCCGGCGCGACGCGCGTTCGAGCCGCCAGGGGGCGCCGGCGCGCGCCCAGATTGGGGACAAAGGAAGCCGGCCGGCCGCGTTATTACCATAAAAGGCAAACGCTGGTTGGAGGCGGCCCCGCGGCGCGCGGCAGGAAGCCAGGCCTCCGCCCCCTCCCCACTGGGCGCCGGCCCCGCCCCGCCCGAAAAGCGCCGCTCGGCGACCACACCCGGGGCAGCCGGTGGCGCGGAGGGGAAGAGCGCGCAGGCGCTCTCGCGCCGCGGCGACCCCACCCCTTCCGGCCGCCCGCCCCGCCCTCGCCTCCCGGGCCTACGGCGCACACGCACGCGCACTGGCGTCCCAGCCCCCACCCGGCTCGGCCGTCCCGCCGCGCCCGCCCACCCGCCCGCCGGGCAGCCCCTCTGCCCGGCTATCCCGCCGGCGGAGCGACTGGTCCGCTCCGACGAAGGCCCGCGGCCGCCGGGGCCGCGACGAAAACGCTAAGAGCGCTGCCCAAGCGCAGCCCGGGCCCCAAGCGAGGAGCGCGTGAGTCCACTCGCAGCACCCGGCCGGCTGTCCACCGGGCCGGGGCCGAGGAGGGCCACCTGCCCAGAAGAGGCGCGGGCCCAGCGCATCAGCGGCCCGGTCGGTGCTGGCGCCCTACCTGATGGCGGTGTAGACCGGCGGCGAAGGCGGAGCGGCAAGGGCGAGGGGCCTGTGCTGGCGGAGTGGACGCGGTCTCGGCTGTGGCTGTGCGTCGCGCCGCCGGGTTTTATAGGGCGCAGTCGCGGCCGCTCGAGCCATAAAAGGCAACTTTCGAAACGGCGAGCGCTGATTGGTCCCGCGCCGCTCACTCACCGGCCTCGCCGCACAGTGCAGCATTTTTTTACCCCCTCTCCCCTCCTTTTGCAAAAAAAAAAAAAAAAAAAAAAAAAAGAGGGAGGGAGATGGACGGGCTAGGAGAGAGCGAGAGCGAGATTGAGGAAGAGGAGGGAGAGAGTTTTGGCGTCGGCCGCCCTTGGGTGCTGGGCTCCAACCCGTGAGCCGCCGCCCGATTGAGCAGTGTCGGGCCCGGCCCCGCTTGGCCAGGCCTGCACCCGGCCTGCTTGTCTCCAGGTCTCCCCACCCTGGCACCCTCCGAATGTGGATGCCCCAGAGCAGTGCGCGCCCCTGTGGGCAAGGGTCAGCACGGATGCGAGGACCCCTGGTTGCTGTGGGTACATGCTTAAGGAGCAGTTGGGGGAAGGAGTGAGCAGAAAGTCCCCCCCCAGCCGACATTAGCTCAGCTGCCCAGAAAGCCTGGGTAAGGGGGGGCCCCCCGACTGGGGGTGCTGAGCTTGCTAAGTGGGGGTTCTCAGCTTGCTAAGGGGGCACATTGCTCAGAGAGGTAGGGCTGAGAGCTATGGCGGGGCACGGGGGAGTCAGGGGGCTTGTAGAGACTTGGCAGGGGCTTCAGGAGCACAGTCTCCAGGGACAGGCCAGGCCCCAGGGGCCGGCTGGCTGAAAGTTCCCTGTGAGGAGGGCTCCAAGCCTCCCTTGCTGCAGGCCTGGGAGAAGTGGGCTCTGTAGAGCAGAGAAGCTGCACCCGGGGAGCTGGGCCGAGGCTGAGGCTGCCTGGTCACACCCAGCCGAGGCCAAGCCTGGGCCGTTAGCCGGCAACCCGGGCAGCTGTCAAGCACTGCTGGGTGCAGGCAGGCAGGGCCACTGAGCACAGCTCTGGGACCCATCATCCATCGTCTGTCTGTCACGTGCAGCCACAGCTGAACTGCCCTCCTGGACCATCTGGAGGCCACCAAGGACTGGGGAAGGACACTCAGTGTGCCAGAGAGGACTTAGTGGGGGAGGGGGGCAGCAGGAACCAGCTGGGGACCGCTGCTGCCCTGGTCTGTCCATCAAACGCTAGGTCAGACCTGGGTGCCCAGAGTGTTCCCGGTGGTTCCCTGCTCGAACTGCCGCTCCCGCTCGGGCAGGGAGAGTCTGCACCCCGATGGGGGCCATCCGTGGTCAGCGAGTGGCCGAAGGAAGTCCAGGGACCAGGGAACCCCAGCAGGAAGCCCAGCGGGGCCTCTGGCCCAGCCTGGAGGAGCACCACGCACCTTCTCAGAGGCTGTGACCAGCTGAATTTTCCCACAAAGGAAAAGGGGCAGAGGGGTCCAGGTGGCGGCCCGGCCTGCGCTCAGGGGTCTGTCCCCAGGCCTGCCTAGGGCTTTGCTACACGTAGTAGGTGTCCCTTCAATGTGTGTTGAAACCAGCAAAAGATTAGTCCATATATGGATGTGGAATCTGGCCAGGGAAGAGGCAGCTTGGTCCAGCCCCCTGTGGGAGGCCAGCGGCAGGGCACTTTGAAGGTTGCAGAGGCTACAAGCAGGTAGAAAGGGTGACAGTCTCCCAGCGCGCAGGAGAGCCCGCGGGCTCAGAGCCACCGGCTAGCATTCCCCGGGAACAACTCCCCCAACACTGCCCCGGGCCTGGGCGGATGTTCCCAGCCCATCCACTCCCCACCTCCCAGGGCCCAGACTGCCCTCCGTGTCCCTGGCCTTGTGTCTTTCCATCATGGGCGTGCGGCCAGCCACCTCAGGACCTGCCAACACTGTGATTCAGGTGTCGGGGTGGGGGGTGGGTCTTGCAGCCCGCAGCCCGTAGTTGATGCGCTGCTTCTGTTGTTCACTGAGCCCGGTGGGGGGGCCAGTCCCACTGGGGCCAAGGCTGCGGGCAAGGCAGCAGAGAGAGCTGGGGAGCTCCAGGTAGTTACACCAGATGGGGAGGTGCAGGGCTGGTCCCCAGGCAGGACCTGTGCTGCCACCTGGCCTCTCCTCCGCCAGGGCCAGCCCAGGGGCAGGAGCGCGGCCGGCCCCACTGACCTCCGCAGCCCGGGGCTCTCCCGTGCAGGCCAGGAGCCCCCCACGCCAGCCCGCCTGCAGCGCCCCCTTCTCCCACGCCCCCACCCACCCAGGGCCATGATCTGTTGGCTGAAGAAGTGACCGCCAGCGTGTCCTCGGCCCCGAGAAAGGACCCCGGGAAGCTGGAGGCCTGGGAGGGGGAGGGGGCTGGGCCGCAAGCCTGGGGGGAGGGGAGGCCGCAGAGAGGGAGCCGGCGAGAGGAGGAAAAGAGGAAGCGCCGCGGCCGGAGGAAGAGGGAGGAGGCCCGCGGGAGAGGAAGTGAACAGGTTCTCTGCTCGGGAACTTTGCCCCCACAGGAGTTTTCAGAGCTGTCCCCAGCAGGCACACAGCCCCCGGGGCCCTCGGCCGCCTCCGCCTATGGGGACCGCACTTGCCTTTCTGGGGCTTTTTTCTTCTCTTGCGGTCCCCTCCCCGGCGAGGCCGCCTGGCTAGGGGACATTTACAGCCCACACCAAGGACCCCTCCCTGCCCCCTGCAGAACAGGCCACCCAGCTCCCTGGCTCTGGGTCCGGGGACCCCAAGGCACAGTTTTCAAGAGGGAGACACCGAGGTGGGACAGAGAAGGGGAGGAGAGCTCCCACTTAGACTGCTGGCTCCAGGCGGGCAGAGACCCCGCACCCAGGAGGCGCTCAGTGAGGGGCCGCTGAGGAACCAGGGCGAACCGTCCAGCAAACACGGCCCTCCTGACAGATGCAGACACTGAGGCCAGACTGGAAAAGGGCCCGGGGCACGGAGTCCCGCGTGAAGGATTGCAGGTGCAGGGCCTGGAGGTCCCTCCCTGGGTAAAGTGTCCCCTGCAGTGTCCCTGGGGACTGGGACCAAAGACTGTTCCAAAGTCTTGATTCCTGGATCCTTCCTCCCCGCTTAGCGCTTATCTGCTAAGGCCCAGAGAGGCTGCCACTAGCCTCCGGTCACACAGCCAGCATCCTGAGGCTCCAAGCCTGCTCACACGGCCACCTCTTTCCGCTCCCGTCGTCTCCTGCTCCCAGGATGGTCTCCGGAGGAGATTCTGGACCTCAGGATTTACTGGGCTTGGGCCTCCTCTGACTCCTGCCCAACTTTTCCACAACCTTCAGGGCCAGCTCTTGGGCTGCCCCCTCCAGGAAGCCTGCCGGGACTCCCCACCACCACCATAGCAGTAACTTTCCTGCCCAGAGAAGGGAAGGCGCCCAGCCACGATCACTCAGCAAGGAGCACAGGCAGGAGCTTGACCTCCTGGATCACGCTGCGCCTACATCCCACACGCCAGCACCAGCCGGCCAGGCAGGCTTCCAGAGAGGAACAGCGCCAGACGCCGTTTTGAGCAACACCCTGAGTAAAGCAGATGTGACCCCTGAGACAGACCTCGAACAAGAGGGAACAGTCTCTGATGCCCAGGGCGGGGGTGAGCGGCGGGTTTCCTGGGGAAGGCCTCTGGGGGGTGCCCAGCCGGCTGAGGGAGGCCGGGCTGGGCCCTGTGTGCTCTCCTGGGCCTCCGCCAGGACCTTGGTCCCCAGCCCAGCCCAGCCAGAGGCTGTCCCAGGGCTGTCACTAGGCAGCCTCCAGAGCCTCAGCCCACCCTGGGCCTCCCCTCCTCCGCAACGGACAGAGTCCTCTGCCCGGGGGATCCCGGCCCCGGAGAGGCTGGGAACTTCTGACACTTCCTGGGAGAGTTTTTAAAAATCCTTAAAAACCACCCTCTCTCTTCCTGTCCCCGGGGCACGCGGGGGAGTCCCCAGCCCAGCTCATTTGAGTCAGTTTTTCAGAGAGAGGAGTGTCCCGGGCCATTCCCACTGCACACAGCTGAGCCCGCTCCTCGGGAGCGCTTGTTGTCCCCATTCTCCTGGTGAGAAACCGGGGTGACCCAGGCAGACCCTGACTGCTGAGAGGGGCCGGTCCCTCAGGGCCTGACAGGTGTCCCAGGCAGACTGGAGCCTCACGCCCCCACCACCACCAAGGTGCGGTCCCAGGAGGTCTCTGGGGTCCATTCCTCACCTGGGCCCACATGAGCCCACTGGGAGTGGGTGGTGGCCTGCCCGAGTCACCTGGGGGCCAAGAGAGCTGGCCCGAGACAGAGGCCTGAGAAGCTGGGCGACAGGTTTAACCAAGTGGGGTGCGATCAAGATCAACAGCAGCTTCGGGTTCAGGCCAAGCGGGGTTCCGGAGGCCCCTGGGCCCAACGCTCCCAAGTGCTGGCTAACGTGCCCGCGCGATTGGCACACTGGGACCCTCCGCCGTGGGCCTCTGTCCCTGCCAGGACCTGTCCCCGGGCTGTGCAAAGGGGCAGGGGACACCCGGCACCCGGGGGGCCAGGGCGGTCGGTGACATGGACCTCAAGCGTCAGGCCCAGGGCTGGGCACCCAGGTCCCCGCTGGGACTCAGCCCCTTCCTGGCGTTGGCCCTGTTCCTGCTTCTTCCCTGCCTGGGCCAGGGGCTCAGTAGTCCTCGGAGCTGGGGCCGGGGGAGTGTGAGTGCTGGGGACTGCCCCTCCTGGAGGAAGTGAAAGGGGAACGAAAGGGAGGGGAGGGAGGCGCTGGGAGAGTGCAGGCGGGTGTGGCCAGGGCTGACTCACCCGCAGCAGCGCACCCACCGCAGGGCCAGGGCCGCCTGCTCCACAGGACAAGGGAAGGCAGCGTCCCGAGGGAGGGCCGGCTGCAAGGGAGCGGAGCCAAGCCGAGCCATGTCACCATGTCACCACACGGAGAGCTCACCCCACCCCGGCCCCGGCCCCGGCCCCGCCGGAATCGCCCCGTTTCTCAGACAAGCACACCGAGACCAGTGAGAGCCAGAGACTCGCTCGGCCTGCCAGTACTAGCACGCCATTCCCAGAACACACCAGAACCCAGGAGTCCAGGGCCTGGTGCGGGGATCAAGGGCCCTGGCCAGGCTCAAAGGGGCCTGCTGTGTCCTTGAGCCCCCAGCTGGTGGCTCTTCTCAGCCCCAGGTTCCAGGCGGGGAAACCGAGGCTCAGAGTGGCCAGTGGGCAGTGCAGAGCCGGGCTCCCGGCCTGGCCCTTGGGGCCCCGCGTGGGGCAGTGTTCAGCTGGCACCACTCCTCCGGCCTGGGGCCCGAGGCCCGTCCAAGTGGAAACCCGATCGGCTCCACCACGCAGCTGCGTAACCAGGCCCTCTTGGGCCAGAAATCTCCGCCGCCCGCTGCGTTGGCCAGGAACCCAAGCCTGCCCTGGGCCCTGAGCTTCAGTGTCTCCCGTGCCGGGGACACGGAGGGGGGGGACCAAGCCCGGCCTGTACTCTCCGCTGGGGACACAATCCCGACCAGGTGCGACTGGGTCTGTGCGAGCCCAGAGGAGCCCCAGCCACGGCGTGGGCTCGATGGGTCAGGCAGTAAAGGGTCCCCGGGGAACGAGGGCCACTGGCGGGGGCAGCAAGCAGGGTCCGCCCCCCTCCAATTCGCAGGTCACTAGGGAGCGACTGGGGCTGTCACACTGACTCACCCAGCTGCTGAGACCCATAGCACTGGGGACACACATGCCCCCAGCTGCCACCAAAAACACAGAGTGGGGGCTCCCAGACCCCAGTAGGACTCAGCACTAAGCACACAGTGGGGCCACACACCGTGCCCTCTTAGCAAAGCCAGCATGAAGGGAGCCCCCGAGCAGGCGGGGAGCCCCAGGAGAGAGCGCCACCCCCACGCCCATGAGGTCCCACTGGAAGGTCAGCTCGGCACCATGACTCTGGGGAACCCTGGTCCCTCCTTCTCTGATCCACCCTCAGGCCCTGCGTGAAGCGGGACTCGGCTCTCCGTCACGCTGGATGTCCCTGGACAATGACTGCAACTCTGAGCCAGTCAGGGTCAGCGAGCGAGACCCTGCGTGGATGACGCCGTCTGGGTGGGCCTGCCGGGCCTTTGAGGAGCCTGTCACAGGCAGCCTGGAAGCTGGCCATCACTTGCCTGTTTATCAACTGGGAAACTGAGGTCCAGAGATGGGCAGAGCTTGCCCAGCGTCACACAGCACGTGCGGCAAGCTGGGGTCCAGGCCTGGAGGCTGGGGGTTGGCATTTTGTGCGCGGCCAGGACAGCAAGGACGAGGCCGGGTTTTCTGTGGGGAGAGCCAGGCTAGTCTGTCCAACACGGCGCAGGACCCCACTCCACTTAGCCAAGAGGGATGATGGCTTTAAAGCCCTGAGCTGGGGAGTTCCCACTGTGGCTCAGCGGGTTAAGAACCAGACTAGTGTCCATGAGGACGAGGCTTCCATCCCTGGCCTCACTCAGTGGGTTAAGGACCTGGCATTGACGTGAGCTGCAATGTAGGTCGCAGACACGGCTGTGGCTGTGGTGTAGGCCAGCAGCCGCAGCTCTAATTTGACCCCTAGCCTGGGAGCTTCTATATGCCGCGGGTGCGGCCCTAAAAAGACCAAAAAAAAAAGTGGATGGAAAGTTCCGAGCACTCAGCCCCGAAGTCTCTCCTCTTGGACACAGGCGAGCTGGTGGTGCCTCTGTGGCCTGGGCAGACTAGCTCAGCTGCATCACAGAGCCGCAGGGAGGGGACAGATGAGCGAGCAGACGTACCTGAGCGGGGCCTGCCCAGAGCGAGTACAGGGTGGCCACTGCCGGCGACTCGGGCCAGGCTCGCCCTGTCCCTGTGCCATGAAGGGCATGGGACCACACCTCGTCCCAGGCTTGCTGGGGGCTACAGGACACAGGAGGGGCTCCAACAGGGGACAGGAGAGGTGGTGCTCACTGGTCCCCTGGAGCCCCCTCTCAGTTGGTCCCCTCCATCCTGGGCCCGCTCCGTGAGGTAGGGGCACGAAGCGCTGGAGGAAAGACCTTCCGCTATGTGTGCGTGAGTGTGCACGTGTGTGTGCACACATGTATTGTGTGTGCGTGCGTGCACGCCTGTGTGTGCACACGTGCAGGCACACACACACGTGTGTGTGTGTGTGTGTGCGCGCGTTCGTGCGCCTCTCCCTGGCCTCTGTGCCTGTCACACACTGAGCAGGGCCCGGGAGGGGTGGGTGGTCAAGAGGGGGAGTGGGTGGCCACCACCTTCTCCTTCGTGTCCTTCTGGATTGTTCTTCCAGTAGAGAATCCTGCCACAGCGTTTGAGCACGAAAGAGAGCGAAAAAGCCAGGAGAGAGGTGAGCAAAAGACCTAAAGGGGCATTTTAGGCAAGAGGCCGTGCAAATCTTCACGTTGCCAGGAAAGACAAAAGAGGCTCAACATCACGGGTCATACGGGAGATGCAAATAAAACCACAGCAAGACACCACTTCACATGCAAGGGCAGTCTGTGTGACCCGGTGTCTGTGTGACCCGGTGTCTGTGTGACCCCGGTGTCTGTGTGACCCGGTGTCTGTGTGCTCCGGTGTCTGTGTGATCCTGTGTCTGTGTGACCCGGTGTCTGTGTGACCCCGTGTCTGTGTGACCCGGTGTCTGTGTGACCCGGTGTCTGTGTGCTCCGGTGTCTGTGTGACCCCGTGTCTGTGTGACCCCGTGTCTGTGTGACCCCGTGTCTGTGTGATCCGGTGTCTGTGTGACCCGGTGTCTGTGTGCTCCGGTGTCTGTGTGACCCGGTGTCTGTGTGATCCCGTGTCTGTGTGCTCCGGTGTCTGTGTGACCCGGTGTCTGTGTGCTCCGGTGTCTGTGATCCTGTGTCTGTGTGACCCGGTGTCTGTGTGATCCCGTGTCTGTGTGCTCCGGTGTCTGTGATCCTGTGTCTGTGTGCTCCGGTGTCTGTGTGACCCCGTGTCTGTGTGCTCCGGTGTCTGTGATCCTGTGTCTGTGTGACCCGGTGTCTGTGTGACCCCGTGTCTGTGTGCTCCGGTGTCTGTGTGATCCTGTGTCTGTGTGACCTGGTGTCTGTGTGACCCCGTGTCTGTGTGACCCCGTGTCTGTGTGCTCCGGTGTCTGTGTGACCCGGTGTCTGTGTGACCCGGTGTCTGTGTGACCCGGTGTCTGTGTGACCCTGTTTTCGCAAAGTTGAAGGACCAGGGAGCAGATCTACGTGCGAAGTGTGGACGGTGGTGCCTTTTGGGGAGGACTAGCTGGAAAACGGGTGAAGGAAGATTCTGGGACCCGGAAATGTCTCTCGATCTGGGTGCGGGTACAGTGCTCGGCCTGTGGCAGTTCTCAGCGCGCTGTTGAAGCCCTTACTTTCCTGAGACGGTAGCTAGTTTGGAGTGTGGCCCAGCCCCACCTCGTGCTCCAGACACACTGGCCTGCAGTCCTTAGAGCACCAAGCTCCAGCCCAGCTCCGGGCCTCTGCACTTGCCATTCTCTCTGTCCTCTATGGACCCTTCTCTCCACACACATCCTCTGTGCTTCTTTAAGTTCTGCTTATCTTTCAGGGATCGGAGTAAACATCACCTCCTCCAGGAAGCCCTCTGGGGATCCCACTCCTTCCCTTCTCTGTCATGTTCATCCAGCCAATTACTGGATGTATCTGCTTGTATCTGTGTGATTATATAGGTTTACTCTCTCCCTCCATGCTCCACAGGAAGGGAACACAACTGGTTTGGGGTTTTTTTGGTTTTTTTTTTAGGGCTGCACCCAAAGCTTACGGAAATTCCCAGGCTAGGGGTCGAATCAGAGCTGCAGCTGACAGCCTACACCACAGCCACAGAAACAGGGGATCTAAGCGGCCTCTGAGACCTATATCACAGCAACGCCAGATCCTTAGCTCACTGAGCAAGGCCGGGGATCCTACCCACATCCTCATGGATACTAGTTGGGTTCATTACCGCTGAGCCACAACAGGAACTCCAAGGACCACATCTATTTTCATCACTGTAGGGTCCCCTTCTCATGGTGTAGGGTTAGTGCAACCTTTGGTTTCCATCTGCAAATGGAAGGAAGGAAGGAAGGAAGGAAGGAAGGGGGGGTAGGGAAGAGAAGAAGGAAGGACCCATTTCTCTGCAGAAGGCACAGAGGCTGCGGGTGTAGATGCGTTGTCTCTCAGAGGTGTGAGCATCCTGTCCCCGGAGGCTGTGGGCATAGCCTGGCAGGGACGGCGTCCCAGGACTGCCAAAGCTGATGAGGAATAGGCCTAGGGAGGAAGGGGTTGGACCAGCTCAGGGCTCACACCTTCCAGCGGATGTTGACGGGAGGGGAGTATGGAAGGGTGGGTGTCACAGGAAGTCCTTAGGTCTCTGGGCTGCAGCTGACTCACCCAGTGTCTGATAACACTCACAGATCAGACTCCAGCCTTGTGCTCCAGAAGTCCTCAGGGGAAACAACTGTCTGCTACCCTGAACATGTCAGGAGCTGAAATGGAGGAAGAGCAACCCGGCTTGAGAATCAAGCAAGGCTTTTCACAGAAGGGGGTCTTTGTGGCTGGGCTTTGAAGTTTGAATAGGAGTTTACAAAGGAGACAGTTTAGAGAGGGCCTGACAGAAAGGTATGCTGGGAGAACTGTACACATCTGATGTGGTTGGGAACTTTGGAAATTGAGTCCATAGAAAACTCAGTGGAGAGATCTTGGCTCAATACCACTTTTGTTCTGGCCAGCACTCAGTAGAGTGCATGGAGGCCCCAACTGAGAAAGAGGTCAACTGGGTGAGCAGGATGGGGGGGGATGGGGTTGGGGGAGCCCTCTTAACACAGCTCAGAGTGGGCTATGAGAACTTACCGCGTGGGAGGAATGTACTGGATCTTGAATTCAGGTCCTGTTGTACAGATGTGGAGACTAAAGTGGACAGGACAGAGCTAGGCTAGAATGGCTGGGTTAAGCTTGGGTTCTGGAGCCCATAAGCGCAAGAAACAGGCCCTTCTGGAAGCTGGATACCCTACCGACACAAGTTTATGGGGCCAGCCTCTGAGGCCCAGCACTGGACGTACCATGACAGCCACCAAAGAACTGGTTAGAAACTAGGAACTAGAACTCTACAACAGGTGACAGCTACAGGGCCTCTGGGCTTCTCTTCCTCAACGCTGTCAGGTGCCTGTTGTTCCTCCGCTCATCAGACTCAGCCGCAGCCCAGAGTAGGAAAGCCAGCTACAGGGCCACACAGCAAGAATGTAGCCTTGGAACTCAGCCAGGAGGCAAAAGTGCTTCCCAAGTGTGGCGATTACCTGGCGCCCAGGATGCCTGGGGTGGGTGTGTTCCCAGGGGACTGGCATAAACGCAGGAGCTGGGACTTTGTCGGCAAGGGTGGTGGGGAGCCACAGCGGCGTGGGAGCAGGACAGGGGGCAGGCCAAGTCTGATGTTTCAGGAGATGGCTCTACATTTTTTTTTTGTCTTTTTAGGGCCGCACCTGCGGCATGTGGAGGTTCCCAGGCTAGGGGTCCATTCAGAGCTGCAGCTGCCGGCCTACACCACAGCCACAGCAACATGGGATCTGAGCCACGCCTGCGACCTACACCACAGCTCACGGCAACGCCAGATCCTTAACCCACTGAGCAAGGCCAGGGATTGAACCTGCGTCCTCATGGATGCTAGTCAGATTTGTTTCTGCTGAGATGGCTCTGGATTCTCTGAGGGCCCAGGAGGCTCCGAAACAAACGCCGTGGGCTCAGGCTTCAGCTTTTGCTCTGCCTCTGGCCAAACAGAAGCTTGTACTAGAAATGCTACAGCGACACCAAAATCATAATGAGAATAATCACCTGTGTGATTGATTTTGTCCCCATGGCTATCCCAAAAGGCAGGAAGGGCGGCTTTGATGATACTGTTTTATAGCTGTGGGTAGCAAGGCCGCCAGGCGAGGACGGGACCTGCCGGGGGATGGGGTACACGTAGGTCCCTCAGGTTCTCCTGGGTGAGGTGAGGCAGAGAGCCTCCAGCTGGAATCAACTGTGCCCACATGCCCAGACGCCCTTCGTGAGCCTCCAGGAGGCAGGCTCTGTCCTGCTCCTCACTCTCCATCCATTGTCCCATGAGGCAGGGGCCTTGATGGTTCCGCAGACCCAGCTGAGGCTCACGGAGGGGACAGGACACGCCCAAGGTCACACAGAGGGGGGGAAGATGGTGAGAGGGCAATGTGCCATCTCTGGGACTCTCGGCAAGTCGCTTTGCCTGGAAGGGGGCCTCCATTTTCTTACCCGTTAAAGGGGGGTGAAAACAAACGTGGGGCTGCTAGAAAGGTGAAATCAAGGGTGAGCCAAAGGGTCAGAAAACATGGAGCCGCTGGGCTGTGGTTACCACCGCTCGTGTTCCCCGGGAAGGACTGGGGCCAGAGGCCTCTCTGGGCATCTGCTCACGGTTGGTTGGGGGGAAGGGGGCAGGAGGAGAAAGGTGTTTGCAGATCACCTGATAAGGTTCCTGGCTGTGCCCAAGCCCACTCCCAGGGTCCCCGGGAGCAGAGGGAAAAGGGCAAAGTGCAGGGGCTGGAATCCGGCCTCTCCCAGTCATCCAGGGACACTTGTAAGACTTAATCACAACAGCCACCTTTCCCCGAGGGTGCACTGGGTGTGGTGCCAGACTTCCAGCTCAGGAATTGCAAGCATACCCCCCCACACACCTGTCCCCACCCTCCTGGGGGCAGAGGGCAGGTACAGGTTATGGTCTAGAGACCTTGGAGACACTCACACTTAGGAAGGGCGGGATCTGGACTCCAGGCCAGGTCTTGCTGACCCCCAGAGGGAGAGAGGTGACTGTGCAGGTGTCACAGGTGTTTGCAGAGGGACTGGACCAGAGCTCTCAGGCCCTGCCACAGCCCCGTCACCTGCCACTCAGCCCCTTAGGCCTGCGAACTCTCTTCCAGGCCTGGGGATTCCTGGGGGGGGGGGGTCACAGCTTATCACGAGCCACTCACGGGGGCTCTCTTTGGGGACACCCGCGACGGCATTCCCTGTGTGAGGAACACAGGCTGTGGTTCGCGTGGCTCCCGGCAGAGCAGAACAGGCACCACCTTGAGCTGCGCCCTGCTGTCCCTGGGCCTCAGTATGCTCATCTGCATAATGGAGCCCCACAGCCTCAGAACGGCCTCACAGGGTCCCAGCTGGAGTCCGGACCACACCGATCGTTTGCAGAATACTGGGTTCTTGGGAACCCACAGCCCGCCATGGCCCTCCTCCCGCAAAGCCGCCCAGGGTGGAGGCGGAGGCTGTTGAAGGAGGAGACTGGGATTCTGGGCCAGTCACTGAGCGGCAGGACCAGGACCCAGGAGGCCCTGACTCTTCGGGTCGGCGTCAGGGGGTGTGTAAGCCAAATCAGAGAGGGTGGAGGGCCCATCCGGACACCCAGGTAAGTAACTGTCTGGGGTCCCAAGGTGAGCATGCTCAGACCCACCCCAGGCAGCTCTCGCACCCGGGTGGGGGGCGGTAGGAACCCAGGCCCGGGGCCGGCGAAGCTGGCAGGCCCGGGGCAGGCCCCGCCTCCCCAGGCTGGGCTGCTGGGGGCCGAGCTGGGCGGTTATTATTATCTGGCGCTCCCAGGCCCGCGCGGCTCACGTGGCGGTGGCTCTGGGCCTCCCGCGTCCCGGGGCCGCTCGGCGGGCGAGGAGATAAGCCGAGCGCCCCAGTGCGTGTCCGGCGCGGGCCGGGCCGGAGCTCCCGCAGGGCCCGGCGGTCCCTACCCCGCCCCTCGGGCCGGCCCGGCCCACTTGGCCCAACTTCCTCTCCATAAAAGGCGACGTTTGGGAGCGCCCGGGGAGGGGGCGCTGGCCCCACCGGCTGGGCCGCGGAGCACGGCCTGGGCCGGGCCCTACCCCCGGGGAGCGGTCGCCAGCCCGCGGACCCCGCGTGGGGAGGGGGACACAGCACAGCATCCAGATTTGCTGCATCCCGGCTCCGCCCCTCCCCGCTCGGTTCCCTAGACCACCCGCCGCCAGCGCTCCCCGCCTCGGAACGAGCCCCGAGCGCGGCGCACTCTCCCCATTTTGCGTTCGGACAAACTGAGGTCTGCGGCGGGGCCGGACCGGGGGCGGGGCGCTGAAGGACGTCGGGCACCGGCAACCGTGACCCGAGGGTCACACAGCAGCCCGGCTCCCCACAGATGCATAGGAATCCTATTTCCTGGGAGTGTATGTGCATTTTGATGCCCCTGGGCTGGCGGTACCCGCTCCTACGTGTACTTAGGCCCCTAGCGAGGCCGCTTATCTCCTCTGGCCTGGGGCGCGCGTTCCTTCTGCGCACAGCCTGCTTCCTACCTGCTAGACAGGGAGATGATTTTCATCACCTGAGTTTGTGCAAAAGTGCAGTACAACAGCCAGCCGGGGCCCGGGGAGAGGGAGCGGTTTCTCCCCTCCCAGGAGAGCCCGCGGCGGGGACCCACGCCCGCCCTGCCCTCCCAAGATCGCTGTGAGGCCCAGCCATCTGGAGGCCAGGAAATAAACAGTGGGTGCTCAATAAATGCAGCTCGGCGCCCTTGGGAGCGTGAGTCATCTCTGGCCCGGCCCTGGGAAGCAGGGCCTTCAGGTGTCATCTGGTTCCACTCCGCGGTGGTGCGATGTGACCTGGGCAGGGCTCTGGCCCCCCCAGGCCTCAGTTTCCCCCTCCGTAAATCGGGGAGGCTGCGCCCGGCCGGCGGCGGCGGGGGTGGGGAGGAGGGGCGGCCCTGGGGGCCGCGCCTCCGCCGCCGCCGGCGCCCCCTCCCCGCGGTCCCCGCCACCCCTCGGCACCCGGGCGGCCACGTCCGCTACCCGCCCGTCCGCCTTAAAAGGCAAAGGGCGGCGGGGCGCGCGGCCAAACTTAGTCATCCGGGCCGCGGGCCGCCGGGCGCGCGCCGCGCTCAGCTTCCTTCCCGAACTTCCCGTGTTCCGAGGGGCCCCGGAGGGGTCCGAGGTGCGGCTGCGCCTTTCGAAACGTCCCCGCTTCTCGGAAGGGCCTGCAGCTGCCGGGCCCTGGGGTGGGGCGCCCCCAGGGGAGGCTGGATGGGGGCTCGGCCCGGGGGTGCTGCCCCTGCCTCGTCCCCCGCGCCCCCAACCGGTTCGTGGCACTTTAACCCCGGAGCTGCCGGACAGCCGGGCCCGCAGGGCGACCTCCAGAAGATGCCTGCGAGGGAGGCCGAGGTTTCTACCCAGATAAATCTCAGCGAAGCCCCAGGGAGAAAACTGCAGGGCAGTCAGGTCCAGTTCGTAAAGTGGACGAACACCCAGGGAAGCCGGCAAACAGCCGCCGGCAGGAGCCAGGGGAGATAAGACGAGTGTGGGATGAAACAGGTAACTGGTGCCACTGTCACTGGTCAGGGGACGAGCCGGAGCAGCCTCGGGGCTGCAGGGTCAGGTCCCCGCACGGCCGAAGCTGACGAGTGGTGTCAGGCTGTGGTCGTCCAGGGTGATGGGGTGGCGGGTTCTGGGGGGCTGGGCGCCCTCTGGGCGGAAAAGTTCTGTGTGCTAATTAGGGTGGTGACCCCAGAGCGGTACACTCAGCACCCGGCTGAACACCTTCAGCGGGTGACCTCCAGGTAAATTACACCCCAATACAGAACTGGAAAAAGAACATGCACACAGGACACTCCCATGGACACCCAGGGACATCCAGGTAGGGACAAAGGCCACAAAACAGACAGGAAGGGGCCGCCACAGCTTGGGGGCGGAGGAGGGAGGGGCGTGGCCGAGTGGCAGGCTACTGATCCTGATACCCTGTACTTCTCTGAGCAAACAGAGCTGAAGAAAACACAGTGAAATGATTCCCAGAGCTGGGGCTGCATTATAGTCTTCTCTGCACCTTCTCTGTGTATTTGATATAGTTCCCACTTTCAAAAGGAGAGGAGACGCACAGAGCTGGGAGTTGGACATGGCGGTCAGCCTCTTTGACCCTCAGTTGTTTTTGTTTTTGCTTTTTTTTTGTCTTTTTAGGGCTGCACCCGAGGCATATAGAGGTTCCCAGGCTAGGGGTCCAACTGGAGCTGTAGCCACCGGCCTATGCCACAGCCACAGCCACACCAGATCTGAGCCACGTCTGTGACGTACACCACAGCCACAGCAACGCCAGATCCTTAACCCACTGATCGAGACCAGGGATTGAATCCGCAACCTCATGGTTCCTAGTCAGATTCGTTTGCACTGAGCCACGATGAGTTCCCTCAGTTTCTTTTGTACAATGGGGATAACCCCTCTGGGACAAACTTACTAGAACCATCAGAGATGGTGCAGGCATAAGCCCCAGGCACGCAGTGGGCGGGTGCCAGGCAAAGGGGGCTGGCCTGGGGCTCCCCTTCCCCTCAGCAACTCTAGGAGAAAGGAGAATTTGCTGGGGCGGGGGCCAGGGAGGGAAGGTCTTAAGGCCACAGCTCCCTTAGGCTAATGGCCTGGCCTGGCCTGGCCTGGCTGCACGGCTTGTGTTTCTGACAAACGGGGCCAGCCAGCCCCACGCTCTGCCTGTCCTGACTGTCCCGTCCCCGGGGTGAGGGTCACTCCAGGTGAGGCTCAGGCCCAGCACACCCAGCCGGACACAAGCCTGCGGGTCACCAGGCCTCGGATTCCTGCTTCTGTGGCCCTCTAGGACCCGTGGGTGGGTGCCAGCTGGACAGTCCTGGAGCCCTGCCCCAGGGGAGCACAGCCCAGAGAGCCCCAGAGAGCACCCCTGCGCGCGAGCCCAGCCGCAGGGAGGCAGGGAGGGGGCTGAGGGGTTACGAAAGGGCATTCGGGAAGGGAGAGGGAAGAGAAAGGAAAAGGACAGCCGGCTTCTCCTCCCGTGACTCAGGAGCACCCCCAGGTGCGCTGATGGAAGTCTGCATGACCCTGACGGGCAGGAAGGAAGACCCCAAGCGCTGCCAAGTTAAGTGACTAGGTCAAGGTGACCCAGCTGAGACTGGCAGGTACAAGCAAGAGGCAGACGGACAGAAGGCTGGCCACGGGGCCACAGAGTAGGTAGGGAGCCTGAGTGCAGGGGAGGCCGGGAGGGGCGGAGGCCCAGAGAAGGGCCCAAGGTGCACAGAGAGGTAAATGACAGGCCACCGGGGCTGGACGCAGGGGCAGACTCTCCTCTTGGGTGCCCTCTAGTGGGGACATTCTCTTCCCTGGCAAGGTGGACCTGTGAGGTCCCTGTGGGATGCATTAGGGGCCGGCTGGATTCTCCGCGTAGGGCCCAGACCGCCACAGGCACCGCCACTCGTGGCACCCCTTTCCTAGCCTCCCTCGTCGCCGCAGGCCCTGCCTCGCCCCGGGCCCTGCTGGACAGGAAGTGGCAATGGGAAAGCATCACGCAAGAGGGGCGCCCTTAGGTGCCCCAGTGCCCAGCCATCATCCACGCACCGAATGCTCTAGCTGCCGCCTCCCAGCCACCCTATGGGAGTGGATATTTCTCTCCCCCTTTTCCGGATGAGGAAACTGAGGTCTCGAGGGTACAAGGCGTGCCGACCGCTCACATACACCCAGGCGCTGTGGAACTGGGTGCCTTGATGTCTACACCTGCTCGGGTGCAGGTGAAGGCGAGAATCCAGGTTTCACAGCCTCGCCCGCTGGCAAAAGCAGCCCCTCCTCCGGTAGATGGAACCTGCCCTGGCTGGAAGGTGCTGCAAAACCCTCACCTGTGAGGGACCCTCTGGCAGGTTCCAGCCCCACCACCCCTGTGGCCTTCAGCCTCAGAACTGGGGTCAGGTTTCAGCATGCCCCAGGAGCTCAGAGATCAGGTTAACTCTGGGGGAAACAGTTTATATTCCAAAAGAGACAAATGTTGCTAATTTCCACCAGCAGGAACCCGAGGAGCTCCAGGAAGCTGGGCTCTACAGCATCAGGCCCGCAGGGTGACACGGGCGCAGTGTGACACTGGATTGGGCTGGACTTACAGGCATGGGGGCGCATCCCAGACAGAATGCAGTGGGTCAGCTGGAAGGGCCTCCAACAATTTGCTTGTTCTGTTGTCTGAAGCTGCAATCCACCAGTGGCCTGCATTTAGCAAGGCAGACACGGCAGGACTTCCACATATCACTGGAGGAAGAATCCACAGAGGGTGATTAATCATGTGTGACCTGTACGCCACTAGATAAATTTCAGCAAGGCAGTGCCCGCGTCCCCAGGCACCCACTGGCTATCCTGGGTGGGCCAGTGGGAGGGGGGTGATGCCTCACTGCCATGAGCTCCTGATCTCAGGGGGCTGATGGTACCCGGAATGACCGAAGCAGAGAAGCAACCCTGAAGCGTTAGAGGCGAGGTGGGCAAATTGTAGAGACAGACCTAGTTCCAGAAAGTTCTGACTTGCAGGGATTTGTGATGGCGGCTAATGGATGGTCTTTCTTTCCTCCTTTCTTTCTTTCTTTCTTTCCTTCTTTCTTTCTTTCTTTCGTCTTTTGTCTTTTCAGGGCAGCATATGGAGGTTTCCTGTCTTGGGGGTTGAATCGGAGCTGTAGCGTGCTGGTCTATGCCACAACCACAGCCACTCGGGATCCAAGCCGTGTCTGCGACCTACACCACAGTTCACAGCAATGCCAATCCTTAAACTGCTGAGCGAGGCCAGGGATGGAACCCGCATCCTCATGGTTACTAGTCGAGTTTGTTTACCACTGAGCCAGGACAGGAACTCCTGTTTTTCTTTTTTTCTTTTTTTTAGGGCAGCACCTGTGGCATATGGAAATTTCCAAGTTAGGGGCTGAACCTAGAGCTGCAGCTGCCGGCCTATGTCACAGCAATGCCAGATCCCATCCAAATCCTTGACCTACACCACATCTTGTAGCAAGGCTGGGTCCTTAACCAACGAGCAGGGTCAGGGTTGAACCCGCATTCTCATGGATACTAGTTCAGGTTTCTAACCTGTTGAGCCACAAAGGGAACTCCTGGTTCTGCCTTTAAAGGAAAGGAAATTTTGCCCCTTGCTGCAAGGGGAACCTAGAGGATATGCTCAGTGAATAAAACAGTCATAAAAGGGCAAATACTGTGTGATTCCACTTACATGAAACAGCTAACTAGTCAAACTGATAGAAACAGTAGAAGGGTGGTTACAAGGTCTGGGGGGAGGGTGAAAAGGGGAATTTATTGGGTTGAGTTTCAGTTTTGCAAAATGAAAAAGTTCTGGAGAGCTATTTCACAAGTGTGAAGGCTCTTAACACTACTACAGTTAAAACTGGCTAAAAAGGCAAATTTTATGTATATTTCACCACAATTTAAAAAATACAGGAGTTCCTGTCATGGCTCGGTGGTTAACGAACCCGACTATTATCTATGAGGACGTGGGTTCGCTCGCTGGCCTCGCTCAGTGGGTTAAGGATCCAGTGTTGCTGTGGCTGCGGTGTAGGCAGGCAGCTGTAGTTTGGATTAGACCCCTAGCCTGGGAAAGCTCCATATGCAGCGGTGCGGCCCTAAAAAGACAAAAAAAATGAAAAAATAAAAAGAAATAAATAAAAATAAAAAATACAAGGTGCACACTACTTACAGGCTTAATTATTGTTATTTTATTTATTTATTTATTTTTGTCTTTTTGCCTTATTTGGGCTGCACCCACAGCATATGGAGGTTCCCAGGCTAGGGGTCTAACAGGAGCTGTAGCTGCCGGCCTTCGCCACAGCCACAGCAACGCGGGATCCGAGCCGCGTCTGCGACCTACACCACAGCTCACGGCAACGCCGGATCCTTAACCCACTGAGCACTGAGCAAGGCCAGGGATCGAACCCGCAACCTCATGGTTCCTAGTCGGATTCGTTAACCACTGAGCCACTAAGTCTTTTTTTTTTTTTTTTAAAGCATGATTCTGAGAAGGGGCGCCTAAGCATCGTCATTTGCTAAACAGGTCCACATGGGTCCACAAACAGCACGCGAAAGGTTAAGAGCCCCGGCGCCTCCTATTGGCCGAACCCAGCAGGAATTCCGGGGCGACCAGGGATTCTGGGAATTGTAGTTTACAGCCCCTGACCGGAGCCTCGCTGAGGAGGGTGGGCTTTGAGCTGGGAGACAGTAGCTCCGAGACCGACATCCGGGCCCACGGGGGATTCGTCGCCTGAACGCTGGGCATACTTGTCCCCGTGCAGCCCAAGGCAGCCTCTCACACGTTCACACAGACCGAGCACACACACCTGTCCATTCGCACCTGCACATCTTTTCCGACACAAGAAACCTCCTTCTTCCTCCCAGACATCCCGCTGGAGCAGAGACCTTGGCAGAGACCTTGGGGAGGATGCGAAGGGAAGAAAGTGCCAGGCACAGATAGTGCAAAGTCCCTGAGGCGGAAGCCTGAGGACCCCTAGGACGGCGGGGTGAGAACGGCAGGGGATGAGCTGGGGTTGGCCACGTAAAGGCGTTTAGACAGGCCAGTGGCCGGCTCTCCCAGGTGAGCGCCGGTCCGCTGCCTAGAGATCTGAATGACACTGTTCTCACCACGGCTGCAGCTGAGGCCTCGGAAGTGACGCAGCGGAATTCCTGGGAGCTAGGGGTGGGCGGGACCCCCACGCTACCTCTGGGGAGGGGGCGTAGCCCGAGCAGAAGCCACACCCTCAAGCTCTGACTGAGATCGGAGCACACCCACCCCGGTGTTCTTGACACCCCCCCCCCCGCTTTTGTTGGCACCGGCGGGAACAGACAAAAGAGGGGTGGGGGTACAGCTGGAGGATACGGGGAGAGGGGAGAGAGGAGGAAACCTGGACGAGGGGTGGGGGCAGGGACTTCTCATCCTTCTGGAACTTCCACTCTTGAGACCAGATTTAGGTTGCGGCGGCGGTGAGGGGGGGCGCTAGAAGGAACTGGGGTGGGGTGGGGTGGAGTGGGGAGTCTGACTGTTTCAGCCTCGGGTGCGCAGGCCTTTGGCAAGGGTCTGGACTCCCTGAGCGACTCAGCCAGGTAAGGGCCGCACTGTGTCAACTTCCTATATAAATAAAGGGTATCACTCAATAACCAGGCCTTCAGGGTTGATCGTAAATTCGCTCGTGGCAGACCGGGCATTTGGGTTGGGGGGCCGGGGTCAGCGTATCCTCCTCGGTCTGGGGCAGGCTTAAGCTAAGAAGGTCTGAGCGTCACAAATATTCTAAAGAACTGAGCTACAGTTTCCCAATGCATAAACCGGGTATGATGACTCCAAGAACGAGGAGGCTTGCTGGAGTTAGTGGTAAAACTGCAAGCGCAGTCCACCCAATTCAGGGCTAAACCGTGCTCTGTCCCCTAGCACCCTGGGGTGGCTAGACTGAGAAGGTGAATTAATACGTGCGCTGCATGTCCCAGCTCCCGCTTGTCCTCCTTAGGGAAGCAGTCCACGACTAGCAAGACAAAGTGGACGGCCTGTTTCCTCCTAGGGGTGGGAGAGGGGAAGACCCTGCAGCGGGCTCCCGGTGCCCTCATCCGCCCTCGTCCGCCAGGCAGTCCGACTGGGCTGCGGGGCGTCTGGCGACCTCCAGGTGGCGCTAGAGACACACCCGCCAGAGCAAGCTGGGGAAGGGGCTGCCGGGGAAGCCATCCAGACCCATGTAGAAGCCCTCTGGACCTTCCCTGTCTCCCCAAAAGTACTGAGTTCAGGAGTTCCCGCTGTGGCGGACCGGGGTCATGGCGTCTTGGGAGGGCTGGGACGCAGGTTTGATTCCGCCCGGCACAGTGGGTTAAGGATCCCGCATTGCCATAGCTGCAGCTCAGGTCGCAACTGCAGCTAGGATCTGATCCCCCCACAACCGGGGAACTCTGTATGCTGTGGAGAGGCCAGAAAAGGGGAAAGAAAAAGCCCTGCATCAAAAAATGAAAAATAAGGAGTTCCCTTCATGGCTCAATGGTTAATGAATCTGACTAAGAACCATGAGGTTGCGGGTTCGATCCCTGGCCTTGCTCAGTGGGTTAAGGATCCGGCATTGCCGTGAACTGTGGTGTAGGTCGCAGACGCGGCTCGGATCCTGCGTTGCTGTGGCTGTGGCGAAGGCCGGCGGCTACAGCTCCTGTTAGACCCCTAGCCTGGGAACCTCCATATGCCACGGGTGCGGCCCTAAATAAGGCAAAAAGACAAAAAAAAAGTAAAAGAAAAATAAGAGTCCATCAAATCAAGCAAAACTGAATTTGCCTCACCCTTCTGAGCTGGAGGTTCAGATCAGAGCCAGGGCCAGAGGGCTGTGTCCTGGCAGGGTGACAGGTGAGAACTGGCTGGGGGGCTTTTCAGAGCAGGGAGATTTAAACAGGGCCTTGAAAGGCGACCAGAATTTGGAGCTGAGGGGAGAGGGAGCTCTAGGCTGGGAGGTGAGACTGGTTCCAACAAGGACAGAACAGGAGTTTGTTTCTTGGGTAAGAGGATCGAATTTTGCCAGTGGAGTCGATGAAGGTGGGTGACAGCCTAGCCCCCTCCAGCTCGGGACTTGCCACAGTTTGTCTCATAGTGGTCTCAGGGACATTGAAGGAAGCGATCCTAAGGGCGTGGTGTGCTGGCTCCGCGGCCTTCATACCCTGGCCCTGACAGGTACTGGGAGGTCCCTGCGCCTAGCCCCGGGGGTACAGTAGGCCTGCCTGTCTTCTCCCAACCTGACATCATCCATAGCTCCCCAGGGCACCTGAGACAAAATCTGGGGCCTTGGCCTGAATCTGCATGCCAATGGCGGCTGGACATTCCTTGGCAGATGGAGACAGGGACCTGTGTCCCTGAAGTGCTGGACCAGGAGCATACTCCAAGTTCCAAACTCCAAGCTCTGCTACTGCTGCTTCTTTTTTTTTTCTCTCTTTTGCTTTTCAGGGCCGCACCTGCAGCATATTGAAGTTCCCAGGTTAGGGGTTGAATCAGAACTACAGCTGCCAGCCTATGCCACAGCCACAGCCACGAGGGATCCGAGCTACGACTGCAGCCTACACCACAGCTCACGACAATGCTGGATCCTTAACCCACTGAGCGAGGCCAGGGATCGAACCTTCATCCTCATGGATACTAGTCGGGTTCATTACCACTGAGCCACGATGGGAACTCCCCTCCAAGCTTCTTGAGTCAGAAAGGCAGAGATAAGGAGGTCTCTGCATAGATGCTAGGGTGGGCTGGGCAGTGACTCTTAACTGGGAGCGGGGTGTGTGTGTTTGTGTGGGGGGTTGAGCAATAAGGGAGAATCAGGCTTTTGACCCTCGACCCCACCCAGACTTGATCAAGGTGGGGGAGGTAGGAGGGTCCTGTGATGGGAGGCAGGTGTCAAATTATCATTTCCAAAAAGCTAAGATCATGACTCTTATGCAATTAGAAAATGAACATTTGTGAACGCGGACCTGCTGCGTAGCACATGGAATGCTGGCCAATATTCTGTGATAATCTATACGGGAAAATCATCTGAAAAAAAATGGATGTGTGTACATGTATAAATGAATTCCTCTGTCGTACAGCAGTGATTATCATAACATTGTATTTCAACTATACTTCCATAAAACTTTAAAAAATGAAAACAAAGAAAATCAACATCTGTGAAAGATTTAGTTTGGTTCATTAATTAATGAGGGAACAGTAAGATGGTAAAACTTGGTGCAAAGAGCATTTGTGGAACTGGGTTGATTGAGTCCATTAGAAAGCCCTAGGCTAAGATTCCTAAATTCGGAATTCTCTGTGGTGCAGCAGGTTAAGGATCTGGTGTTGTCACTGCAGAGGTTTGGGTCACTGCTGTGAGCGGGATTGGACCCCTGGCCTAGGAACTTCCACATGCCATGAGCGTGGCCAAAACAAAAAAATTCCTAAATTCAACTTTAAAAACCCTGGAAATCTGACTAATGTCCGTTGGGGCAATCAAGAGTAACCTGTAGTGTTATCTTTCATCTCAGACACAAATCCACAAGTTAACATGTAACTTCACCAAGTTTGAGTGCTTAACTGAAAGTAAATCGCAAGGCAAACAGAAGTTTCCTAGAAAATTAAATAACCCTTAGGTGGGCTCCTTACACAATGCAGCCCTTCTGTGGGCCTCATTTCCAAGTCACAGTGGGCTTTTCCTGACACAGGAGGCAGGTATCAGTGCCCAGCTGGGCCCTGGCACGTATCAAGACTGGGAACAATTCTCATTCCTTCTTGCCCCAGACCTCTCAGCCAAAGGGCTTAGACCGCATCTTCAGACTCTGACAGTCTGCTTCTTCCTCCAAGGCTGATTTTTACCTCCCAGTGTATACCCAGACCCCCCACTCCGTTTCAGCCCCTGCTGTTCCCCCACTCTGGTTCGAACGCCTTAGGGACCCTGGGAAGGTAGGGACTTGGAGCAGCCATAGCCCCCAGCTCTGCCCTGAGGTGCGGTGTGATTCTAGGAAAATATGGCCCCTCTCTGGGCCTCTGTGTTTCCAGAGGGCAGGATGGAGGGGGTATTGTGGCTGCCTTGGAGAGGCCCCTAGATTTAAGAGTTTGAGAATCCCTCTTTTCCTTTTTTTTTTCTTTTAGGGCCGCACCCGCGGCATATGCAAGTTCCCAGGCTAGGGGTTGAATCGGAGCTGTAGCCGCCGGCCTTCGCCACAGCCACAGCAACGTGGGATCCGAGCCACGTCTGCGACCTACACCACAGCTCACGGCAACACCATATCCTTAACCCACTGAGCAAGGCCAGGGATCAAACCCAGAACCTCATTGTTCCTAGCTGGATTTGTTTCTGCTGAGCCTGACAGGAACTCCAGAGAACTCCCCCTTTTCCTTGATTCAGCTGGGTGCCATTCAATTCAAAAGGATTCAGCCAGTGAGGAAGAAAGACCTGATAAGACCCTAATGGTCAAGAACCTGGAAACAAGATCTGATAAGAGCAGTGTCTTTCTTCTCTCTCCCCCTTTCTCTCTCTCTCCCTCTCTCTCTCCCATTCTTTTTCTCTCTCTTTTTTGGCTGTGTTTGAGGCACATGGAAGTTCCCAGACCAGGGATCGAACGTGTGCCACAGCAGTGACAACACTGCATCCTTAACCTGCTGAGCAAAGAGGGAACTCTCAACTGTGTCTCTTGTGGATTCTGCAGGAAGTTGATTTGTAAATTCTGCCATGAGTGCAAAAATGAGAAATATGATGTGTGTTGTGTATCTGCCCTCCTTGCTCTAGTAAATACAGCACCCAGAAGGGATTCAGAAAAGCCAAGATTCCGGTCCCAGTTTTGTTTGCCACTGCCTTGTTGAGCGAACCGTTATCACCTTTTTGGTTTTTTTTTGTTTTGTTTTGTTTTTTGTTTTTTGTTTTTTTAGAGCTGCATCCACAGCATATGGAAGTTCCCAGGCTAGGTGCTGAATCAGAGCTGCACCTGCCAGCCTACACCACAGCCATAGGCTGTGATCCGAGCCGCATTTGTGACCTACACCATAGCCTGCAGCACCGCTGGATCCTTAACCCACTGAGTGAGGCCAGTGGATACTGCATCCTTGTGGATACTAGTTGAATTCATTACTGCTGAGCCACAACGGGAACTCTGAAATCAGCACCTTTGAGCTTCAGTTTCCTGACCTGTAAAACGAAAATGCCTCAGACTTGATGTGAGGGTGGAATAACATGCTGTCAGTGAACACCTTCATGTTGTAAGAAATGGAAAACACCAATATGTCTTGTCTAGAATGATATGGCTGTCTAGAGAAGATATAGAAAGGATGTCAGGTATGGCATGATCAGGGCGCTAGCTCACTTTCTCTGACTCTCTAAACATTGTCTTCTCCATGGGTCAGCTCTTGTCTACACGGTGGCCAAATGCTTGCTACAGGTCCAGGTGGCACACACACAGGCCACACTGCCCCGGGATGGTTAGCAGTGTTCTGGGCCAGCTGCCAAATGTGCCCCGAGGTTGTTCCCGATTGGGCAATTTAGGTCACAGGCCTATCTCTGGAGCAGTGAGATTGTGGCCTGGATGGGGAGGAGACATAGGGGTTGGCCCCAGGCTCAGGAGCTGAGAGGAAGAGTGGAGAGTGGAATGAACCTGGGCTGTCCTTAAAAACAAGGTGGATGTGGAAAGGGGCCTCCAGCTGCACAGCGGAGGGGAAAGGAGAGCTTAACCAGGAAAGCCCTCAGGCGGGTTACGGATGGGCTAATCATCCAGCCTTGAGGGCTGTCTGGCCGGGAGCGGGGTGCAGTAGCTGAGGCTGCGGAGGGTGGAAGGGTCTGGGTGAGGAGGCAGCTGGGGTACCTTGGGCAGGGGCCTAACCCCGGAAGCCACGCCCAGAAAGAAGCCCCTCAGGCCCAACCGGAAGCTTCCAAACTCCCCAAATCTCCGGCTGCGCTAACGGCCCTCTCTGCCCGCAGGAGACCAGGGCGAGAGCGGAGGCCGCCCGCGGAAGGGGACAGGAAGGGCCGTGACCCCGACACCGGGTAGCAGGGGCCGCAAAGCGGGGAGGGGCCCGGGGGCGCGGGGGCCGCCGGGGAGGGCGGAGCTTGAGCTCCGCCTGCTTCCTGGCCGCGCCCGTGGTCGGGGGGGGGGGGTCCTCCGCTCGCCCTGATACCACTGCTAGATCCCTTCCCCAACCCCTCACCGAGCGCCCCTCTCCTCGGCAGGGCTCCCAAAGCCCCTCAACTATGGCCGCAGGCAGAAGCCCCGCCCCCGAAGCTGGGGCCTCCCCGGATTGGCCCATCTCCACTAAGCCACGCCCTCCCGCCAGCACAAAGAGAGGGGCCGCTCAGTCCAACCCCACCAGAGATCCCAAGGAATTTGGGGAGGGGGCTGGGCCCCCAGGCTGCGAGCCCAGTCCTCATCCCGACCGAGGTAGCCTGGCCGAGTCACAGCCTGGGGCTGTAAAAGTAACTGCGGTCTAGCTTGTTGTGAGCTCCCAAAGGCGCTGACTCAGGCCTTAGGGCCTCGCCTAGGGGTAGGCTGGGGTCTCCCTACCCAGACCTCGCGCTCCCCGATCCCCCAGCCCCGGCTTCTTTGCCTTCTAAGAACTTACCTTCTAGGCCCCATCGCTCCGCTGTCTCCTCCCGGCCGGTAGTGCTGGGTGGGCTCGCTGATAGGAGTTACTTGATTGTTAAGCTGTTACGGATGAGAAAACAAGGCTCAGAGAGGGTAGGTAGCCTGTCCCCAGTCACACAGCAGTCAGGAGTAGCTGGGAAATAATGAAGAGGGGGAGGAGGGGAGGAAGCCTTGGGATGGAGCCGTCGTCCGTGCCCCCTCCCCAGTTTCCTGCCCACACACCTGAGACTCAGCAGCTGAGCCGGGAAGTGTCCTCGGGTGAGACAGCAGTGTGCCCAGGCAGCCAGCCTGCAGGGAGAGGAGGGTTTTGGGGGTCTTTTTGGGGGGGCTGCGCCCATGGCATACATAAGTTCCCACACTAGGGTTCGAATTGGACCTCCAGCTGCCAGCCTACACCACAACCACAGCAACATAGGATCCAAGCTGGGTCTGCGACCTACATCACAGCTCACGGCAACACCAGTCCCCAACCCACTGAGCGAGGCCAGGGATCGAACCTGCTTCCTCACGGATACTAGTCAGTTCTGCTTCCACCGAGCCTCAAGTGGAACTCCAAGGAGGGGTTTTTAATAAAATGTGGCAGGAGTGGCTAGAGTCTGTTCCCACCTCCGTCTCCCAGACAAGTTTTGCCTCCTTGAAACTTTTCTTATCTGTAAAATGGGATAACAGCTCTGAGGATCAGGTGAGACCCTGCCCAGTGCCAGGCACGCCGTTAATGACCGTCAACAGGACGTTGGCAGGGCGGTGGGGCTGCCAGTGGGTCCCAAAGGGGCAGTGGCATCAGGCTCAGGGTTGCTGAGGGAGGTGCTGTTGGGGCTTGTGGGTACTGGGGTGTGGGGTCACTGGAGCAGGCGGGCCAGGCGGGATGAGTGTCCAGGCCACCTGGGGAATGGGGATAGGACCAGCGGGGCTGCGGGCTGGCCTGAGGACCTCAGGCTTCCCAGAGCACCCTAAACTGGGCATGTGGGGGGGCACACTGGGCAAACCTGAGGCGTGTGGCATATCTTCAGGTGTGTTTCACATGTGTGCTGAGGGGTCAGGGCCGTCCCCTTGTCCCCAGCCAGTCAATAGCCCCGTCCTCCTGGAGGAAGTATTTTCCTGGTCCCTCCTTCCCTGGATGGTTATCCTCCCTCTTGACACAGGAATCCAGGCCCTCCTGCCACCTCCAAGGATCGAACCGGTGCCACCGCAGTGACCATGCCAAATCCTTAACCACTAGGCCCCCGGGGCTCCAGGACTCACATCCTTTCTAGTGAGCAAGGACCTCTAATTCCTGCGGGCTTTTCTGTTTCCTAAAGAGCCTCTGCAACCCAGAATGTCTTTTCTTTTTTTTCTCTTTCTTTTTTTTTTTTTAGGGCTGCCCTCGCGGCATATAGAAGTTCCCAGCCTAGAGGTCCAGCTGGAGCTGCTGCCACTGGCCCACACCACAGCCACAGCCACAGCCACGCTGGGTCCTTAACCCACTGAGCGAGGCCAGGGATAGAACTGGCGTCCTCATGGATGTTAGTCGGGTTTCTTCACCAGTGAGCCACAGCAGGACCTCCCAGAATGTCTTTTTTTTTTTTTTTCTCTTAATGGATTTTATTTCAATTATAGGTGTGCATAAATCATCACAAGTCAATTTTACAGATTTTGTATCCCAAACCCCCAGTGCATCCCCCCACCCCCCAGATTGTCTTATTTGAAAAACCAAGGTTTTCCAAAGTCTGTAAGTCATTGTCTGTTCTGTAAGAAGGTTCATTGTGTCTTTTAGTTTCCACATGTAAGCGGTATCATTGGGTGTTCTGTCTAATTGTCTGACTGGTTTCACTTTGTATGATAATTTCTAAGTCCATCCATGTTGCTATAAATGTTGGTAATTCGTTCCTTTTAATGGCTGAGTAACATTCCATTGTGTGTATGTACCATATTTGCCTATCCACTCTTCTGTGGATGGGCATTTAGGTTGTTTCCATGACCTGGCTATTGCATAGAGTGCTGCAATGAACACTGGAGTACAGGTGTCTTTTCGGGTCATGGTGTCTGCTGGATAGATGCCAAGGAGTGGGATTGCTGGATCAAATGGTAATTCTATTTTGAGTTTTCTGAGGAATCTCCATACTGTTTTCC
>PVHT021183577.1:2214958-2536480 GCA_004024745.2 Catagonus wagneri
TAGGGGTCTAATCGGAGCTGTGGCCACTGGCCTGCGCCGCAGCCACAGCAACGCAGGATCCGAGCCGCGTCTGCAACCTACACCACAGCTCACGGCAACGCCGGATCGTTAACCCACTGAGCAAGGGCAGGGACCGAACCCGCAACCTCATGGTTCCTAGTCGGATTCGTTAACCACTGCGCCACGACGGGAACTCCCTGGGCTCCATATTCTATTCCACTGATACGGGTGTTGGTCCTATTCCAGAACTTAGCCCTCTTCAGTCCCGCGGCGTCAGAGAAAGTCACAGATCCGGTAGCAGTAAGTTCTCTGACTCTTCTATTTCTTCCCCCTCCCCAGGCCCTGGACACCACCATTCCACTTTCTGTCTTTCTGAGTGTGACTCCTCCAGGGACCTCATAATATAAGCAGAATCCCACAGTATGTGACTGGCTCATTTCACTGAGCATAATATTCTCAAGGTCCATCCACATTGCTGCATGTGTCAAGATTTCAGTACTTTTTTTTTTTCTTTCGTCATACCCGGGTCACATGGAAATTCCTGGCACAGGGATGGAACCCGAGCCACAGCAGCCACCCAAGCCACTGTGGTGGCAACACCAGGTCCTTAACCCTCTGTGCCACAGGGGAACTCTGACTTCATTCCTTTTTAAGGCTGAATAATATTCCATTGTATGGATGGACCATACTGTGACTATTTACCCATCTGGCAATGGACACTTGGGTTCCCTCCCCTTTTGGCTACTGTGAATAAACGCTACTAGGAACATGAGTGTGCAAATACCTGTTGCGGTCCCTGCTTTCAGTTCTTTGGGGGCATACACATGGAAGCCAAATTGCTGGACCATATGGTCATTCTGTGGGGCGTGGTTTTATTTTAGTTTGTTATTTTTGCTTTCTTTTTTTTCAGGACCACATCTGCGGCATATGGAGGTTCCCAAGCTAGGGATACAATCAGAGCTACAGCTGCTGGCCTACACCACAGCCATGGCAACGCAGGATCTGAGCCGCGTCTGCAACCTACAACCACAGCTTACGGCAACGCTGGATCCTTAACCCACTGAGCGAGGCCAGGGATCGAACCAGCAACCTCATGGTTCCTAGATGGATTCGTTTCTGCTGAGCCACGAAAGGAACTCCCACCACTAGTTATTCTTTTTTTTTTTGGTCTTTTTGCCTTTTATGTAGAGCTGCACCCGCGGCATATGGAGGTTCCCAGGCTAGGGGTCTAACAGGAGCTGTAGCTGCCGGCCTTCGCCACAGCCACAGCAATGCGGGATCCGAGCCATGTCTGCAACCTTCACCACAGCTCACGGCAACGCCGGATCCTTAACCCACTGAGCAAGGCGAGGGATCGAACCCGCAACCTCATGGTTCTTAGTCGGATTCGTTAACCACTGAGCCACGAAGGGAACTCCCCACCACTAGTTATTCTTAAATGTACTAAGAAGAAGTTGGAGTTCCCTGGTGGTTTAGCTGGTTGGGGATCCTGCATTGTCACTGCCTTGGCTGGGTTAGCTTCCTGGTCTGGGAGTGTCTGCATGCTGCCGGCCGAAAAGGAGAAGGAGCAGGAAAAAAGGAAGAGGAAGAGGAAAAATAAGAATAATAATAAGAAGCATGTATATTAAACAATAGGTTGGCAAATTTCAATGTATTTGGCTTCCCTTATAATCCTATGTATATTGTCTTATGCACTTAAAAACATGATAAGGAGAAGGGGTGTCAAAAGCCTAGTTAATTTTTTTTTTTTGGCTGTGCCAAGGCATGTGGAAATCTCTGGCCAGGGACCGAATCTGAGCCACAGCAGCGAGCCAAGCCCAAGCCACTGCAGTGAAAATGCCGAGTCTTTAACCCTCTGCACCACAAGAAAACTCAAAAGCCTAGTTTAGGTAATGCTGGGGAGCTATTATCCCGGAGCCCTGGCAGTCATTTTGTGACCCTGAGGGTGAAGCCGACTCAGCAGGACCGACAGAATGAGGAGTGGGGGAAGTCCCCTGGTCCTTTCCCAACTGCGACCAGACTTAACCAGCCTGGGAAAGTCCCCTCTTAAGGGCTTTTAATTTCTCACCATAACGCATGGCCTCGTTGTTTAGCCAATTGAGTCAGAGTTTTCTGGGTTTTTTTTGCCCTGCCTGCATGCCTGAAAGAGGGTGTTTCCAGAGGGGTCCAGGAATGGCCGAGGGAAAGACGGGTGAGGCTGGCCTGGACAGGGGCTTTGCATGAACTAGAAAGAGAGGCTCCCCCGGCTGGGGCTAGAGTCTTGGCACAAATAAAAGCCTGCAGGCTGGGAGTTCCCGTTGTGGCTCAGCTGGTTAAGAACCTGACTAGTATCCATGAGGATGTGGATTTGATCCCAGGCCTCGCTCAGTGGGTTAAGAATCTGGCGTTTCCACAAGCTGCAGTAGAGGTCGCAGATGCAGCTCGGATCCCGCGTTGTTGTGGCTGTGGCTGTGGCCGGCAGCTGCAGCTCTGATTCAACCCTTAGCCTGGGAACTTCCATATGCTGAGAGTTCGGCCCTATAAAAGCATAAAAAAAAAAAGCCTCTAGGCTGACACAGCCACCCACCTAGGGCACAGGCTTGTCTAGGGGGCTGGAGCTGGTTCTCCCCGCCCCCCTGAGCCCCTGTGCGGGATTCGACCTGAGAGGCCCTAGGAGAGGACCCCGGATGGAGGAGGGCGGGCAGGCTTTGTGGAGGGGCGTGTGGGGAGGGCAGGGCCTGCAGAAGGCAGCTGGCACCCTTGAGGGAGACCCTGCAATGGGAGACCCTCCAGCGGCCGCACCCACTGCCTGCACCTTCCTCTGCCACAGACTGCCTTGCAGATGCGCTCCTGGTTCCGGCCCCGAGCTGCCCTTGTCCCCACCAGAACACCACCATCAATGCCGTGGACCCTTTCAAAGTGTCCTGGACATGCACTGAGTGGGGCAGAAAGGGGCTGGCAGGACCCCTGAGCCAGGCAGGTAGTAAGCTACCCGCTTGCCTCCCCGTGTGGACGTTTCCAATCCCCCAGGCGGCTGGCGCTCCCTGAACCACCTTGCTCGCTGGGCAGAGCCCACCCCCAGGAACCCTGGGGAAGCAGCCGGACGGCTGGTCTGGGGGCCGCATGCCCACTCCTGGAACGGTCGGGGTCTGGAGTCTGGGAGGGTCTGCAGGCCAGGAAGGACTGAGCCAGGAAAGTCTGGGCAGCAGGGAAGGTGAGGGAGGGCCGGGTGTCTGGGCCTCGCTGCCCTCCTGCCTCTCTGTCCCTCTCGGTCCTTCTCTGTCCCTTTCGGTCTTGCCTGGGGCTGCCTGGCTGCCGGAGGCGGGGGGGCAGGGCTCAGTGTTGCATTTGTCAGGGGCTTGAACAGGGCCTGACGTGGGTGCTGCAGCTTTGGCACTGGGGTTGGGGGGCAGACACAGCCCCGCCCACCAGTGGGGGAGGAGGACAAAAGAGCCAGGTCACCAACAACTGGCCAAGGCGCTGGACACCTCTTGTCACATCTGTCAACTCATGGGCCGTCCCTGCAAACCCCAGACTCTGCTGCAGCCTCCTGGGGGCTGCCCCGGCTGCCCCAGCGCCTGGAAGTGCCCAGGCCGCGCGGCCCCAGTGGCGTGTGGCTTTCCCTAATTCAATGAAATAGAGCGAAGCAAAATGAAAAGTTCCCCAGTCACACGAGCCACACTTCAAATGCTCAACAGGCATCCCGGTACAGGAGCTTCCACATCGAACACAGTAGATTCCAGACCATTTCCGTCATCGCACAAAGAGGCCAGCCCTGACCCCTGGGACACCTGGACCTGTGTGCACAGCGCCCGAGGTCCCCCCGCGGGCGCTAGGGAAGGAGCTAGCAGCCTGCACACAGGCGGTGAAGGAGGTCTGGGGCGGGTCTTCGGAGGAGCAGGGCAGCGGGTGCAGAACACGGGGAGAGGAGGGGAGGGCGCGGGCAGGGGGGGACAGAGGTGGACAAGCGAGGAGCCCGGGCACCGGGGAGCCTCAGGCCGGTTTGAGCCTGGAGGGGCAGGGGCAGCGCTGCCTTGTAGGAGGCCGCCTGGCTGCCCTGGTGGGCACAGCAGGCACCCTCGGGCGCACGGCCCTTGACAGAAGAAAGGGTCCCCTGCAGGCTCGGGGTGGGTGGATGATCAGGCCATTTGGCCGATGGGCCCTGAGGTCAGAGACAGGCCTGTCTGCCTGAGGTCTCACCGGCATGGGTGGCGGGGCTGGGGGGAGCCCTGCAAGGTGGCACGGGCTCTCTGGAGCAGGCGTGGGTGGGGGCCGGGCGGGCAGAGGCTGAGGCCAGGCTCAGCCAGCGGCCTCTCCGTGGCCAAGGAGTCGGCCCTGCTCCTGGCAAGGACATCTTGGCAGCAGAGGGCTTCTGCCCAGGGTGCTAATACTCTCTTAATTAGCCAGGCACTTGCCAGGCACCCGCCGCCTCAGCCTCACTTTAGGAAACACACTCGGGCCTCAGGGTTGGCCCAGCACCTGCCGTGCTGTGAGTTCGGTGGACGGCCAGGTACAGCCTCTGAGCCGCCTGCTGAGGCCAATCCAGGCCTTCCGCCCAGGGCTGCACCGTTCAGGATGCCAAAAATAGAAACGGTTCAGAGGGACACGTTTTTAGTCACAGACACGGGGCGGGTCAGCCTCCGGACTTTTGCTGGATTCCTATTGCCCAGCACGGTCACTGCCTCCTGGAGTCCCTGCCCAGGACAGCTCGCCACAGGCGCTGGCTCCCGACTTAGAAGGCTTACAGTTTAGGGCCAGGAGTCACAAATCTCTTAGCAAATCTGAGCAGAGCCAGGGCCTGGACCCCTGAGAAGCGTGTGTCCCTTCTCAAAGCTGGACCAAAGCCTCTGTTCTGTCCAGGCCCTTGGTTTCACTGCTTGTCACCCTGGACTGGCAGAGCCAGGGGGATGGGTGACAGCCGGGCCCTGCACCCCTGGCTCCAACCGACCAACAGTGCTGGGAGTGGCCCGGGGCCCTGGAAGGCCCGGCTGTCCTGGAGTCCCGGCCTGGAATTGATTCCTCCCACTCGGGGCGTCCGCGAGGAACGCAGCCTGTACCAGGCGGCCCGGGGCGGGGCGGGGGGCGCAGAGCAACAAAGCCACCATTCTCAGGCTCCGGGCCGCCAGGCCGGTCATCTCTGCAGGCTGGGCTGTGGCCATCTGGGCATCTGTGACGCGGACAGCACTTCTGGACGCGGGTACACACCCGGCCACTCCTGCCTCCTTTTGAGAGGAGGGAAAGGGAGGCTCGGAGAGGGGGCGACCCCCCCACCCCCGCCACGGCGCGAAGTGGCGCTGCGGGGAACTTCCAGAACGCCATACCGTGCCCTTTCGCAGAAGAGGAACTGAAGCTTCTGGAGCCTGCGATTTGTCCAGTGCCATGCCTGGGACCCCAAACCCTGCTCAGTCAAGACCAAGGGCGAGGTCTGGGACCCGAAAACCCCCACTGCTCCGGGCAGGTGTGACGGGAGCTTTCCGGCATCTCGCTGGAATCCTGGGAGGCAAAGAGAGGTTGTGAGACCCCAGAGCTGATGGGAAGGGGAGCCCGGGAAGGAGAGGTAGCTGTGAGGTGCGGGGGCCCTGGAGACAGTCCAATCCAGGTTCCATCAGTTCTAGCTGCCTGGTTGGCCCGTGTTCTTTTTATCCTCCTGCTAAGATGGATAGATTGGGGGGGCACACCCACCACACGTGGAAATTCCCCAGCCAGGGATCGAACCTGTGCCACAGCAGTGACAACCCTCGATCCTTAACTGCTGGGTCACCCGGGAACTCCCATGACTGATAGAGCTTTAAAAACTGAAATAAAGTTCACGTTATATAAAATTAACTTTTTAAAACAAATTTTATGGCTGCACCCACGACACGTGGAAGTTCCTGGGCCAGGGACTGAATCTGAGCTGCAGCTGATTCAATGTCGGATCGTTTAACCCACTGGGCCGGGCCAGGGATCGAACACTTGCCTCTGCAGCAACCCAAGCTACTGTAGTCAGATTCGCTTTTTTTTTTTTTTTTTTGTCTTTTTAAGGCCGCACCTGCGGCATAGGGAGGTTCCCAGCTAGGGGTCCAATCGGACCTACACCACAGGAGGTTCCCAGCTGCCGGCCTACACCACAGCCACAGCAATGTCAGATTTGAGTCACGTCTTGCAACCTCCACCACAGCTCACGGCATTGCCGGATCCTTAACCCACTGAGTGAGGCCAAGGATCGAACCTGTGTCCTCATGCATGCTAGTCAGATTCGTTTCCGCTGAGCCAGGACGGGAACTCCTGCCGTCGGATTCTTAATCCACCGTGGGACCTCCTAACATTAATTACCTCTAATAAGGACACCAGTCTGTAGCGTTTAGTACATTCACAGGGCCATGTGACCGCCACCTCTACTTAGTTCCAGGACAGCTGCATCGTCCCCAAAGGGAGCCCATCCCCATTAAGTGGTCACTCTTCATTCCCTGCCCCCAGCCCCAGGCAGACACCAACCTGTTTTCTGTTTGGTCTCGTTTCTTCTCCTCTTAGGCTCTGTCTCCTCATTTCTGAAATGCGGGTGACATCCAGCTTGATGAAAAGTTAGGGCAGATAGAGCCCTCGGCACAACGCCTACGGCTGCGGTGATTGTTAGCCGTTTAATGCCCACCTCCCCCAGCAGAGCCCAGTGTGAAGTTCTCAGGAGTGTTGGGAGCTGGGGTACAGTTCTCGGGGCTCGGAGACGGGGGGCTTGGGAGACTTCCTCGAGGAGAAGCCGTGGGGAGCCTGAGACCCTGGGCAGCGCAGCTTAGCCCAGGCCCAGGTGAAAGGTTCCCCCCCCGGGGCAGGTCCAGGTCGGGGGCCCAGCTAGTCCAGGCAGGCGTCTGCCTGGGGATCAAGCCTGGAGCGTCAGGCCTGCATGACAGCCTGGTGGGAATCTGATGACCTTCCACGGGCCGGTGAGGATGGGGTGGAAACGGCCATGGGGTTGGAAGGGAGGTCACTGGGGCAAGTTGGCAGGTGGTACAAGCAAGATGCAGAGAGAGAAAAAAAAAAAAAAAGCCAGGAGTTCCCGTTGTGGCTCAGCAGTAACGAACCTGACTAGTATCCACAAGGACTTGGGTTCGATCCCTGGCCTCGCTCAGTGGGTTAAGGATCCGGCGTTGTCACAAGCTGCGGTGTAGGTGGTTGCAGATGCGCCTCGGATCCCGAGTTGCTGTGACTGTGGTATAGGCTGGCAGCTGCAGCTCTGATTCAACCCCTACCCTGGGAACCTCCATATGCTGCAGATGTGGCCCTAAAAAGGAAAAGAAAAAAAAAAGTCAAAATGAAATAAATAAAATGCTCAGAAATATAACAATGCATTTTTAGATCTAAATATCTGTCACTATCTCTTATCAGCCATCAACCCTCCACAATACCTTTTTTTTTTGTCTTTTTGCCTTACCTAGGGCTGCACCCGCAGCATATGGAGGTTTCCAGGCTAGGGGTCTAACAGGAGATGTAGCTGCCAGCCTTCGCCACAGTCACAGCAATGCAGGCTCCGAGCCGTGTCTGCGATCTACACCACAGCTCACGGCAACACTGGATCCTTAACCCACTGAGCAAGGCCAGGGATCGAACCTGCAACCTCATGGATACGAGTCTGATTTGTTAAACCACTGAGGCACGATGGAAACTCCTCACAATACGTTTTTGAATAAACATAGACAGAGGGCTGGCAGGATGAGGTTTAAGCCCAAAAAATAGCACATGCAGGTCACGACTAAGGCCCAGGCAAAGAGACAGCATCAGAGCTTCTTTCAGGGTTCATTATTACCATGAAAATGTTCAGGCAGACACAAAACATAGCACCATGAACGCTCTCACGCTGTCACCTTGCTGGCACAAGAATTACACCCATCTAGTCCCCACCCCCATTCTTTCTTGTGGGGGGGCAGGGGACTGGGGTATTTTGTTTTTTATTTTTATTATTATTATTTTTTTTGTCTTTTTGCCTTATCTAGGGCTGCACCCGTGGCATATGGAGGTTCCCAGGCTAGGGGTCTAACAGGAGCTGTAGCTGCTGGCCTTCACCATAGCCACAGCCACGTGGGATCTGAGCCGCGTCTGTGACCTGCACCACAGCTCACGGCAACGCTGGATCCTTAACCCACTGAGCAAGGCCAGGGATCGAACCCGCAACCTCATGGTTCCTAGTTGGATTTGTTAACCACTGAGCCACGACGGGAACTCCTGCTTTTTATTTTTATTCTATTTTGGAGGGCCACACCCACAGCATGCCAAAGTTCCTGGGTAGGGATTGAACCCAGACCACAGCAGTGAAAACTGGATCCTTAATCCCTAGGCAGCCAGGGAACACCCTAAAACTTTTTATTATGGAAATTTCCCAACATTTATTAAAATAGAATCAGAGTTCCCTTTGCGGCTCAGTGGTTAATGAACCCGACTAGGATCCATGAGGATTCAGGTTCGATCCCTGGCTTTGCTCAGTGGGTTAAGGGTCTGGTGTTGCCGTGAGCTGTGGTGTAGGTCATAGACGCGGCTTGGATCCCATGTTGCTGTGGCTGTGGTGTAGGCCGACGGCTGTAGCTCTGATTAGACCCCTAGCCTGGGAACCTCCATATGCTGTGGGTGCGGTCCTGAAAAGCAAAAAAAAAAAGGGGGGGGGAGAGAGACTCACAGAAGGCGTCTCCATGTACCCATCACCCTGTCTGGAATAGTTTAAGGCAAAACCCAAGAATCAGGTCATTTCATAGGGAGTGTTTCTATTCTGATGGGTAAAGACATTTTTTTTTTTTTTCAGCCACACGCATGGCATATGGAAGGTCCCAGGCCTGGGACTGAGTCAAGCTGCAGCTGTGGCAGTGCTGGATCCTTGAACACACTGGCCAGCTGGGGTCAGAACCTGTACCTCTGCAGCGACCTGAGCTGCTGCAATCAGATTCTTAACCCACTGCACCACAGCAGGAACTCCACTTTTTTCTGACATTTGCTTTTGTTTTTACATTACACTGTGCCATTATTATACCTACATCTGTGTTTTCTCTGAGAAACTCTGCTTGTATTATTATTCCTATCTGACAGGTGTGGAAACTGAAGCAGAAAGATGAGGCACGTTGCCCAGGATCCCGTGGCAAGTGTCAGAGATGGGAGCCAGGCAAAGGCCCCCCTGACTCCAGCTTCTGCTGCTCCTTGACTTTGGGGCTGGATGCACTTTTCGGGAAGGCCCTGTCCCTGGATGGGTGGGCACGGGCAGTGCTCCGAGGCTGCTGGGCTGGGGAGAAGGCGTCTGAGTCTTTGTGGCTTAGAATCTTCACTGGGGGAACTGGGTTTGGGGTTAGCTGAACAGCCCTTCCTGGTGGCCTCATTTCTGTCCCCAGCCCAGGTAGCAGGGCGCCTGGTGGCCAGCCCGGGAGCAGCTCAGGCCTGGCCCCAGCCAAGTAGCTCTGTTCTCCTCGTGCCATGCCCTGGTTCTGGGCAGCTCAGGTGGCGCCTGGGTCCCCGTGGGGGCCAGGGACACAGCGTCCGTGTTCCTGTCCTTCCCTGGAGGGACCCGAGGTGGAGCCTGCAGACAGGACCGTGTGACTGCACTGGACACAGAGGTGTCCAGTGTAACGGGGACTAGGGGAAGGGAATGTGGTTCAGAGCGAGGAAGCATTTTTTAAAATGCTCTTTTGCTAAACTCACTTAAGATTTTGTTCCTGTATTGGCTTTCCAACAATAATTAGTGCTTAAAAAAAAACTTGAGATGTGGGAGTTCCCTGGTGGCTCAGCAGGTTAAGGACCTGGGGTTACCACTGTGGAGCCAGTTTGATCCCTGGCAGGAAATTCTGTGTGCTGTGGGCATGGCCAAAAAAACAAAACCAAAACCAAACCCCAAGATTCTTCCCTCTCCCCCTATCCAAGGACCTATGGTCGTGAGACTCAGCCATCTGGTAGCTTTGTCTGTACGCAGAACACCCATTTTCCCCAGCAGCTGGGTGGGCCAGGGCTCCCTCACCCCTCAGTCTCCACCCAAGCTAGACCGGGGCAAAAACGTATCACTCACATTGGCTTTGGACAGAGGACAGAGTGAGCTCCCCACCGCCAGAGGCATTCAAGCCAAGGCTGGACAGCCTTAAATTTGTACACGATGCATGGGCCATAGCCAGGTAAAGAGAAGCACAATGGCATTGGTTTGTGGTTGAGGGCTTCACTCTTGGGAGGGGGTTCTGGCCAAAGCAGGGCATCAGCAGCAACAACTCAAATGTCCATCCATTAAATAAATGGCACCTTCAGGCAGTGGAATATTACACAGCTGTGAAAGAGAACAAGGAAGGCACTTATGCGCCAAAGCAGAAATGGTGCAGATATGTGAAGGAATAAAGCAGGATTAAAAACACTATTTAGGAGTTCCCTGGTGGCTCAGCAGGTTAAAGATCCGGCATGGACACTGCTGTGGCAGGGGTTTGATCCCTGGCCCGGGAACTTCCACATACCAAGGGTGAAGAATGAGAGGGAGGAAGGGAGGGAGGGAGGGAGGGAGGGAAGAAGGAAATACCATTTAGAGATGGATTTACAAGAATACAGATGGATGTTTGCTTGGAAGTTCAAGGAAAGGAAAATAGTCTAACATCAGTTACCGAGGTAATGGGTAGGGAGGGGGTGGGGGGCAAAACCTTTTCGTGTTTTTGGATATGTGAACTATGTGAATGTAGTGTCTACTAAAAAACTGAAATAATAATAATCTAGCTCCACATCTGTTATATACTGAGCCCCGATCACCCAGTCCCACCCAGTCTCAGGCCGAACCTGATTCCCCCCATTTCAGGCTCTATTTTGTTCACGTGACCTGGACTGCCCTTGTCTGCGGGGAGATCCAAGGTCCGCTTTCTATGTCCCACCCCCCACTGTCCCATCCGATTTCACTCTATTGGCCGTGTCGCCACAAGCCTCCTGCTCCTCCCCGACTGATTCTCAACCTTGTACTCCGCGAGTGCTCAGACGACAGGACTGGGTCACGGGGATTCCCGGGGACCCGGGAGGCTGGAGGGGGTCTGGCCTGTCTGTGTCCCCAGGACCAGCTGGCATTTATTGAGCGCTGACTACGTGATAGACTATTTTCTAGGTGCCTGACACGTGGCGTCACCAACTTGTTCAGTTTACCCAAGACCTTCCTTGTTTGAAAACTGAGAGCCATGTCCCAGGGACCCCCTCAGTCACGTTCATGGGTGCTGGTTGCTTCTGTCTCTCAACTTCTCTCCAGCGGCAGGTGCTATCATCATGCCCTTCACAGAGTTGGGAAAACCAAGAACCAGGGAGGTACATGTGAACCCAGGAAGCCCAACGCAGGAAGCCAGGCTGCCACCACGCCCGTCCCGCCTAGCCAGTCTTTCTACCCCTTGAAAGTATCACCACGGAAGGCCCGGACCTGCTCCCACCCCTGGCCAGACTGAGAGGCAGCAGCCCTGCCAGTTAACCCATCTGACAGTGATGAGATAGCAACACAAAATTCCCCTGAAAGATAAAAATCCCTGGAGGGGCTTGCCTGGCGGGGAGGCACAGGCACAGCCCAGCCAGCCCGGGAGATTCTTCAGTGCCCTCTGCCTCTGGCCTGGAGACCTCGTGGGCAGCCTGTGGTCATGCTGGCATTCCAGGGGCCTGCAGGCATGTGGGGAATGTCCCAGCAAAAGTCTTGGCCTTCCGAGATGCTCAGAAAAGGGAAGTGTTCCTCTCTGGGGGTGGGGACGGGCGTCTGCAGGGAAGGTCCACTTTGAGGGAGGAGGATGGAGAGCTGAGGTCCTAAGGGAGGAGCCCGCATCACCCCTTCCTGGGTGCTAGGCTCAGCGTCCAATGAAGTGGGGGCCTGGGGGCGGGTATAAAGCGGGAGGTGTGCTGGGCTGGAGACAGGGTTTCTGCCCCTCTGGGCTGGGCCGCCTGAGCTCTATCCTGCCTCTGACCTGCTCAGTGCAAGGGCACACTGCTCACCTCATACCTGGTGAGCCTCACCTGGACCCCATGGCTTCTGCATCCTCAGAATGGGGCTGCTGTCACTCACTCATCTCAGCCACTACCATGGAGACCGATTCAGGCCAGGGGACCTGGGCCACAGGGAGGGGCCTCGGGGGCCTTCAGGGCAATGTCCTAGGAAGGCAGCTTCGGAGAAACGGCCTCTGCTCTGGAGGCTGCAAGGCCTGGGTTGGATGAGTTGGGGTCTGCAGGGCCTCCTCAGCCCCTGGTCTGCTCCCCCCATCCCTTCCGCCCACAGGCCCTTGGAGGGTCCCCTCTCAGCTCCTTCAAGGCTCTGCTCTAAGGCCACCTCCTCTGAGCAGCCTTTGGACCGCCTCCTCCTAGTTCTGACCGGCTCTGCGGTTCTCCAACGTCTCCATCACAGCTTCAAACCTGGCAGGCTTTTCTGCCGGCTGGGCTTGGGGTAGGGGGCCTCCAAGGGGTCGCGGGCTCGGAGTGAGTCCTCAGGCTGCGGCGCTGCGAGGGTGGGGCCCTGGCATTGGGGGAAGTGGGCGGCGGCCCGAAGTGGGGGGAACTGCAGAGGCCGGCCGTGCAGGAGAGGACGCGGCGAGTCGAGCCGCCACCCGCGCCTCCCCGGGCCCCTGCACGACTCTGTTCGCTCCCGCGGTCCCCGTGCCCCCTCTTCCGCGAGTCCCGGGGCGGGGCGGGGCGGGGGCGGGACCTCGCGGCGCTGACGTCACCCCGCTTATAAAGGGGCTAGGGCGCCACGGGCCGGCTTTGTAGAGCGCTGCTGAGGGTGCGCGCACGGCCGCGGCAGCAGAACAAAGGACCAGGGCGCCGCCGCAGGGACCCGCCACCGACCTCCCGGGCCGCGCCGGGGCCTCCAGACCGCCGCCACCATGACCGCCAACGGCACGGCCGAGGCCCTACAGATCCAGTTCGGCCTCATCAATTGCAGCAACAAGTACCTGACCGCCGAGACGTTCGGGTTCAAGGTGAACGCTTCGGCCAGCAGCCTGAAGAAGAAGCAGATCTGGACGCTGGAGCAGTCGCCCGACGAGGCGGGCAGTGCAGCCATGTGCCTGCGCAGCCACCTGGGCCGTTACCTGGCGGCGGACAAGGATGGCAACGTGACCTGCGAACATGAGGTGCCCGACGCCGACTGCCGCTTTCTCATCGTGGCGCACGACGACGGCCGCTGGTCACTGCAGTCCGAGGCGCACCGGCGCTACTTCGGCGGCACCGAGGACCGCCTGTCGTGCTTCGCTCAGACCGTGTCCCCGGCCGAGAAGTGGAGCGTGCACATCGCCATGCACCCGCAGGTCAACATCTACAGCCTGGCCCGCAAGCGCTACGCGCACCTGAGCGCCCGGCCCGCCGACGAGATCTCAGTGGACCGCGACGTGCCCTGGGGCGTCGACTCGCTCATCACGCTGGCCTTCCAGGACCAGCGCTACAGCCTGCAGACGGCCGACCACCGCTTCCTGCGCCACGACGGGCGCCTAGTGGAGCGCCCTGAGCCCTCCACCGGCTACACTCTCGAGTTCCGCTCCGGCAAGGTGGCCTTCCGCGACTGCGAGGGCCGCTACCTGGCGCCGTCGGGGCCCAGCGGCACGCTCAAGGCGGGCAAGGCCACCAAGGTGGGCAAGGACGAGCTCTTCGCCCTGGAACAGAGCTGCGCCCAGATCGTGCTGCAGGCGGCCAACGAGAGGAACGTGTCCACGCGCCAGGGTGAGTGGGGACGCCGCCCCCCGCCTCTCTCGGGCCGTGCACAAAGCGCACCCCACCCCTGTCCCTGCAGCCTCCCGCCCTTTCTCGCCCGCGGCGGCGCGTCTGCAATCCCGAGCGACGCCCGGTGAGCCCCCGCTGGGCGCGCAGGCCGCCCCGCCCCGCCGCGGGACGTGCGCTCCGGCCCGGAGGAAGGGGCGAGGGGTCGGGCTTTCCCTGTCCTTGGGTGCAGCTGCACAGCCCCCACTCCGCCCTGGAGCTGGGGCTCCCTAGGCCGCGCTTAGGCTCCACCCCACTTGCCGTCCTCCGAGCCCCCCGCCCAGTCTGCTGCTCCCTACGCGCGCGGATCCCTGGTGTCCGCGGACCCGGCCTCGGGGAGGGGACGCCCCTCGTCCGTTTCCTCGCGCCCCTCCCCCGTCGGCGGGCCATCAGCTCAGGGGCGGAGGCGAGGGGTCGCAACAGGCGCAGGGCGTGCCCCGGCTCCCTTTGGGCGGCCTTCTCCGGCGGGACAGGGGAGCTTTGATCCCTGCAGGGTGCACTTCCACCTCCCGGCCCTCTGGGCCTTTCTCCACCCCCTCGCTCAGCCGGGAGGGGTTGGCTTCTGCAGGAAGGGGGTCGCCCCGGGGGTCTGCCCTTCCCCCCAGCCCCTCCTCCCGCGTCTGCCCCGCGCTCGAGGCCGCGGCCTTTGTGAGCCGGGGGGCGGGCCCCTCCACAGGGCCCTCCCTCGCCCCCTTTGTCCTGCTCGGTCTCTGCAGATGGGAAAACCAGATGCGGCGGGGTGGGGGAGGGGGCCGGCTTTCTGCGGGTCCCTCCTGCCAAAGACCCCCCCCACCAACACCGCGTCACCCCCAGGCCCAGTGCCCCTTCCGAAGCCGCCCCAGGAGGAGGCCTCCCTCCTCGCGCCCCGGGCTCCGGAACGGCGTGGCGGGGCTGGCGGCTCGCCAGGCACCCTGTCCTGCGCCCGCCGCCCGTCTCCCGGCCGGTGCGCCCCACTCTGCGGGTGCCCGGGTCCCTGACCAGCACCCTCAGGAAGCCCCCCTTCCCTCGAGTGAACCCATCCCCCAAGATCCCGCCTGGAACAATTGGCTGCAACTCGACGCGTCCTCTTCCCGGGGCCTCCCGCCGGCCTGGCCATTTCCTACCGGCCTGCGCGCCAGAAGTGAGCCCCCCTTTTTCCTTTCTTAGATTCTCCCCCAGGCGGCTTCTCTTCCTTCTGGCGGCCTCACCTCTCCGTTGGCGAAGAAGGCAGCCTTTTCCTTCCCAGTGGAGGGAACTCCGGGGCTCCTGCTCCTAAGAACAGGAAGCTGGGCTCCAGGCTCCGGAGATAGCCGGGTGGGATCCCACGCAGCGAGGCCCCCCTTCTGGCCGGGCTCTGCGGAGGGGCAGTCTGGAGTCTGAGTTTGCCCAGAGAGGTGAAGCCAGGCGGCCACGGTCACACAGCAAGTGAACAGCACGCGGAACTGGGTTTGACTCCAGAACGGGCTCTTACCTGGACCCCCTGATGCCACCCAGCCTCTGGGGCTCAGGGTCTCCTCTGCCGCCTCACACAGTACTGGGTGGGGCAGGACTCCCCACGGTTCAGCAAACGCGGAGCCCCTAGCACGTGAGACAGGCCGAGGCCTGAACGGTGAGCCAGTGGGCTTGTTGCAGATTCTCCCTTCTTGGCCCAGTGTTCTCACTGGGACATGAGCAGCAGCCCAGAGGGGTCAAGCAAAGGCCTGGGGGGTCCAGGAAGGACCTGAGGGGCCCGGATTAGAGGGAGGAGGAGCCTTGCTGATGAGGACACCTGACTGACCTGAGGATGGATAGAAGGTGGGGCGTATCAGGTGTGCCGTAGCGGCTGCAGGCCCAGGGCCCAGGGCACGGCTTGCACAGAAGTCGGGCGGGAAGGAGCAGAAAGCCCATTGGGGCTGAGGAGCAGCTTTGGGGGCCGGTAGAAGGGACTGGAACGGCCAGCAGGCCAGGACTCACGTTGGCTTCTCATCAACACAAGCATTCTCCACGCTTGCTGGGCTGTGTCCAGCACCTTCTCTGGGGAAGATGTGCGGGGGCAGGTGGCCCTGGCCCTGGTCCTTGGGGCCCGGAAGGAGCAGAGAGAGCCTGGGGCTGATTTTGGCAGGCACTGGCGAGCCCGGAGCAACGCCCTCTCCTTTCTAGTAAAGCTCGCTGCGGGTGTCACGGTGTCACGGTGTCACGGTGTGATTCAAGCTGATGGGGCAGGAGGGGCCGGAAATTGGGCCAAGAGAGGGGTTGGCTCATGTGTGAGTTTCAAGGGGAGGGAGCTTGGGGAGCCAAGACTGGAGCCACAATGGCCTCCAATTCGGGGGTTCTGATACTGGCTGACTTCGCTTCCTCTTGGTGGCATGGAGGATGACCCGTGGGGCCGGGGGCGGGGTGGGGGGTGTCTGCAGAGGCCATTTTGGACAGGCCTGCGTGGCAAGGAGGCGGCAGCTGTGCTTCCGACACGTGTTGGGAAAAGCCAGCCAGGAAGGAGGAGGATCCTGGGCTTTCTGGCTGGGGGATGTGACTCATCCTGACAGGCCTGCACAGGCTGGGCGGCGCGGTGGGGGTACTCCCTGCTGAGGCTGCAGCCTCCTCTCCGGCCTCAGTTTCCCCATCTGTAAAGGGCTCCCCCAGGGCGGCCCTTTTGGCCGGGCTGTGCTTCTGCGAGGAGGCTAGCACAGCTCCCACTGGAGGCCGGGTCGGCCACCGGGAACTTGGGGTCACAGAAGCAGATGTGACCAGGGAGATGGCACATGTCTGTCCCAGGTCCTGGGAAGTGGCGTGGCTGTGACCACACAGGTGGGGACACGGCTGGGGCAGGGGTGGAGGCTGGCAGGGTCACTTGAGTGAGCAGCACTCATGCTCCACTGGAGCTCACCTGTCCTGGGCTCTAGCCACACCCTGGGCAAAGCCTCACCACTTTCCCGCCTGGGGTCACAGCCTCTTTGCATGTGCCCATCTGTGCCCTGGGGACTCCATGCTCAGGAAGGGCTGGTTAGGCTGGGCTTTGCAGGATGTGTAAGAGTTCTCCTGATGAGGCAGGGCATTTCAGACTCTGGGAAAAGCTTGTGTGAGGATAGGATAGAGATTTGAAATGGTCAGGTAGTGGCAAGAGCTGACTGGAAAGAGGGGAGGTGACATGAGGCCACAGATACTTCTAGGCCCGCCTCCCTTAAACTGAATGGGGGTGGTGGAGAGAGCCTGACTGAACAGCCAGGGGAATTTGGGAACTGCTAAGGCTCAGGGGGGTGGGGACCATGGGGTGTGCTGGCAGGGAGGTTGGCTCAGAGGCTGGAGGCAGGGACAGCTGTGACAGAGGGGGACAGGCGGGGGCTGGTGTCTCACTAGGGCTCTCTGTTGGGGGGATGTGGCCCTGGGCTCCGTTGAGCCCCACGTCTCCTGCCTCCTCACGGCTCCTGTGGGCCTGTGACTCAGGTTTTCTGTGCTGCTGTTGATGAAAAGAAAAATCCTGAAGAAAACGCTGTTTCCATAGTAACCTGGGTTCTAATTAGAGACTCGGAAGCCAAGTGGGGCCTTCCCGTCCCCCCCGCACCCCCCGCACCCCGCCATGGGGCAGAAAACTCTCCCCCAGCCCCTTCCTACTGGGGACAGAAGACTGGTGTCAACTTGGCACTAAATCCTTTCGGTCTCCTGGCAGCATGGACTGATGGCACTTTCTGATGACAGGCAGAGAGGGAAACTGAGGCGGGGCTTAGGGGTGCCCGGCCCCAGCTTCGGGTGCCTTCCTGGCTGTTCTAGGCCTTTTTATCAGGACCGGGGTCTGGGTGACTGAGCAGGTGGTGGTGGCCGTGTGGCCCTGGGCAGGTACCTCTAGGGCGGAGCCTCCCTCTGCCGGGCCCTGGTGGACCTGCCGAGGAGCTAAGGCCAGGCTCTCAGGAACCAGTCTCCCTGAGAAGGAGCCCCCGGACTTCCTGCGTTTGTCCTCAGGCGGGCTGGCGAGCGCCTCGTGTGCTTGCAAGGCTGTGTTATCCCAGGTGCTGGAGATCCGGCTGCTCTCTGCCCCCCGCCCCCCTTTCCTTTCTTGTTCTCTGGTCTTTCCTTCCCTTCACTTCCCCCCCTTCACCCCCCGTGCTGGGCAGGGGGCAGGGGGTGCCAAGCCGCAGTCTGCAGCAGTGGGGGTGGCCTGGGCGGGTCTGAGCCAGTGGGACATCAGCCCCAGGCTGTGCTCCTGCGCGTGGCTTTGGGATGATCCTCTCCCCTGGGGCTTGGTGGTGGATCCAGCTCGCCCCCGGCCGAGCAGGCAGCAGGGGCTACAGTGGGGCTCGGGCGGGCCCGGTGGGTCTGGAGAGTGGAGCTCTGAGGGTCTGGTTCAGGACCCAGGGTGACCCGAGGCCACAGCAGGGTGGCCGTGGAGAGGACGGAGGGTGGTGGCAGGAGGCTTGAGCCTGCCAGTCGCTCCTCCTGTGAGCCCCTGGACCCGCTGTTTTCTCTCTGGTGACCTTGGCCAAGGACACCAGCACTCGGCCTCAGTCTCCTTTGTGAGGTGGGGGCGGCACTGACATGGGGACGCGAGACCGGTCAGCACGGGGCTGACACCCTTCAGGCCCTCTGGGTGACGGCTGGAGAACCGGGCCGGGGGCTCTGCCTGCCCCCCGCCCCGCCTTATCCCATCCGAAGGGATGTCAGCCGTCCACCAAGGCCTCAGGGCCCCAGCACTCACCCTGCTGCTGAGGCTCCTAGGATCCACAGGGCTTGGGGAACATGAATTTTTCTTGGGGATCAAAGATCCCGCTTCCAGGTTTTAGCTGGAGGAGTCCACAGGGCTGTGCAGGACGAAGTGGCTGCAGCTGAACCCCAGAAGCCGCCGCGTCACGTCAGCCAGCTCGGGGACAAGGAAACACATGGGAAGGTGTTAGGCAGATTGTGAACTGAGGTTTGTAGCGTGCCTGCGCTTCAAGGTCAAGAAAACGCATATGCGAACGTGCAGGAAATGGCTTGGAGGATGTGGTTGCCCTCTGTGGTGGCGCCCTGGGGTGCAGTGGGCGCCCTGGGGTGCAGTGGGCATGGAGGTACGCGCAGTTTGACTTTTATGCTTTCAAGAGTTGTCAGAATTTCCTGATCGGAGCAAATGCTGTTACGTCCTGCTCTTTTCGGGTTTACGGGTCCAGAGAAGCCGGAAGGAGACACTGAATATTCTGCCCTGTCTTTCTCTTCCTTGTTTTTGGTTGTTCTTAAAGCAAATCCGTGACATCAGGACATTTCACCTCAAACTGTTTGTCTGTACATTTACAAATCAAGGTCATTTTCTTTTTTTTTTGCCTTTTTTTGTTATTTCAGGGCCGCACCCGCGGCATGTGGAGGTTCCCAGGCTAGGGGTCTAACAGGAGCTACAGCTGCCGGCCTACACCACAGTCACAGCAACGCGGGATCCGAGCCGCGTCTGCGACCTACACCACAGCTCACGGCAACACCAGATCCTTAACCGACTGAGCAAGGCCAGGGATCAAACCCACAACCTCATAGTTCCTAGTCGCATTCATTAACCACTGAGCCACGACGGGAACTCCTCAAGATCATTTTCTTACCTAATGACAACATGATTAATAATTAATCCTTACTATCTCATCCTGGGCCACGTTAAGATTCTCCCAGGTGGCTCTAGAATGTCTTTTTGCATTCGGTTTGTTGGAAGGCATTAATCACCTCTGAAGTCAGAGAAAGTGATGTGTAAACGGACCTATGCGGCCTTGATCCTTGACTGACCCCTCCTGGGATCCTGGGTTCTGACGGCTGATGTGGAGGCTGAGGGGTCTGGCCAGACGCGTGGGGCTGGTGGGGGTCCCCGTACTAGCTGGAGGCTCTCTCTGCAGGTATGGACCTGTCAGCCAATCAGGACGAAGAGACGGACCAAGAGACTTTCCAGCTGGAGATCGACGGCGACACCAAAAAGTGCGCCTTCCGCACCCACTCGGGCAAGTACTGGACGCTGACAGCCAGCGGGGGTGTGCAGTCCACTGCCTCCACCAAGTGAGTGCCTGCCGCCCTTGCTCGCGCAGGCCGGCCCTTCCTGGGGATACGGGCCTGGGGTGGCCCCTCCTGACCCTGGCCCGCCCCGCTCCCCCCGCCCCAGGGATGCCAGCTGCTACTTTGACATCGAGTGGCGCGATCGGAGGATCATACTGCGTGCCTCCAACGGCAAGTTTGTGACAGCCAAGAAGAACGGCCAGCTGGCCGCCTCGGTGGAGACAGCAGGTAGCCACCTGCGGGCACCCCCCAAGCCCCAGCTCCCGGGAGGGTCTGCCTATGCCACAGCCACTTCCCAACCCCACCGGAAGCCCGCTCTGTGCTGGGCACCACCCTGCCTCGCCTGAGGCCCGGCATGCTGAGTGGCCCCAGGCTCCTGCTGTCCCTCTCTGAGCCACACCCGGGGTGTTGCAGTCCCACCCCCACGAGGCTCACTGCCCCTCCCGCCTGCCTGGACAGGGGACTCGGAGCTCTTCCTCATGAAGCTCATCAACCGCCCCATCATTGTGTTCCGCGGGGAGCACGGCTTCATCGGCTGCCGCAAGGTCACGGGCACCCTGGATGCGAACCGCTCCAACTACGACGTCTTCCAGCTGGAGTTCCGGGACGGTGCCTACAACATCAAAGGCAGGTTCCCTGTGGGCGGGGCTGGGTGGGGTCCTCTGGGCCCAGGGGAGCAGACCCCCGCCCCACTTGGCCCTGGCTGGGGGGCTCCGCCTGGCCACCTTAGGAGGTGGCTTGGGCCTCAGGTGGCCGCCAGGGGCTCTCGGCTGGTGGGGTGCTCCTTTCCCTCTCATCTGGGCAGGAGCGAGGCTTCCCGGCCCGGTCAAGAGCCAGAGAGGGAGACGGGGTTCTGGGAGGGGGGCGCACCACACACCTGAGTTAGGGGACCCAGGCTCTGGTGGGGGCCTGGCGGGAGGGAGTCCAGCCCAGCGTGGACAGAACAGCCCCTGAGCCCCGGACGAGAAGCCGTGAGCGGAGGCCGGGGAGCAGAGCCCGAGGCAGGGCCTGACGGCGTCTCCCCTGGCGCCCGCTCCAGACTCCACGGGCAAGTACTGGATGGTGGGCAGCGACTCCTCGGTCACCAGCAGCAGCGACAGCCCCGTGGACTTCTTCTTCGAGTTCTTCGACTACAACAAAGTGGCCATCAAGGTGGGCGGGCGCTACCTGAAGGGGGACCACGCCGGGGTCCTGAAGGCCTGTGCCGACGCCATCGACCCCGCCACGCTGTGGGAGTACTAGGCCCCGCCGCGCGAGTCCCCTCCCCACCCTGCCCGGCCCCCTCCCGCTAGCTCTTCTCTCCAGGTGGGCCCCGCCGCGGGTGGCGAGCCCCTTGCCTTTCAAACTGGAAACCCAGAGAAAACGGTGCCCTCACCTGTCCGTTCCCCGTGTGGCCTCCCCCGGAGCAGGTCGGCGGCTGCGGCCTGGTCCTCGGAGGGATTTCCGACCCCTGTGCCCTTTCTTCTCTGCCCTGGGCTTGGCTGGAATCTCTCTCTTCTGACCTCAGAGGACTCTGAGCCTTATTCCCTGAGGAGGCCAAGGAGAACCACGGGACCGGGAGGCCCTCCCAGGCCCCTGAGCGTGGCGGGGTGTGTAACTGGAATGTCCCGTTCCCTCCCCAGGCCAGCCGGTGGCCCCCCCGAGCCCCATCCCCTCTTCGGGAGGAAGCCGGGCGGGGTGCGGCTGGACCCCGACGTGCCCCCTCCCGCCTCTGTGCGTGGGGCCTGCCCACGGCGCACCCCGCGGGCTCCCGGGGCCCCGCTCCTGTCTCTTCTTTCACCCTGGCCTGACTGGAAACAGAAAATGACCAAATCAGTATTTTTTTTTTTAATGAAATGTTGCTGGAGGGGCCCCAGGCAAGCCTGGCTGTAGCCATGACTGGTCTTCGCGGGGTCTTTGGGGGCCCTGAGAAGGCGTGTCTGGGCCCAGTGCCCTCTGCCCGCCGGGGTGGGGCAGGCCGGGAACCTCCCCGAGTCCGGAACCTGCCCCCACCTTCCCGCGGCCCTGGCCCCAGGCCTGTGTCCCCCTGGTGATGCCGGGCCGTCGCCGCCTCAGCCAGAGCCCCGGGGTGACTGGTGCTCCTCTTCTGACTGGACTCCTCGGTCTCGGGAGCCCCGTGGAAGCTCCCAGCCCCACCCCTGCCAGCTCCTCTCACTTCCGGTTAGTGTCCATCATGCATCTCACTCTGGGTGTCTTGGTCTTTTATTTTTTGTAAGTGTCATTTGTATAATCTAAACGCCATGATAGTAGCTTCAGACTGGAACGAGCAAAATAAAGTAACGCAAGTCTACAGCCTGAGGCCTGTGTGTGTGGGGGCGGTGAGGCGGGAGGGGCGCCGTGTGCCCTGCTCCTGCAGCTGCGGGAGTCAGGTCAAGCCCGCACACAGCGGATTTCCTCCTGCTTGGGCGGGTGCTCCTTGCTGGCAGGTGTGGGGCCTGGGCTGCCCCTTCCTTGGGCTGCGGCGGGTCTCGTGTGCAGCCATCCGCACCTCCAGGTACCAGGCTGGGCCCCTCGGGGCTTGGATGTGCCCTCGGGGGTGCCCCTGGAGGACAGGCCCAGGTAGAGGTGGGCACAAGTCCAGGATAGATGCCCTCAGAACAGGACCTCCAGGCTCAGCCTGGAAAAGAGCGGAGACACTTCTCTGTGGGCAAGAAGCTGAGGAAGTTTCTGGACGTGAGGGGGACCTGGGTCCTGAGCCCACTCTGTCCTTGGCCCCTGGCAGACCTCCACGTGGTCAGCCCTGCAGGCCCCCAGAGAGGCAGGTGCTAGGCAGGGCCCATCTCTGCAGTATCTTATGTCACCCAGGGCACACCTATTCCCATCTTACAGAGGAGACCGAGGTTCAGGGCAGCGGGGCACAGCCTTGAATGTGGAATAGGGTGTCCCATGGGTGTTCAATAAACAGCTGGTGATTGAAGACGGACTTGGGCAGAGGGCACCGCTGGATCCCAGAGGCATTAGAGCTGCTTGAGCAGCTGATTGGCTGCTGCTGACAAAACTGGGATGCCTGTGCTGTGATTGGTGGTCCCTGGGGGCGGGAGTCTCAAGACTGACAGGGACAGATGGCAGCCACAAAGAGATGTTGGGCCCCCAGCGGGTCCTGGCAGCCAACCCTCCACCCCTATTAAAGCCAGGCTGGAAGCCAGAAAAACCCCAGAGGCGTGGAAGGAACAGATGAACCCTTCGGAGCCACGCTCTTCCAGGCCGTGGGGGTGGAGATGCACTGGAGGAGGCTCGGGGTGGGGACTGCTGTGGGACCGCTGGGCGAGGTTGAGCGAGATGGTTACCTGCGGCACCTGCGGCACGGGGAAAGGGAGCTGCCCAGGAACAACCCGTTCTGGAGTGATGCCAAGGACCCCTCCCTGCATCCTCTGAGCCACGCACTGATTCTGAATTCCACACATTCTGCAAAAATGGGTGCCCACAACATGGCTGTGCTCCAGGGGCTGTGACACCCCACCCCTACCACACACCCCCTCAAAAAAAGGTGCATGGTCTGGTGGGGGCGGTGATCACACCTAGGGAAGGAGGGGGACCCAACCCAGTACTGGGGACAGGAAGGGAAGCCGGGTGAGGGAACCGCACCAGCAAAGCTCGGGTGGGAGGAACCCAGGCAGGAGTCGGGCGGGGCCTGGTTGAGTCCCTGACAGAGTGGATTTGATCCAGAAGCCAATCCGGACCCACAAGGAGGCAACAGGACACGACCGGAAGGAGGCAGCACTCCTGTGGGCACACATAAAGCACTGTGGGAGCCACCAGGTCACTCCTGCGCGTGGGGCTCCCCACGTCCTGGTCAAAAGGTGCGTCCCATCGGAATTGGCTCTGGGGCCCCCAGGGCTCCGACTCCAAAGCAAATGATGCAGGTCTTCCTCCTGCCGGATGCATGTTTGCTTCCTCTGTGATTTCTAGTTCACGAGGGCGTGGTCCAGCACATGACCCTGCGTGCGCACACGCAGGCACACACACATATGTGCATGGGTGTGTGCTCACGTGAACACGTGCAGGCGTGGACAAAGAGTTCAGTGCACATACAGCACACGAGCACACAGAGACAGGCCTGCACACACAGGCACAGACACAGACCAGTCCCAGGGAAAAAGCTGACTGGTGGCTCACCGGCCTGCACTGAATTCAGGGCAGAGGGTCTCCGCTGTTCCTGGGGACGCCTTCCCCAGACCCTGACTGGCAGCTCCTCCTGCCACCAGTTGGGTGGGGGACCAGCAGGGCCCCACAGCTCTGCGGGATTAGGGTTCAAGAAGGTCACTAGGGCGGGCCCTCCTCCCATCTGCTTTGTGTTCTTGTAAGAGGAGGGAAGGCTGAGTGAAGGCAGAGAGAGAAGACAGTCATCCACAAGCCAAGGAGAAAGGCCTCAGGAGAAACCAGTGCTGCTGACACCTTGACCTGGACTTCTGGCTTCTACAACTGTGAGCAAGTGTGTCTTTGTTTAAGCGGCCCAGTCTGTGGGACTTTCCAATGGTGTCCCCAGCAACCTAATACAGACCTTGCAGAAGCCCCGCATGGTAACAGGCAGCCCTGTTATTCCCATTTAGCAGTGCAGAACCCAAGGCACAGAGACGTTAAGCAGCTGCTCAGGTCACACACCCAGTTCGTGGTGCAGCTGGGCTTTACATATATAAAACTGAACAGGTGGAAATGAACAGCAAAACCAGAGTGAGATACTACCTTCCAGCCGTCAGAATGGCTATTCTCCAAAGGACAATAAACAACAACTGTCTGACCCAGCAATTCCACTCCCGGTATGCATCTGAAGAAAAGAACAACTCTAATTTGAAAAGATACATGCACCAAAATGCTCACAGCAGCATTATTTAGATTAGCCAGGATACGAAGATAACCTGAGTGCCTATCAACAGACGAATAGCTAAAAATGGACAAAGAAGATGTACAAGCGTAATAGACTACTGCTCAGCCATAAAAAAGAATGAAATCTTGCCATTTGCAACAACATGGAATTAGAGGGCATCATGCTAAGTGAAATAAAGTCAGAGACAAACACCACATGATTTCACTCATGTGTGGAATCTAAAAAACAAAACAAACAGAACAAAACAGAAACAGACTCAGATACCGAGAACAAACAAGTCCGGGTCAGAGTTCCTGTTGTGGCACAGCAGAAACAATTCTGACCAGTATCCATGAGGATGCAGGCTCAATCTCCGGCCTCGCTCAGCGGGAATGCCATGAGCTGTGCTGCAGGTTGGAGATGAGGCTCAGACCCCGAGTTGCTGTGGCTGTGGTGCAGGCCAGGAGCTGAAGCTCTGATTAGACCCTCAGCCTGGGAACTTCCACATTGCAAGGATGCGGCCCTAAAAAGTTAAAAAAAAAACCCAAAACAACAAACAAAAAAACCCTACAAAACAAGTGGGGGGATGAGTGAAACAGGTGAAGGGGACTTAGAGTTACAAACTTCCAACTACAAAATAAGTCACAAGGGGAGGTGGAAATGTACAGCACAGGGAACAGAGTCAGTAAAAGTGGAATAAATTTGTACGGTGACAGACGGTAGCTAGACTTACAGCAGTGACTGTTTTGTAACACACACTGCCTCAGTGTGACCTACACCGTGTACTTAACAACCTAAGGTACACTATGCTGTGCATCTGAAACCAACAGAATTTGCGGGTCACTCGTGCTTCAATGAAAAACAGACATAACCGGGCTGTACAAGCGCACAGGCGCCCAAAGCCACGTGACGGGTTCCCCCAGAAAAGGATGGATACAAGCGTTCCAGGACAAGGGCTTATTGGGGAGGTGGCCCCAGGACATGGAGGGGAGGGGAAGAGAAGGAAGGCAACAGCGGCGGAGCGCGGCGGGCCCCGGCCACGAGCCGCGCTGGGCGGTTCAGGAGACCCCGGGAGGGCACTCCGCAGAGCCTGCGCAGTGAGAAGGAACGCCGGCCGCCGGCACCAAACCTGCCCAGCCTTCTGGAGCACTAACCTTCCTGCACCTCAGACGTTCCCTGCCTGGGCGGGTCGCGCGTGTGCCTGCGGCTGGGGGTGCTGCAGGGGAAGCATGGCGGTTTGTAGGAAGCACCACTGGGCCGGAGAGGGGGAGCGAGGGGCTCTGGGAGGGGCACCACCCCAGCCGCTTCTGTGTTGTGATGCCCTGATTCTCATGACCCCTGTTGTATATTTTATTATTATATAATCTTTTTGTTTTTTCTAGGGCTGCACCCGCGGCATATGGAGGTTCCCAGGCTAGGGGTCTAACCTGAGCTGTAGCTGCCAGCCTACACCACAGCCATAGCAACGCCAGATCCGAGCCTCATCTGCAACCTACACCACAGCTCACGGCAACGCCGGATCGTTAACCCACTGAGCAAGGCCAGGGATCGAACCTGCGTCCTCATGGTTCCTAGTTGGATTAACTGCTGCACCACGACGGAAACTCCGATTAATTCCGTAACTTTTAATTGTGGTAAAATGCAGCAACATAAAATCTACCAGCTTAACCATTCCTGACGGTTCAGTCGTGTTACGAATATCCACATTGCTGTGCCGTCAGCCCATCACCACCATCGTCTCCAGAAGTCTTTGTCTTATCAAGATGATATTCTGTCCCCATTAAACATGAACTCCCCATTCCCTTTCCGCCAGTCCCTGGTTCCCCCCTGCACCTTTGGCACGCGGAAGCTCCCGGGCCAGGGATTGAACCTACACCACAGTAGCAACCTGAGCCACAGCAGTGACATGGCAGATCCTTAACCCACTGAGCCACAGGGGAACTCCTGCTATTCACCTTTTACTGTCTGTCTCTGTGAATGTGACTCCCCTAGGGACCTCCTCTAAGTGGAATCATCCAGTACTTGTCCTTTCGTGACTGGCTTATTTCACTTAGCATTAATGGCCTCAAGGTTTATCCATGCTGTGGCATGTGCCAGAATTTCCTTCCTTTTGAAGGATGAATAATATTCCATTGTACTGATATGCTACACCAAAGGACATTCTGGTTGCTTCCACCTACTGGCTATCATGAATAAAGCTGGTACGAACATGGGTGTACAAATATCAATTCGAGACCCTGCTTTCAATTCTTTTCCGTATAGACCCAGAAATGGAATTGCTGGTTCATGCGGCCATTTTCTTTCTTTCTTTTTTTTTTTGGCTGTGCCCATGGTATGCTGAAGTTCCCAGGCCTTGCACAGCAGAAACTGGCACAACACTGTGAATCAACTATACTTTAATAAAAAAAGTAAAATTAAAAAAAAAGTTCTCAGGTCAGGTCAGGGATTAAACCTGGGCCAGAGCAATGACCCAAGTCACAGCTGTGACAATGCCAAATCTTTAACCTACCATGGAACTCCCAATATGGTCATTCTCATTTTAAGATTTTGAAGAATTACCATGTTTTCCTTAGTGGCCAAAACATTTCACATTCCTACCAACAGTGCACAAGGGTTTTATTTTTTTGGTCACGCACAGCATCACGTGCATCCACTGCCCTGTCCCTTCAGTTGTCACCTAACAGACGCCAGTTTTCCTTATCTGCACAGACAGACCTCGCACCGTCTTCTCGAGCTGGGCCCTGTGAGTTCCCATCTTACCGTGGCTGTTCACAGCCTTTCTCATCTGTCACGACCGGCACAAACACTGCTGGAAGGAACAGCGGCGGGCAGGAGCCTTTACACAAGTCTCGGGTAAATTCCCGAGTCACTTGACATTTTGACAGATGTGGCCGGAAGGCCTCCCCCAAAGACCCTCCCCCAGGACCCTGCCCAGCTGTGGGTCTTTCCCCAGGCCCCTGCCACAGCTTTTTCCCTACACTCTCCCCAACCTAGAGGGAACTGCTCCTGAAGTTTCTGGCCAAGTGGAGAGGTGAGAGGTCCGCGTGTGGGCTGTGTGCCGTTGTCACTGAGCTCTGGTTAGTCTTTGCTAGCCGGGAGCACAGGGGCTTCTGCCTGCTGGGCTTCCTTCTTTCCCAAGGCACCACGGGCAGGTCTGAGGGCTGTAAAAGCCTCACATCTCCCAGGGCTCCTGGCAGCCTCATCCGAGAGCTGTAACCAAGGAGGCCGGGCCCAGTGGCTCCAGATGTGCCCACGGGGCTCCAAAGCAGCTGGTGGCTGGCCAGTGCCCCCACTCACCTGGCCCCAAGTCCTCCCTGCAAAGGCTGTTGTCCTTGAAGGTGTAGGCGGTGTCCTCTATGCTCACTTCCCCTCCTGTTTATTTTTCTCTTTTTGTCTTTTTGCTTTTTTATCTAGAGCCGCACCGCGGCATATGGAGGTTCCCAGGCTAGGGGTCTAACAGGAGCTATAGCTGCTGGCCTTCGCCACAGCCACAGCAACGCGGGATCCGAGCCGCGTCTGCGACCTACACCACAGCTCACGGCAACACCAGATCGTTAACCCACTGAGCAAGGGCAGGGATTGAACCCGCAACCTCATGGTTCCTAGTCGGATTCATTAACCACTGAGCCACGAAGGGAACTCCGCCTCCTGTTTATTTTTCTCACTCTTTTTTCTTGTGTTTCTGTGTTTCAGATTGTTTCCGCTGTCTTCAAGTTCAGAAAACTGTTATTTTCTTTTCTCCAGCATCTAATCCGTTACTAATCCTACCCAGTGTATGTTATAAAATATAAAACACTGCATGGTTTCATCTTCAGAAGCTCAGTTTGGGTTTTTTTTCCCTCCTCTTTTTAATCACGCTCCTGTTTTCTTCTACCTTCTTGAGGGAATTGATTTATACCAATTTATAATAGCTGTTTTATCGTCTCTGTCTACTGCCTCTGTCTTCCGGGTTTGTGTCTAGAGACTGATCTTCTTCCATCCTTTTTCTCCCCCTCCTTTCTGATCTGTGGATTCTCGACTTCACCAAATTCGCAACTCGCCTTAACTCTCAGAGTCCATTGGTCTCCACCAGAGCGCCCTGTTCCTGAACTGTAGCCTGGACAACTCTCCAGAAAGGAAGCTGGGGCAATCGTGGAGTTCACTTCATTTGCTTCTCCTGTCTCAGGGGTCACCTACTTTGCTCCCGTTGTCCAGTGTCTGAAGACTATCATTTCACGTATTTTGTCTGATTTTTTAGTTATTTAAGGGGGAAGGGTAAATCCAGTCATCTCTGTAACTCCACATGGCCAGAAGTGGTAGACTCCCTTTTCTTTCTTCCTTTTTGCTTTTTAGGGCCACACCCGCGGCATATGGAGGTTCCCAGGCTAGGGGTCGAAGTGGAGCTATAGCTGCTGTCCTACACCAAAGCAATGGCAACTTGGGATCTGAGCCGCATCTGCAGCTCATGGCCACGCCAGATCCTTAACCCACTGAGCAAGGCCAGGAATCGAACCTGTGTCCTCATGGATACTAGTCAGATTTGTTTCTGCTGAACCATGATGGGAACTCCCTTTCTTCCTTTTTTATAATGGTTCACACACCATAAATTCATCACCTCAAAAAGAAAGGCTCTAGTCTTTAGCTGTCACCCTTTGTCCATCTATGGCCCCTTCTAGCCCTAAGCAACCACTAATCTACTTTTTTGCCAGTCCGGGACATTTCATATAAGTGGAATCAAATCACACAATCTGTGGCCTTTTCGTGTTTGGCTTCTTTCACTCAGCATAACGTCATCAAGATTTGTCCACATTGTGGGAGGTATTAGGACTTCCCTTTATGGCCAAATAAATCCCCTTGTGTGGACAGACCACATTTGTTGACCATCGAATGATGGACATTTGGATGGTTTCCACTTTTTTGCTATTTATGAATAATGCTAAATTACCACTGTATTCAAAACATTCTAGGTAAACATCTCTGCAGACTTATAACCCCAGCTCTTGATATCTGGGCCATCAGGACATCTTAAAATTCCAGCCCATGAGAGCAGGGAGGGCTTTTCAGGCTAACCAGCCAACCCCTCTACTTTGCAGAGACCGAGGCTCTGGGGGCCTGGCAGGTGACTAACACACATTTTCCGATTCCGAAGACAACGAAGCTAACGTTTGTGTGGCTTCTATAGGTCACACTGCATCTTCATATACACTATCCCACCTGATGCCCCCACACTCCCCTTGCGAGGTAGGTTTTTTAGCCTCATTTTACAGATTTCTTCTTCCAATAGCTATTTCTTTTCTTTTCCTTTCTTTGGCTTTTTAGGGCCCCACCTGCGGCATATGGAGGTTCCCAGGCTAGGGGTCTAATCGGAGCAGTTGCTGCCGGCCTACGCCAGATCTGAGCCGTGTCTGCAACCTACACCACAGCTCATGGCAATGCCAGATCGTTAATCCACTGAGTGAGGCCAGGGATCAAACCTGCAACGTCACAGTTCCTAGTCGGATTCGTTTCTGCTGTGCCATGACAGGAACTACCAACAGTAATTTCTTGAGCACCCCAGACCCTGAACTGGTGCTGGAGATACTGAGCTGAGCAGAATGGTGCTCCTGGGACTTCAGACAGCCAGACACTAAGGAATATTTCAAAGGTAGGAAATTGATCCAACATGGTCAATGCCTCATGAGAATAGAGGTCAGGGCACTGGGCTGTGTCTCTGAGGCAGCAAAGGGCAGAGCCGGGTAGGAACACCCAGCTCCAAGGTTCTCTAGGCTTCCTTCTGGCCATAGGCCCCTTCAGAAGGGAAAGACAGGAGAGGTCTGTGGGGAGGTGTCAGCATCCCTGAGGTCTGAGGCGGAGCAGGCTTGGCTCCCGGGGTGCCTAGGACAGGAGTAGCCCAGGGCCTCCAGCAGGTTGTGGGTCTGCCTGCAAAGGGCCCCTCTCTTGAGCTATGGGCAGGGCTCCATCTTTACAGACACCCCGACCCTTAGAACTCACGCCTTTTAGCACGAGGGGTAAAGCTGCCTCCTCTGAAGACGGGCAAGGCCACTTGGGGAGGCATTTCAGAGCCCTAACTCTGGGCTGTGTTGACTTTATATAGCTTTGCCTTTGCTCCAGTTTGGTTTTTCTATTCGCTTTTATATCGTGTATTTTTGGTAAGTGGCCTTAAATGCCATAGAAATTAGTAAAGGGGGAGGGAGAGAAAAGGAGGGAACCCTTTATTAATCGTTGACTTGGGGACAACGGAGAAAGGAGAGACAGCGCCACTCAAGAAGGCTGTGGCCACCGTCTTCCCAAGGGCACATCCTGGGCGCAGGTGCTGGCCTCTTTGAGCTGAGAGCGGAGCAGCAAACACGGGGGCACGGCGCACGCTGGGCTAGGTGGTTCCTGTGCACGTGCCCTGGTGGGTCCTTGCCAGGTCAGCGCAACCGCCCGCAGCTCTTGGAATCCCACGCCCGAGGCCGTCTCCGGAGGGGCTGCAGTCTGCGTGCGAACCGCAGCAGCGCTCAGAGCTGCCCGCTGAACCGGCAGTGCAGGTGTTGTGAGAAAAGCTCCCGAGGTGGTTTCTAGCCATAGCGCTCGCTTGCTCAGGGTGGTTTCCTGCGGCCATGTAAGTGGAAGAGGTGGCGGTGCAGTGGGGGCAGCTGGCCCCGGGCCGGGAAGAGCGCGGTTGGACCCTGGTGGGGGCGGGGCTTCGAGGAGACGGGAGGAGGGTAAGCGTCTGAAGCCCGGACCCGACGATCAGAGGGCCTTAGAGAGGGGTCCGCGGGTCCGGGTCGGGAGGCTCCACCTCGCCGCCCGCCCGCCGCATCTTGGGGAGGCCGCACCCCCGACATTTCCGCCCAGGCCTGGCCGGCCCTCCGCCTGCACTGTAAGCATCCTGGGCCTTCGTGACTCGTCCTTGGGAGCGCCTCCCTGACAACAGCCACGGCCTCCCAGCCCCTCCATGCGCTCCGGCTCCTGGCTCCGTCAGCAGCATGGCAGGGCCGGGACGTCGCAGCAAACCCTCCCGGCGCCAGGTTCCCTTGGACTCACTTTTCCACCCTCCCAGATAAGCTGAAATGCTCCTAAACGCTCTACAGCTCCAACTCCGATGAGCTGATTGCAAAGGCAGATGCCCAGGAACAGCCAGAATCAGGACCCGGTGAGCCGGCGCAGGCCTGCGGGGGAGGGGTGGCCTCAGGCCCCCCTCCTCACCTCCCCAGCCAGAGGCTGCCCCTGCCACCCAGCCTGTTTCCACTGGTCTGGGGTTTCAGTTGCATGTTTCTGTCACCCTTGCTGGGGAGTCTGACAGCCCGAAACCACTCAGTTGGGTATCACCTTCCTGAGGCCCAGCACCAGGCATGCGATGGCTGTGCACTGTGCCCAGGCCGCAGGGCAGAGGGCAAGTTCCAAGGCCAAGCCGAGCCAGTGCTAAGTTCTGGGCTGTCCATGGCCAGTGCCAAGTTCTGGGCTGTCCATGGCAAAAACGCGCAGATGAAGGGAGAGGAACTGGTTTTCCAACTTAATCCTGATCAAGAGGGAACCACAGGTGGGGACTGAGATGTGCCCACAGCCCACCAGGCTGGGCAGGGCCGGCTGTGCACCAGCATTCAGGAAAGGATTTTAACAGTCCAAAGACAATGCTTACAGAGCCTGCAGCAAGAGGTTATAAAAGAAGGAGCTAATTAAAAATCGTGTTTCAGAAGCATTTGCTCCCACCTTGCTCAAGATAGAATGAAAATCTGCACATCTAGTTTTCTGGTTTTGTGAAACACACCATATGTATTATAGAAAAAAAAAAACACACTGGAAGGAAAGACATCAAAGTATTATCAGTAGCTACCTTTGGGAAACGAAGCATTTCTTCCTTTTTATATTTTGCTGTGTTTTCATTTAAAAACATTTACAACTGACAAATGTATTCATTAAAAAAAAAGGGACACATTTGGAGTTCCTATCATGGCTTAGTGGAATCTGACTGGTATTCATGAGGATGCAGGTTTGATCCCTGGCCATATGTCACAGGTACAGCCCTAAAAAGAAAAAAAAAACAACCTTTTTTTGGGGGGTGGCTCCCACAGCAAGTGGAAGTTCCTCATCCTAGACTGACTCTACACCACAGCAGCGATTTGAGCTGTGCTTCAGCGACAGTGCCAGATCCTTAATGTGCTGTGGCACAAGGTAACTCCAAGAAAGGATGGAAAAAATAAGTTGGGACATTGCAATTACAAATGCTCCTGACCTAAAAGCAGTTTCATCAAAGGAAAGAGGTGAAGTTAAAAGCCTTGGAGTTCCTGTCGTAGCTCAGTGGTTAATGAACCCGACTAGTATCCATGAGGGCATGGGTTTGATCACTAGGCTTGCTCAGTGGGTTAAGGATCCGGCATTGCTGTGAACCGCGGTGTAGATCACAGACGCGGCTCAGACTCCGCGTTGCTGTGGCTGTGGCGTAGGCTAGCAGCTGCAGCTCTGATCAGATTAGACCCCTGGCCTGGGAAACTCCATATGCCGCGGGTGCGACCCTAAAAAGACAAAAGACATAAAAAAAATTGGAAGCCTCCATGAGGTCAGATTACAGAGGACATGTCTTAGGACAGCGGAAGTGCCATGGTTACAAAGATGTGCCAGAGAAGGGCTACACACAGCGCAGGGGTCTCACCTGTGACTGGTGAGCTGACACAGCTTTGCAGAAGAGGAAGCTGGCTTAAGTCATGAGGTACATACACACTCCAGAGAAAAGGGAACCCTCCCTCCTGCACTGTTGGTGGGAATGCAAATTGGTGCAGACACTATGGAAAATGGTATGGAGGGCCCTTAAAAAACTAAAAATACAGTTACCATATGAAACAGCAATCCCACTCCTGGGCATATATCCAGAAAACATAAAAACTAATTTAAAAAGGTACATGCACCCTAATGTTGATTGCAGCACTATTTTTAACGGCCAAGACATAGACGCAAACTAAATGTCTCTCAAAAAGATGAAGACATGATACATACACAAACAATGGAATATTATTCAGCCATTAAAAGAACAAAATAATGCCAAAAAAAAAGAATGAAATAATGCCATATGCAACAAGGATGGATCTAGAAATTATCATATTAAGTGAAGATAAGTCAGACAGACAATTATATATTACTTATATGTGCAACTGCAAAGGGGAAGAATAAATTGGAAGTCTGGGATTAACAGATGCATGCTACCACATATGAAAGAGAAAAACAAGGATTTACTGCATAGCAGAGAGAATCATCTTATTTTTAAAAATTTTTATGACCATACCTGCAGCATATGGAAGTTCCCGGGACAGAGATGAAATTGGAGCTGCAGCTGCAGGCCTACACCACAGCCACGGCAATACGAGATCTGGGCTGCATCTGTGACCTATGCCACAGCTCGCGTCAACACGATTCTTTTTTCTTTTGTCTTTTAGGGCCGAACCTGCAGCATATGGAGGTTCCAAGGGTAGGGGTTGATTGGAGCTTTGTTGCTGTAGCTGCAGGCCTACTCTACAGCCATGGCAATGCCAGAACCTTAACCCACTGAGCAAGGCCAGAGATTGAACCTGCGTCCTCATGGATGCTAGTCAGACTCAGGTCTGCTGAGACACAATGGGAATTCCCAATGCCAGATTCTTAACCTACTGCACGAGGCCAGGGAAGGAACCCACACCTTCATGGATGCTATGTCAGGTTCTTAACCTGCTGAGCCACAACTAGAACTCCTATATTCAGTATCTTGTAGTAAACCATAATGGAAAAGAATAAAAAATTCAGATATATGCATAAATACGTATGTATAACTGAACACTTTGCTGTACACCTGACACTAACACAATACCGTAAATCAACTACACTTCAGTAAACTCACGCACACACAGACCCCTCCATTCTTTGAGTCACAACTCTACTACTGGAAACACATATACTGCAACATCCAAGGGAATGTTCATTGAGCTCTTGTGTGGTGGCAAAAGATTGGAAGTATCCAAATTCTCCTTAGTGGGCTAACGGCTAAATCACTGTGGCAAATATACATAAATACCACAGAAAACATAAAAAGCACAAATTAGAGCTATATAGACCCACAGACCTGGAAGGGACCCCATGGTTGCAAAGAGAAGAAAATTAATTGCCGCAAAAGCTTTTTTAACAGTAAAGGCCAGAGTCCTGATAAGCAGGTGCATGTTGAAATGTGCTGGAGGGCGAGTGGGCTACAGACGGAGGAATGTGACTCTGGTTACCTGGATGGAGGATGGAAGAAAAGATTGCAACAGATTAGGGGAGAAAACATTGCTTATCTACTGACTGAAAATGTAGATATTGCTGCAAATACGTGTACTACGGAACACGTACAGGAACAAGAACTGGACAGCCTGTGTAAATTTAAAAACATGCCAGCTTAACAAAGCTGGGAATGCAGGTAACTTCTGTCTTGGATTTACTTCAGTATACGTTTTCCAAAAATGTGCATCTTATGAAAAATACAGTTGCAAATGGAGAAGAGAATAGCCCCGTGTTTTATCAATATTTTTAACTGGCTTTGAGCCCAAGGATGCTGTGGTTCACCCGTGCCCAGGGTGCCCTCCAGGCCTGGCAGGTGGCAGGAGGTGCAGGAAGAGGCTGTACCTGTGGCTTCTCCGCCCAGGGGCTCCCTGTTTTCAGGTCTGTCTCCTGTTCTGAGTGGTTTCTCCCTTTTGCATCCAACTCCAGGGTGGAGTCAGCGGCCTGCTGTAGGGGCCTGGAAGAGGGGCTGCCTGCACTTTCTTGAAGGGAATTCTGTGCTGAAAAACAAACAAAAAAAAAATAACTCCTTTGTGTCTAACCCGGCCTGGGCAGCCACCCAGGTGGAGCCAGCGTAATGGATCGCCTGGTTTTCCTCCAGAGCAGGCCCAGCCCCTCGGGGCTACTTTGGGATCAGATCCCTCAGCCCTCCTGCAGCTTCCTGACCTCTGCTCTGGGTGAGCAGTGTTTCCGGACCTTCTCATCACTCTCCCTGAATCTGGAATCCGCTGGCTTCAGTCTGAGCAGGCCCTGTAACTTCGTGGGGGTCGTCCTGCCTGCACCGTATGCAGAAACGAAACCGAGGGCAGACTGCACAAACGTTTATTTACAAAAAGTCCAAGTTACATATGATACAGGCTTTTTACACACAGTAGTTTAAACAGAATTATTTTATGTGTTTTTACTACCAGAAGGTAAAGAAAAAAATTTAATAATCATTTTGCTATTTTTATACAAAGTAACAAGTCATGCACATTTTTTTTTTAAAGTTTTAAAATCTTGCTAAGTGCAAATACTAGATTTCTCTCTCCAGTTTTAAGGCAAGTAGAACGGGACTGCTGCTGGGCAGTCTGTCACTCTGGGGAGCACGCAGTGCAGCTTGGAGAGGGGAAGGGGCCAGGCTGCCTGTGGGACTGCTGTGGTCCCCAGACAGGGACCAACCTCTGCGAGTTTCTCATCATTTGCATCTTACAGCCACTGTTCACTTGTCAGATGATTACTGCCCCCTGTCCCCCAACCCCATCACTGGTACAGACTGCTGGCTTCTCTAGGAGCCCGGATCCAGGTCCTGCCTCCAGGGACACTGAGGCACCGATGGGGTCATTTCACAGACACATGGGGACTCACGCTAGGGTCAGAACTTGCCACATCGACTTTCCCCCAAACAGTAAGTGCTAGGTCAGCAGACGAGAGAGGCGGTCCACAGCCCAGCTCAGGGAACGCCAGGAAGTCAGACGTCCCCAGCTCAGAGAGGCAGGAAAGTTTCCCAGGCCACCTCTGAGGCTAGAAACACCCAGAACTCATCTCAAAGGACAAATCTCCGGATTGGCCTTGGGGGGGGCCTTTGCTGCTGGGTGTTAGGGCGGTCACCGGACCGCAATGTCAGGGGCACGTGACACCCACCCACGGTCTGTCCTTGCTGGCGCCCCAGACCCTTCAGCGCAGCCGCACGCCCTGGGCCGCAGGGCAGAGGAGGAACCGTTCCCCCGCTGGATGACGCAAGAGGTCCGGGAGCTTCTGGTGGGGTGAGCACTGCTGAGTGGGACAGGCCGAGCGTAGCTGGGGTCCCCCTCCCCATCTGGTGGGACATCTGTTGCTGGTTCACAGCTCTGAGACCCTCCGCTGGGGAAGCACGGGGCAGGGCTCTCCTCAGGCCGGCAGCCAGGGGCAGGCAGCCGGGCAGGAGAGGCTCCCGGCAGCAGAGATCGGTGCAGCCTCTCCTCATGAGCCCCCACCCCATGCCCGGGAGACCCCCTGTCTGCAGTGTCCAAACCCAGAAAGACAGCAAGAAAGGGCAACTTAGCCCATCACCCCTCTGTCTTAATTTCTGCAAAACATCTGAGAAGCTGAGGGCGGCGGGTAAGCCGACACAGTGATGAGTGGTCCCAGGGTGCGGCCTTCCTCTGAGGTCTGGGAGTGTCAACTTCTGGGAACCCCACAGCCCGCAGAGCTTCAGCAACAGGGACAGAGGCCACATCAGGGAGCCAGGCAGGCTCATGCCCCACGGAGGCCTCTGTTCTGCACATGGGTGGCTAGGACCACACAGCAAGAAGCAAATGGGAACACGGCAGGGACCCCCACCCCCCACCCCAGACCCACAGCCAGACTCACATGACCCCAGCAGAGGGCAGCTGCTGAGTCACCGATCCCTGGGGAGGGATCCCCGGGGAGGGATCCCCTGGGGAGGGCCGTGGCCCATCCAGACCTTAGGGCAGGAGAGCCACCAGGCCTGTCAGTCACCACAACAGGATCTTGTGCTGGGCAGAAGTTCCAGGACCGTCCCACTCCCATCGGCTGCCAAGCACGGGCTGGCAGCTCTCTCGGGCTTTCCAGGCACTGAGGAAGAGAAGCTCCAGTAGCCATGGAAAGCTGGGTAAGTTCACGTTGAGTAAACAGCAAACATTTCTTTAGATAAACTATAACCCCCCGGCTCTCTGTGGTCTTAGCTGAGAGAGCAAGAGGGAAAGAGAGAGGCCCTGGAACAGTCACCATGGTTTTTGGCCTGGGGGGCTGGACTCGGGACAGTCTGCAGCCTCCCCACCCTGAGCGGCGCTCCCAGGCCAGAGGCCATCGCTCTGCCGCCTCTTCAGTAGGACCAAGAGTCTCAGGGCCGCAGGGCGCACCTCACTCTAGGGGAACCAGAGAGGGGGCTGGCACAGGAGAACCCGGCCTTCAGGACACGGTTCGGATCGCTCAGTTCTCTCCAAACTGCACTATTGGTTGCTTCAGCTTTACCGCGGATCGAACTGCTGCAGTGAGGAAAGCTTCCCTGGTTTTCGGCTAAGAGACCCCTGCTGTCTGCCCAGGGGAGGGGAGGGAGGCAAGCATTTCCCTTCACTCTCGTGGGCAGGGACATGAGTGACAGAGATGCACTGCCTTGTGGCCAGGGCCACTGCACTGGCTGCTAGGACAGTGGAATCTTCAGGAAGAGGGTTTTGCTGCCCCTTTATCTCTGGCCCAACAAGTGTCAGACCGATCATGTCATGGGCACCCAGGGGGTACCAGCCCTTCCCAGGGAGAAATCCAGCCTATCTATCCTCCCGAGAGCCAAGTCTGTCATCCCTACGCAGAAGGCATGGGCACAGCCATCAGCCTTGGGGCCGAATGGCCCTCTCTCCAGTCCCCACCCTGCAGGGGCTGCCCGGTGGGGCTCCCGGGAGGGCGGGCCCAGGCGTCAGAAGCGATGCCGTGGCTGGGGGCCAAAGTGCATAGGCAGGTTGTGCTCCAGCGGCACGTGGACGGGGGCGAAGTCGTAGTTGACCCGGACGTTGGGCAGAGGGGGCACGTAGGGCGCCGGGATGGGACCCATGTTGAGGGGGAAGTTGTTGAACATGGGCCGGACGGGGGGCAGGGGGAAGGGAGGGTGCACGAAGGCATAGGGGGGGATCTGCGGCTGGTGCAGGTTCTGTGGGACAGGCCTTGGCAGGGCTTCGATCCTTTGGACTTTCTCTGGAGGCTTCTCCAAGGGGGGCCCGATGCGTTTGAAGGTGTTCTCTAGAAGGGAGATGGGCTTTAGTAGAGAAGCGAGTTAAACCCCACTGTGCTTGGATCTGGCTTGAGACCAGGGCTACATATCCTGATCCTGGTCCCAGGGGCCCTGAGCTGGGGGCTGAAAACCTGGAGCACGAGGCGGCCAAGAACCTCCAACCTTCAGCAGCAGCATTCTTCCCTGTGGACAGGGGAGGGGCAGCCTGGCCAGAGCAAGGCTGACTAAAGCCCCAAACGGAGCCTGCACACACGTGTGCATACCCCTCAACCAGGTTCTGTCATCAAGGACAAAACCATACTCTCCTCTGGGTGTCACGCTCCGTGGGGATCACCTTGGAAGGCAGCAGACTGATCCAGCTCAGAATGGGTGGAGCGTCTGTGAGAATTTCCTTTAGAGCCAGGGCCCGGATGGCCACTTACAGAAACTCCGTTCAGCTCCTCTGTAACCTCAGGGTGCCTACTGTCCTTTTTAAGTCTGCCCTGGCTTCTATTTGCTTCCGAAGCTCAAACTCACTCCTTGGGGCCTCCTTGCCATCAAGGAGATGCTGAAACTCTAAGCTTTCATGGCCTCTTCTGCAGAGAGCTGCATGCGAGGGGTGTGTCTGCACTTCCAGGGTTGTCCCCGGCTGGGTGGAGTGCCAGGATCCCCAGGGAGGCCAGCAACCCCCCTGCACCCCCCCTCCCTGCCCCCCGCCGTGGACATGGAGCACATGGGCGCAGGGCTTGTGCTGGGGAGCACTTGCCTCCGTTCTTCCTTTTCTGTTCCTCTTCGGCCTCCTTCTGGATTTCCTCAATTAGCTTCTCATCATCTTCCTAGAAGAAAAGCAACAGGACAATAAGCCTGCTCTCAGCCAGATCCACGCAGTGCTGAGACCCTGCTGGACATGCAGGAGGCTGGCCGATTGCTGGTCAGCAGTGGGGCTAAGCCAGAAACTTGCTGCTGACTAGTGAGATCTTGTGTCTGTAAAGCTTTCATTCCCAGGTCCCTGAGAATCTTCTTCCTCTGTCATTAGATGGTGTGCCCACAAGGAAGCTCCTCTGAAGGGCTGGGACCAAGGAGCCATGTGTGTGTGGCAGGTGGCTGTTGCGGAGCTGGGCTGAGAGCCTGCTTTATTCACTCAGCTGCAGGGTAAGAAATTCCCTCAGCTTGGAGTTCCCATCATGGCTCAGCGGTTAACAAAAGTGACTAATATCCATGAGGATGTGGGTTTGATCGCTGGCCCCACTCAGTGGGCTAAGGATCAGGCATGTCCGTGAGCTGAGGTGTAGACTGCAGATATGGCTTGGAGCCCGCATTGCTGTAGGCTGGTGGCTGCAGCTCTGATTTGACCCCTAGCCTGGGAACTTCCACATACCACAGGTGTGGCACTAAAAAGACAAAAAAAAAAAAAAAAAAAAAAAATTCCTGCAGCTTGGAGAGGGCAGACTGATAACCCAAGGGTTTGGGGTGAATCTGGGGCAGGCAAGGCCTGAGGAGTTTCAGATCTCGAAGCTACAAACTCTCTGATAACAGACATCCTTTTGTGTAGATCCTGACAGAGTTCTGCTGACGCCCTGAACTGAGCTGGACAAATGTCCATGCAGGCCTGCTGGGCCCTGAAGCTCCAGGCAGCAGCGGGCTGTAGAAGCAGCAGCAGCCCGCCAGCAGGACAGGGGCCTGAGCCAGGAGGAAGGGCAGAGCAGTTCAAGAACAACTCTCCTACAGATCTCTCCGTCTCCTCCTCCTGAATGCAACACTTGGGAGTGTGCTTCGCTAACTGGCAACTCAAACTTGGATTATCCCAGCCTGGGGACAGAAGCCGAAGAGGCTTTGCCAGGGTAGCTCTGGGTTCCACGTCACATACAGTTCCCACATCTCCACCTGCCCTAGGTGCAGAGGTGAGAGAACTGGGCTGCTGGCCGAGGACAGAAAACCTTAACCATGCCTGCTCTGTGTAACGTGCTGGGGTTCAACCCACTCCTCAGTGTCCCTGCAAAGAGGCTGAGACTGAAAGGACACTCACTGGGTTGACAAAACCCACCAGCATGGTGCACGTCTTTGCCGTCCAGCCACAGGGCTGCTGCCACCCCAGCACAGCCTCGGAGGCACAGGACTTAAGTCTACCCTGCAAGCAGGACTCAGTGAGAAGCAGAGTGGACACCATGGCCCAAACCTCAGTGCAGCAATTGCACTGATCACACCGAGTGACAGGCAGGTGTGCCCTGTTTCTTGGGGTCTTCCGCCTGCTTCTCCGAGAGTTAAGGGCAATCAAGGAGTTCCCTTGCAGCAGGTTAAGGATCTGGTGTTGATGCTGCAGTGGCTTGGGTTGCTGCTGTGGAATGAGTTTGATCCCTGGCCTGGGAACTTCCACATGCCACATGCCGTGGGCATGGTAAAAAAAAAAAAAAAAAGCGTCAGTCAGGCTGGGAAGAAGGAAGGGGAAGGGCAGTGGTGCCCACCGTGGAGCGCAGACCACGTGTGAGAACCTCTCGAGGTCTGCGGGAGGCATGTGCTGCCCACACAAGCACTGGCAAGGCCTCTCCGCGTGGCCAGCGTGGTCCGCGCAGGCACACCCTCAGTGCGAAGGCTGACTGGCAGCTCTGCCTGCCTGATGTCACCCATGGAACTTTCGGGATGTGAATGGAGGGCCACCAGAGGGGAGCACGGGAGCTGGAAAAACACCTGGAAAGACGAAGGAGCAGCCCCTGCGTGGAGCCGAGCAAGGGCAGCCCACGTAGCTACTAACGTCACAGCCAAGGCAGTCACTCATGATTTCACAGACACTTCCAGCCCTCCCGTGATTCTGGAGTCAGAAGTGTCAGTGTGTATCAGACACCTACGCTGGGGCTGGACGCTGTTATAAGCTCACTGGTTAAGTTTCTTTTTTTTTTTTTTTGTCTTTTTGCCTTTTGTCATTTTATGACCGCACCCGCGGCATGTGGAGGTTCCCAGACTAGGGGTCTAATCGGAGCTGTGGCCACTGGCTTGCGCCGCAGCCACAGTAACACAGGATCCGAGCCGCATCTGCAACCTACACTACAGCTCACGGCAACGACGGATCGTTAACCCACTGAGCAAGGGCAGGGATCGAACCCGCAACCTCATGGTTCCTAGTCAGATTTGTTAACCACTGCGCCACGACGGGAACTCCCTCTTTTTGCCTTTTTTATGTAGAGCCGCACCCGCGGCATATGGAGGTTCCCAGGCTAGGGGTCTAACAGGAGCTGTAGCTGCTGGCCTTCGCCACAGCCACGTGGGATCCGAGCCACGTCTGCAAACTACACCACAGCTCATGGCAATGCCGGATCCTTTACCCACTGAGCAAGGGCAGGGATCGAACCCGCAACCTCATGGTTCTTAGTTGGATTCGTTAACCACTGAGCCACCAAGGGAACTCCACTGGTTAAGTTTCTGATCAGGACTGGAAGTAAAAGTTGTGCTGATGGAGCGAGTAAAGAGCTGTGTGACACACTGCCTTGGTTTTGGAAGCTACATTCAGGACTGCATCCCCGGAGACGGCGGGCTCTGCAGGCAATAGCCGGAGGCCCTATTATTTGCTTACGTTCTCTAAGCCTCAGGTACCAAATGACATCTGGACTCAACAGTCTCAAGGCTTTCTCCCGACTCTGACATTTGGAAATTCTTATCACACTCCTACACCTTCTCCAGGTGTTCCAAGCAATGTAAGGGGAAGGGCAGAGGTGACAGAGGTTAAGTTCCCATCGTGCATTTCAGAAGCTGCAAGTGCTTGTGCACATCAGAGAATCAAAGGTCCAGCAGGAATTCTGGTGGGCATCATGCCCACCTCCCAGGTAATGCATAAAAATCTCAATGAAAACCCTGAGGCGGGGTCAGTCCAGCCTCTTTGTAGACACTCCCAGCGAGGAAACCTTAGTCTACAGAGCGACCATTAGGCCAGCCATCACAAAGGCCCCAGTAACTCAGCAGGTTTTGGTGGGCCCCGTCTGAGGCTCTCCATGTGAATGTCAAGAAAAATTCTACCAGTTATCTAGATCAGGAGTTGGCAAACACCTTCATTTCGGTGCCAGTGTAAGCCTAGGAAAGAAGTCTGGGAAAAAAATAATCTCCTGCTGTGGCGCAGCGGGGTTGGAAACGTCCGCAGCACCAGAACCCTGGTTCGACCCCTGGTCTGGCATGGCGGGTTAAGGATCTGGTGTTTCCACAGCTGCAGGGCAATAGCTGTAGGTCCCAACTGTGGCTCAGATCTGATCCCTGGCCTGGGAAATCTATATGTCACAGGGCAGCCAAAAAGGGAGTGATCTAGAAAACTGGAAAGTGGCAGTTATTGCTATGCGCTGCTCACCAGGTGACCTGGGCAAGTTCTTGAACATCTGAGTCTCAGCGTCTCATCTGCAAAATGGGTGGATGAAAGGACTGAATGGGCTCAACTCTACAAAGGACTTAGCGAAAAGGAAGCACTCCTTTTGGCCAAGCCTGCAACATGAAAAAGTTCCTGGCCCAGGGATCGAACCTGAACCACAGCAGCGACCGGAGCCATAGTGATGTGCTGGATCCTCAACCTGCTGAGCCACCAAAGAAATCTAGGACTTCCTTACTGAGGACAGGGCAGCTGTGAAAAATGACAGGGTGACTTTAGAAAGATGAGAAGTTTCAGAAAAAGCGGTATTGATTGGGAGATGCCCCGACCTTTCTCTCAGTGGCTTCTTTATGGGCTGAGTGACAGGTTTCCTGACTCTGGTCATTTATTATTGCAAGTGTTAGTGTGACATCATCACCACTGCCATCATCACCATCCACCTAAACCAGTACTCAGATGGACACTGAAGGACTCTGATGGCACAGAAGCAACTTCCTTATGCTACAGAAACTCAGGTCCCAGAGAAGGTAAGGTGTTAAAAAGTCATGGCTAGTTGCCGGTGGCCTAGGCAATGTGACTCAAACAGCTTTCCTGGCGAAAATCCACAGAAAACTACCTTGAAGGCTCCCTGTTCCTGTTGTTTCTTTCATTTGAAAATTCGGAAGGTATACTGTTCTTTCATTCAAGAGTCTGTAAGAGCGCCCAGCAAGCATTGGGCACTGTGCTAGATGCACAGGTAAGAATAATGCTGACACGGTGCCGTCCTCTATGAAGCTTCAATTTTTGTGCTGTGATCACAATTCTAGCAGGTGTTCTCTACTCTGGAACCCCACAGGGGTCATTCTACAGCACGGAAGACTAACCCCTGGGTTCCCTTATGGTGCAGTGGGTTAAGGATCTGGCATTGTCCCTGCAGTGGCTTGGGTTGCTGTTGTGGTAAGGGTTTGGTCCCCGGCTTGGGAATTTCCACATGCTGTGCGTGCAGCTAAGGGTTGAAAAAAAGACAAACTCTCTAAGCACCACCCACCCTTCTCCTCAGACTCGTGACATTTCTCTCAGAATAAATGAGGAATGAGGGATGCTATTTGCGTTTAAGATTCCAGATCCCTTACAGCACTGCTGAGGGCATGGGCTGGCAGGGCATCTGCCCGATTTTTATCAATACTAAGCTTCCTGTGATAAATCTGAATGAATGCTCCTGGTAGAAGTCCACCCCTGAATAAATGCAATGTAAGAATTCCCGTAAGTGGGTCTGAGGCACTTGCACAGGCATGTGGGAGCCGAGCTTCCTGATACAGATCTGCTGGCTCTGGAGGACAGAGTGGCCAGGTCCCCTCACTGGCAGAGACTCCTAGGCCGCCGCTGAGCTCTTCCGGGGGTGGAGGGTGGCAGCGGGTGGGAGGCGCCTTAGAGCCCTGACTTCGTCACCTTAGGGAAGGAGCCACCTGAAGCCTCTGCCCTTCCTCGCTTGTTCTGATCACCCGCTTGGTTTGGTACGTGGACTGCAGACCATTTGTCCTGAAGCCCTGGCTTCCCCTGCTTAGGGCCCTGCTCTTAGAGTCTAAGTACAGTCAGTATTTTCACCAGAAAACCTTAGTACTCAACTATTTTGAGCAGTGATTTTTACCATAAATAATGAGTAAATTGTCAGTTACACCTAGAATATGGGTTAGGCCTTTCAGAGTCACAGGACACTATGTTTAGAAATGAAGAAAAAAACTTTTTAACAATTTTCAAAAGAAAACCACATTTTCACTCAAATATGTTAGACTCTAAGGGGGAAGATTTACTTCATCTAGGATGGAAGCTCCTTCCATAAACAGTTTCCCTTGAGAATTTTACTTTATTTTTTTATTGGCCACACCCATGGTATGTGGAAGTTCCAGGGCTAGGGATCGAACCGTGCCACAGCAATGACCTGAGCCATAGCAGTGACGTCAGATCCTTAACCCACTGAGCCACCAGGGAATTCCCACCTCTTAAGCATTTTAAATTTCTTTTCTTTTTTAACAGCGGCACTTGAGGCATACGGAAGCCATGCTGTAGCTTGTGACAACACCAGATCCTTAACCCACAGAACCAAGCCAGGGATCGAACCAACATCCTCACAGACATTATGTTGGGTTCTTAACTTGCTGAGCCACAAATGGGAACTCCTTATTTGTTTTTTGTCTGCTTTTTGGCTGCACTTGTGGCATGTGGAAATTCCCAGGCCAGGGATTGAACCTGGGCCACAGCAGCAATCAGAGCCACTGCAGTGACAACACCACATCCTTAACCTGGTACGTCACAAGGGAACTCCTTAAATTTCTTAAGTCAAAAGTGAAAGCAGGAGTCCTTGTCATGGCTCAGCGGTTAATGAGCCCGACTAACATCCATGAGGATGAGGGTTCGATCCCTGGTCTCACTCAGTGGGTTAAGGGTCCAGTGTTGCCGTGAGCTGTGGTATAGGTCGCAGACACAGCTTGGATCCCACATTGCTGTGGCTGTGGCAAAGGCTGGCGACTATGGCTCTGAATGGACCCCTAGACTGGGAACCTCCATATGCTGCGGGTGTGGCCCTAAAAAGACAAAAAACAAAACAAAACAAAAAAAACATGAAAGCAGACTGAATCCTATGCTTTAAAAATGGAAAGGAGTTCCCACTGTGGTTCACTGGGTTAAGAACCCAATGTAATGTCTGTGAGGATGTAGGTTTGATCCCTGGCCTCACTCAGTGGGTTAAGGGTCTGGCGTTGCCATGAGCTGTGCTGTAGGGCAGCTGCTGCAGCTCTGATTCCACCCCTAGCCTGGGAACTTCCAGATGTTGCAGGTGCAGCTGTAAAAAGAAGAAAGCGGGAAGTTTTACTTTATATATATTTTACCACGATCTAAAAAATAATGTTAAAGAAAAGAATGAAGGCAGGTTTAGGGCTGATTTTAAGATAAAACATGATGACTGGACTCTCATGAGAACACTTCACTGATTTGGGATAAGTCACAGGTGGGGCCACTGAAGCCTTCCTAGAGGTGAGCTCCCTTGGGAAACACTCTAAGCATCCTGAGTGTCATCATTCACGGTGAATAAGGCCATCTGGGAGAAAGGCTTGCCATTCTGCAAATCTAGGACACACCTAGGCTGCTGGAAATAGCAAACAATGGAAGGAAAGATGATGATGAGAGGGAAGGGGGTGTGTGGGCTGGATCAGAGAACTAACCATCCTCCAGCCCCGCTGCAGGGGATGAGTCACTTACAGGAAATTCAGGCACGCTGGAGCGGTCCCCACCACAGTGAAAGCCATCCTGGCTTCCTAACAAAGAGCTAGCTGGAGCAATGGGACGAACTCCAGTTCTGGGGTTTCATGGACCTTGGCCTGGGGACCCCTCTGCTCAGCAGAACCTAACCTCCTGGAGCCCAATCATTTCCACAGCAGGTTTACTGTGATCTCTCTTTTCTAAAGTTCGAAGCCCAGTGATAGGAAAGACGGCAGCTGACAGTTACTGAGGGCTCACCACGTGCCAGCTCCCATCTAAGCACCTCACATACGTTTGCTTCGCAACAACTGCATAAGTTAGGCACTATTAACTAATCTCCATATCACAGATGAGAAAATGGAGGCACAGTGAGGTCCGAATCCAGGCCTTCCAGTCTCCAAGCCTGAACTCGGACGCTCATAAACCACCCATTTCTAAAAAGAAGCTTTCTGGAACAGCATGACTGGAGGAGCCCCGGGAATTCCGCCAGGTGATCAGATCTGAGCTGCAGTCGCAATCTATGCCCCATAGCTGCAGCAACAGCGGATCCTTGACCCTGTGCCAGGCCAGGGACTGAACTCGCACTCCAGAGATACCGCTGAACCCCCGTGCCACAGCTGGAACTCCAGAGGTGACCATTTTTAGGCCCTGCTTTGTTCTAGAAAGACTGCATCTTGCCCTCTTTGAAATATAAATGGGTTCCTTCTCACTAGGATGGGTAGAACTCTGAGATCTCCTTTCTCCACTAAATAAAAGAATGGGATAGGGCCAAACAAAGCACCTCTACCCAAGATGAACAGCCAGCCCAGCAGAGGAACAGACACTTTCCTGAAAATCCTTATTTTCTTGGGCTGGATCACCCAGAAGTACATGTACCATCATTTGAAATATCAGGTCTCTAACTGGCCTGCCCAGCACTTGGCCTTTGAGATAGAGCCAGCAGAACCTGCTCACCCAGAGTGGGAGCTGGGAGCTCGGAGCTTGGGGATCCACGAGCCAGAAACCTAAGGTGCAGGCCACAGGATCTCCTGGCTCATGGCAAGTGAACTGCCCATTGCTCCTGAGCAAGGCGCCATTCCAGGTCCACCTCCAGACGCCCCTGCCCTGACAACATGTTTTCTCATGAGGCCACCAAGTTACCTGTATACCATAAGGTCCCATGGAATTTTCTCCTTCTGCCACAGAAAACCCACACACAACCTTTCTTTCTTTTTTTTTTGGAAGTTCCCAGGTCAGGGATTGAACCTGTGCCACAGCCAGATCCTTAACTTGGTGCACCACCAGGGAACTCCACATACACAATCTTGGGGAAAAAAGTTTACAAAAATACAGCTCCTGCTTTCCAAGCATCTCTCCCAGCCACAAGGGGCCGGCAGGATTCTCCCCAGGAGGAAACTGGCTCTGACAATGCGGTTAGGGGCTTAAGATCCCCAGGTGGTGAAGCGTGAACTCCAGACCAGGGCAGGGACTGGCTGCTCCTTCTGGGCTTACGGCTCCCAGGGGTGCCTGTGCAGTGCTGGACTCTGCAGGAAACCAGAGGCCTCGGGAGTGGACTATTAGGGCCCATCCAACTGCTCTGCCCTCATCAGGGTTGGGGGAGAAACCGAACCGGCCTGAGACTCGAGCTCCCTTTCGCACCGGCCTGCCTTGGTCAGTGGGGGACTGTGGGACAAACAGCTCTGTCCCGACGTGCTGCATGGACACCTCAACCGGCCCTGGTGAACAGCCACCCGGGCAGCACGCCTGCACCGGCACGCCTCTCCTTGGCCCTGCCTCGGGTTTAGGATGGAGCCAGTCAGTGAGGACGAGCCCCCTTCTCTGCCCTCTTTTTTGGCCCCTTCTAATACTGGTGAAAACTTTCAAAGAGATCCACAGAATTACATCTAAGCAAGGCTCAGACTGAGTGTGAGGAAATGTCAGCCTGGAGGAGTGAACCACGCGGCACTTACTATCGCTACCCGCGGCCACTCTGGGAGGGGAACCCACAGACCACCACTGAACGCAACGTCTGCTGGGAGGGGGACACGCGTAGCACCCACAACAGGCCAGTGCACTCCACATGCAGCGCCAAGAACAAGAGATTCAAGCAGAAAGTGACATGGAGTCTTGCCCCCAGAATATCACTTTATATAAAGAAATGAGTGGCCGTGTCTTAAGAGGGAGAGGGTTTTTATTTCCTTTCCCTGAATCTGAGCTCAGCAAGACACGGACCGTGCTGGCCTAACCCAGAAGACTGACACACTTGCTTCACGTGGGGGTGGGAGCGGGGGCACGGCAAGAGCAGCAGGGGGAGGGAAGGGCCGCCGGGGGTGGGGGGGCGCTACAGGCGGGAAGTGAGGTGGAATTCTCCGGAGGTTCGATTAAGAAAAACCACCCAAACCCCAACTCCTTAAAACAGGTCCCTCAACAATGAAGCCCACAGTGCTGCCCGAGTCACAGGATCTGGACAGGAGAAAACGAAGGAAGAGGAAGCGCAAGTGGTTAAAGGGAAAAAGAGGCTTCCTCCAATCAGAAACTGCCCACCACCGCCGCCCCACCGGCCGGAGGGTCCGGAAATAGACGCTGGGGCACTTAGCACGCCGCTGTTCCCGTGAAGCTTTTGAACATCTTTTTGAGTCTGTTCTCTTCACATTTCCGGCCACCAGGGCTGGCGGCCTGCTTGCCTGCTGCCAGCCTCCAGTGACCATGAATGGAGGATAGTGACTTGTCCTCTTCATTTCACTTTTTCTCTGCTTAAAAAGGTGACTGAGGATTGCAAGTCAACTGCTGCTTCTCTCCAGCAATTCCGGGGTGGGGTTAGGGCTCAGATCCAGGGCATGTGTGGCCACAGCTGTTGTCAATAAACTTGCAATGATTTCATAGAAGGCTTCCAAAGAGCTGAGGATTTGGTTTCAAACCATTCCCAGACTGGCTCCAGATCTCTGAGCAACACCAGCCCCTACCCCTCCAGCCCCAGCTGTCCCTCTGCAACAGGAAGTTGGGAGGAGGGCTGGGGGGCGGGGAGAGACTGGATGGGGCAGCTGTCTCCTCGGGTCACAGAGGCCTGGCACCCAAATATCCTTCTGTCTAGAGCACCCCTGCAGCGACCTGGAGGCAGCATGGAATGTGGCAACGCTGTGACTCCTGTCAGGATCAAATGCTCAGCCTGGGGCCTGCTGGCATCTGCTGAACATGACACAGGCCAACGTGCTGTGTTTACGGGGCTGAGCCCTACCCCTGCCCTCCTCGGTGCAATCCTCGAGTGACCTCTAAACCTGGCTGGGTTTGGGGTTGCCGGGCCCCTTCTACTACCGGCAACTTGCTCAGTGGGGGAGGGTCCGGTGAGGACCACCCTCTACAGAGGCCCGCCTGGCTCACGGGCTCTGGGATGCCATGCACAGCCGTCAGCAAGCTCCCGTATTTGTGACCTCTCGCTTCAGAGGCAGATTTGTGGAGTGGAAGGAGCTACCATCTGGCTGGAGACCTGGACCTGCAACCTGGTTTTACCAAGTGACCTGAATCTTATTTTCCTCATCTGTAGAATGGGAAGGTTGTCCTGTCCTCTGTGTAACAGCGACTAGAAATGAAATGCTAAGGCTGACCATGCAAGCCAAGTGAGGGAACCACAGGGGATGGGGGATGTTTCACGTTAACATCTTTTTTTAAAATAGAAGGTAAATTTTAGTTTTTTTTTCTTTTCTTTTTTGTCTTTTTAGGGCCACACCTGTGGCATATGGAGGTTCCCAGGCTAGGGGTCTAATGAGAGCTGTAGCTGCCGGCCTACACCACAGCCACAGAAACGCCAGATCCAAGCTGAGTCTGCGACCTACATCACAGCTCACGGCAACACCGCATCCTTAACCCACTGAGCGAGGCCAGGGACTGAACCCCGCAACCTCATGGTTCCTAGTCGGATTTGTTTCTGCTGTGGCACGATGGGAACTCCTTAGTTTATTTTTCTTTTTGGCTGCATTTGCGGCATGCAGAAGTTCCCAGGCCAGGGACTGAATCCATGCCACAGCAGGGAACTCCTGAAGGTAAATTTTAAAAATTAAAAATTAATTACCAACTGGAGTTCCCGTCGTGGCGCAGTGGTTAACGAATCCGACTAGGAACCATGAGGTTGCAGGTTCGATCCCTGCCCTTGCTCAGTGGGTTAACAATCCGGTGTTGCCGTGAGCTCTGAGCTGTGGTGTAGGTTGCAGACACGGCTCGGATCCTGCGTTGCTGTGGCTGCGGCGCAGGCCAGTGGCCACAGCTTCGATTAGACCCCTAGCCTGGGAACCTCCACATGCCGCGGGTGCGGCCATAAAATGACAAAAGGCAAAAAAAAAAAAAAAAATTAATTACCAACCAAAAGTATAGAATATCTTTCTGAAGATATTCCCTAAAAAGGTCTCTGTCTTTTCCTCCCCAGTCCTCTTTGAAACACTGTGATTTCCTCTTCTTTCCCCAGGCCACTCAAACAAGGATCTCAAAGGTGTCCAGTGCCCTCCATGCACCTGACCCATCAGGCAGACACTGGGCCAGGCTGGGTGGTGCTTGAGCCAACTGAGGGGAGAAGGCAGGTGGGCAGCTTTGTTTAAGATGCTGAGAGAACAAAAGACCTGATATCAACACATGTCACCTTTTATCGACCACAATCTTCTGCAAGTTTCCCCACCACTTGTAAAACAGGGACGATACACCTGTCTTAGAGTACTGTTACAGAATATATATTAGCACATATCAATGTCAGGTTCAATCTACTGCAGGGTTGAGAAAAATAAGTCTCCTAATCAAGTGGCTAGGCGATAATGGTGCCAAATTGTAAACTGGTTATAAAAGCCTTACAGTTTTATCTGAACATGCTTCAAATTCTTATTTTTAAAAAACAAAGAAGTTGTAGAAAACAATTCTGTGCAGTTTCTGAAGCCAAAATGCAAGATAAATACTGACTTTGTTTTGTATTTAAGGAGAAAATACTCTTATAAATTTTGCCCCACTTCCAGAATCCAGACTGCTGGGTTATTGCTCTGAACACGGCTTCTAACAGTAAGATGTAACTTGTTAACCCCCTCAAGTTATGACTCACGGATGAGAGAGAAGTCAGTATAGTCTCAAAACGACCTTTCCCCAACTGCAAAATAATGTTTGTTCCTTTATGCGTTGTGATTTGGCTTTGCATCCTGATCCCTAAACTAGAAAATTGTGGTTTGTTGTGACTGGTTTGCTTGTTTTTCTTTCTTTTTTAAATTACTTAATTTTATTACATATAGGTGTACAAAAATCATCACAACCAAATTTTATAGCATTTCCATCTCAAACCCTCAGTGCATCCCCCAGGCCCCAACTTGTCTCATTTGGAAACCATAAGTTTTTCAAAGTTGTTTTTCTTTTTTCCTCCCTAAAACGGCATCTTGTTTTTTAAGATTCTTGGTTGAATGTTCTGAGCTTATTTTTGACAACTAACAGATAACTGAAAATTCTCTAATATGGAATTAGTTCAGGTTCCCAAGCAATCTCTAGTCATTAAGGATGAAAATTCAACTTTTCTCCAAACTGCAAAGGGACAACTCCCTCACTGACAAATGAGAGATTCTTCCTGGCCGTGCTGGTCAATTAGCCAGAGAAAAGGCTGGACAACAGGGCATGCTTTGTTTCTCTGAGCTTCTGAAAGGCTTTGTGTTCCCAGAAGCCCCAACAGATGCTGGGTTGGAATTCAATCGGTCTCCTGGTGAGAATCAAGGAAAAGGGGCTGATCCCAGTTTTGATGGGAACAGGACAAATGGAACAAAATCTCTGGCTGTGGCTACCAGAGGAAATCAGAGGGGTTTGTATTTGCCTGACCTTCCTTCTTTCGAACTTTGTTTTGAGCAAATACAGAACCTTTCTCAGGACAGAAGATAATTCAGCAAGAAAATGAGGGGCAGTCACATGCTACAGCATCCAAACAAGGTAAGAGAAGGCAAGGAACCTTTGTAATCACTTCCATGTGTGGGAAGAAAGGGAGGTGACAGGAGAAGGAGGAATAAGGAGAGAGAGCAGAAAGGAAAATGGTGCTGAGAAGAGACAAGACTGCCACACACCCTCCCGCGCGTGGGAACTCCCACACTGCTCTTTGTTTCTAGAGAGGAAAGCAGCCTGAGGAATGCTTCCTGGAAGCTCCAGCTGAAGAAAAAGGCCCTGGTTCCTCACCAAGAATAGAGATGCTCAGGCCCCCAGCATGCTGGCTGGACGGGACTGGAGGCAGGTCAGAACTGCCAGGTGCCAGGAGAGTTCTTCACAAAAGGGAGGGTGGGTCAGCCTGGTGAGCACCTCCCAGGGCGGGCCGCAGGCCCTCCACTCAACCGACAACAGAAGGATGACTCTCTATTTACAAAGTCTTTCAAGCATTTCCCCAGTGACAGGAGGGCAAGCTGGCTAAGCATCCTACCAGGTCACGGTGCCGTGGAATGAGAGCAGTTTCTGTGTCCCTTAGCCCAATTTTCCACCCAGTAAGGAGGCTATTCCTGACAGAGGACTTGGTGCTTTTCAAGACTGTGAGGAGCTCTGAGAATGGGGATTAGGCCACCGGCCTGGTTCACTGTGGCCTTTAAGAGGGGCTGCCTGTTAGCTTGATACCTTTTCTTTTTAGACATACTGAGATGTTCTACATCAGGGATAAAGACTGGGACCTATCAACACCCACACCCCCCGCCCTTTTCGGCCTTGCCCACAGCACGCAGAGGTTCACAGGTCAGGGATCAAACCTCCACCACGGCAGCAACCCGAGCCACAGCTGTGACAACAGCTGATCTTTAACCCACTGCACCACCAGGAAACTCCTAACAACATTTTTATCTCTGGCCTAGAAAGTCCTAGCTTGAAGAGTATTTTATTTTATTGTATTTTTTTTTTTGCATTTTAGGGCCACACTCACGGCATATGGAGGTTCCCAGGCTTGGGGTCGAATCGGAGCTACAGCTGCCAGCCTACGCGACAGCCACAGCAATGCCAGAACCGAGCCTACACCACAGCTCACTGCAACACCGGATCATTAACCAGCGTTAACAATCTGGCCAGGGATTGAACCCGCAACCTCACGGTTCCTAGTCTGATTCGTTAACCGCTGCGCCACTACGGGAACTCCGTGAAGAGTATTTTAGAGATATCTGATTAATGGTCAATCATTAAAATTTTGGAGAGTTCATATCAAATACAGATTTCCAACCTCTGTGGAAAATCTGAAGCCATGGTAACTCTGAACATAGTCTCATCTGGCAACAAACTATGAGGGATGACTAGCATCCAGCCCCTTAGGTGGGACCCACACCTTCTTCTGTTTGCTACACCCCCCACCACATCCTACTGTCCCCTAGGTCGGGCCTACTGAACGTTCATCCACCATCTATGTTGCTACCTGCCCCCGTGGCAGCCTGGGGCTGTGACCCTAGCTACATGCTGTTTGTGCTAAACATCTTTCCATGTTTTCTCTCCATGTTTTTAAATAGAGACATACAGCATCTCTTTCTACATGTGCAGAGTATATTAATGTAAGCACCCACCCTGGCTGTCTGACACTGTACTTACATGGGGGAGAGAGAAACTTCTGTCTTGCCCAAGCCACTGCTATCTTTGGGCTTTCTGTCATTTGCATCCAAATTGATCCTTATTAATACAGGGGCGTTTGTTTACTTCTTATTGAGTCACATTATACTTTACATGTTAACAATATTTATCTATACTATGTATATGTTACAACTATTTCCTCCAGTTTTTCATTTACCTTTATCTTTGCTTATGGTGTCTTTTGCCAAAGAGGATTTATGTTTTTTTCGGTCTGGCCTTGATGCAATGCTAAGGACCTTCCCTTCTCCAAGATTATAAAGTCATCTCCTTTGTTTTCTTGAAGTGTTCCCAAATGGTTAGCCCAGTGCCCCAAAACAGCTATCAAATATTTCTTTCTCCACATGGTCACCACTATGACCTTGAAAACTTAAATAAGGGCAAGTCACTGCTGTACTCTGGGCCAGCGACAGCTCGCACCACACCTCATGAGACCCACGGCCTGCTTCTGTTCCCGCCTCTTTCACCTTCCCGCCTGAGTTCACCAGTGCAAGCCACACCATCCGTCTTTCTGTGCCACAACAGACAGAATTTGTTTGATCTCTTTTGGCCTGCTTTGCTCCTCTGTATGCGGGTTTCACTGCAAATGCTGCCTCTCAGAGAGGCCCACCAAGACGACGCCCCTCCTGCTCCTGTCATTCCCCATCTCGTCACTTGTACTGTTCCCACACAGTACCAACCAACCGAAGGAGTTCTGTTTCGTTTTTCTTTTTGCTTTTTAGGGCCGCACCCGCAGCATGTGGAGGTTCCTAGGCTAGGGGTCTAATCAGAGCTACAGCTGCTGGCCTACACCACAACCACAGCAATGCCAGATCTGAGCCGTGTCTGCGGCCTATACCACAGCTCACGGCCACAATGGATCCTTAACCCACTGAGTGAGGCCACGGACTGAACCCGCAACCCCATGGTTCCTAGTCGGATTCGTTTCCTCTGAGCCACGATGGGAACTCCCGAAGGAGTTTTGTTTTAAACTTAAGAGAGTGTAAACTCCATGAAGACTAGTTATGAATAGTTACGAATGAAAGAATGGATGAATCCGTCATTTTCCCAATGATTTGAAATGGATTTTTAATCACATTAAATTCTTTTTACTTTTAAGGGCCACACCTGTGGCATATGCCACAGCCACAGCAACTTGGGATCTGAACCATGCCTGTGACCTACACCACAGCTCACAGCAATGCTGGTTCCCTAACCCACTCAGCAGGGCCAGGGATTAAACCTGCATCCTCATGGATGCTTGTTGGGTTCGTTAGCCTTGAGCCACAATTGGAACTCCACATTAAGTTCTCATTAGACTATTTCTGGTTTCTACCTCGTCCCCTTGATCTAGCTGCCTCCTCCTGCATTAGGCTACGTGATTTTGATTACCGCAGCTTTAAGTGAAAATCAGTATTGTTTCCAAAATTACAGGCAATTTTTCAAGAAGAAAATAATCCTCCTGAACTGCAATGGGAATGGCAGAAAACTTGTGGGTTACTTTGGACAGAAGTGAGCTCTTTGTAACAGCAAGTCTCCTCTTTGAGGGCTTCTCTACCACCCAGGTCACCCTCACCAGCCCCAGTGAAAGCTGAGGAGGCCCTGGCTAGCCCCGTGGGCTCTAGTGCAGCTTTCTCATTGGCTCCAAGTTAGCAGGGTATTTACCCACTGTTATGCTGAATCGCTTTTTGGTAGAAAAAGTCTTTTCACATAATGACATCGCCATCCTTACAGATAACTTAAAATTGGCTGTAACAGTATCAAATTCAAAAATTACTGGAGTTCCTGCTGTGGCACAACAGGATTGGCGGCATCTTGGGAGCGCTGGGACGCAGGTTCAATCCGTGGCCCAGCACAGTGGGTTAAAGATCCGGTGTTGCCACAGCTGTGCTTAGGTCGAAACTATGTCCTGGATCTAATCCCTGGCCCAGGAGCTCCATATGCCACCGGGCAGCCAAAAAAGAAAAAAAAATTTTTTTGGGGGGGCCTTTTCTGTCATTTTAGGGCCCCACCCGTGGCATGTGGAGGTTCCCAGGCCAGGGGTCTAATCGGAGCTGTAGCCACTGGCCTATGCTGCAGCCATAGCAAAGCAGGATCTGAGCTGCGTCTGCGACCTACACCACAGCTCACGGCAACGCCAGATCATTAACCCACTGAGCAAGGCCAGGGATCGAACCCACAACCTCATGGTTCCTAGTCGTATTCGTTAACCACTGTGCCACGACGGGAACTCCCGGAAAAAAAACTTTTTTTAAAAGAATTGAGTTATTTTAAAAGAGTTATTTTAAATATCAAGACTTATTTAAAAACAAAAGCATATTTCTCCACAAGTCCCTTCATGTCCTTCAACACAGTTTTCTTCATATCTTTTTCTTTCTCTTTACTTTTTTTTGGCTGTGGCATGCAGCAGCTTGATGGGGAATATAGTTCCCAGACCAGGGACTGAACCTGTGCTGCAGTGGTCAAAGTGCCAAATCCAAACCACTAGACCACCAGGGAACTCCCGTCCTCCTATTTCTTGTTACAGTTCATTTTTAGGGTATTTCATGATTTATACTGCTACTGTGAGCGGCATTCTGTATACTTATTTTAGTATCTTTCACTGCTTCTGATACCTTTCCAGCTGGTTTTCTTTTCTCAGGTTTAAAAAGGTAGATTCAGGAATTCCTGTTGTGGCACAGTGGTTAACGAATCTGACTAGGAACCATGAGGTTGTGGGTTCGATCCCCGGCCTTGCACAGTGGGTTAAGGACCGGCGTTGCCTTGAGTTGTGGTGTAGGTCATAGATGTGGCTTGGATCTGGTGTTGCTGTGGCTGTGGCCGCGGCCGGTGGCAACAGTTCCAATTTGACCCCTAGTCTGGGATCCTCCATATGCCATGGGTGAGGCCCTAAAAAGCAAAACAAAACAATCACCTTTTTTCTTTACAAATATGCAGGTGTTCAGAACTTATTTATTTATTTTTTTAAATTATTTATCTTTTTGGCTGTGCCTGCAGCATGTACAAGTTCCCAGGCTAGGGACTGAACCTGTGCCATAGCAGCGACCCATGCCGCTGCAGTGACACCACCAGATCCTTAACCTGCTATGCCTCAGGGGAACTTCCTCCAATATTTATATTTTTCATTTTATAGTCTCAGCCAATTGCACTGACTAGCAGTTCTAGAACAAACAGTGGTGATAGTCTTGTAGTTAATTTTTGGGCAAAGCTTCTACGTATTTCACTATTAAAAACACGCTAATGACTATTTTGAAATATAGGGCTTAAAAACACATATTAAGGAGTACCCATTGTGGCGCAGTGGTTAACCAATCTGACTAGGAACCATGAGGTTGTGGGTTTGATCCTTGGTGTTGCTCAGTGGGTTAAGGATCCGGTGTTGCTGTGGCTGTGGTGTAGGCCGGTAGCTGAAGCTCTGATTCGACCCCTAGCCTGGGAACCTCCATATGCCCCAGATGCGGCCCTAAAAAAAAGGAAAAAACAACAACAAAACACATATTAACTAAGCATTCTTCTAACACTATTTTTAAAGCTTAAATCAAGAGTGAATACGATTGTTCCTCAGTATCCACAGGGGGTTGGTTCCAGGACCCCCACGGACAGGAAAACCAGCGGATGCTCAAGTTCCTTATATAAAACGGTAGTATTTGCATAAAAACCTATGCACATCCTCCTGTATACTTCAAATAATCTCTAGACTACTTATAATACCTAATACAATGTAAATGCAATATAAATAGTTGCGGGCATGTGGCAAATTCGAGGTTTGCTTTTTGGAATTTTCTTGAAATTATTCTCTTGAATATTTTTGATGCATGGTTTGTTGAATCCCTCGATGTGGAACCTGCAGATACGGAGCGCAGACTCTATTTGTCTTTTTACCATCAAAGATATCGTATGGTAAATTATATTAATAGTGTTCTTGGAGTTCCTGTCCTGGCACAGCGGAAATGAATCCAACAAGGAACCATGAGGTTACAGGTTCGATCCCTGTCCTCATTCTGTGGGTTAAGGATCCGGTGTGGCCATGAAATGTGGTGAAGGTCGGTGGCTACAGCTCCGATTGGACCCCTAGCCTGGGAGCCTCCATATGCCGCAGGTGCGGCACTAAAAAGACAAAAAGTTCCTAATATTGAACTACTCTTGCACATCGGGAACAATCTCACTTGGTGGTGGTTTCTCCTTGTTGATATTTTAGTTGGGGAATTTAAAACCTATATTCACTTTCTTTTCTTCTTTTTTTTCTTTTTGCCTTTTTGCCTTTTCCTAGGGTTGCAATTGCAGCATATGGAGGTTCCCAAGCTAGGGGTCAAATCGGAGCTGTAGCTGCCAGCCTACGCCACAGTCACAGCAACGCGGGATCCGAGCCGCGTCTGCAACCTACACCACAGCTCACGGCAATGCCAGATCCTTAACCCACTGAGCAAGGCCAGGGATTGAACCCACAACCTCGTGGTAAAACCTATATTCATAAGATAAATTTGTAGCTTCCTTTTTCAGGGTTACCTCTGTCAGGTTTTGGCATCAGCACTATGCTGGCTTTATACAAATATACGTAAAACAGTCCTTACTTTTCTATGCTCTAGAAGATTTCAGATGACAGAGAAATATTTTATTCCCATAAACTGTATGGGCAGGCTGCTTTTTGGAGTAGCTTTTCAGTTACTTTCTCAATTTTTTGGTGTGTGGTATTGGTCTACGTTGTTCCCTATCTTTCAGGAGTCAAAATGTGCTGTGTGTGTACAAAATTTTTTTTCATTGTATTACCTTATGGATATTTTCCCCCTACAAAGCGACAGGGAGCCACGTGTACACTCACAGTGGGGTCGGTCCAGAGAGAACATCTTGAACACTCCTGGCACGGGGCCCCCGGCGAGCGAGGGTGCTGGCAGAAATGGTCATATCCGTTGATAGAGACACGACAGAGGTAGCACATCTGGGCACCACAGCGGCAAGACATGCGGTTGCAGCCTTCTGACTTGATGAGGCCAGTCCCACACTTGTGGCACTTTCTAATGCGGGCAGCAGTCATTTTTTCCTCACTGAAAAAAGAAAACGTTATTTGAGACAGCAGAGAAGAGGACGAGAAAAGAAAGTTATGGCCATGGAAGTATTTCATTGCCTAGCTCTTTTGGGCAACATTCGAAGGGTGAAAATAGCCTACGTTTTGGAGTCTGAGAGTTGTTTGCAGTTTATCAGTTGTATGCCCTGGGTAAATTATTTAACAGTCTGAAGACTCAGTCTCATTTTCCTTTTTTTTGGCCATGCCCAATCCATGTGGACATTCCCAGCTTGTACCACAGCAGCAACCTGAGACGTGACGGTGACAGTGCTGGACCTTTAACCTATGAGGACGCCAGGGAACTCCTGTTTCCTCATTTTAAAATTAAGAGAACGCGGAGTTCCCGTCATGGAGCAATGGAAACGAATCCAACTAGGAACCATGAGGTTGCGGGTCTGATCCCTAGCCTCGCTCAGTGGGTTAAAGATCTGGTGCTGCCATGAGCTGTGGTGTAGGTCACAGGTGTGGCTCGGATCCCGAGTTGCTGTGGCTCTGGTTGTGGCTAGCAGCTGTAGCTCCAACTGGATCCCCAGCCTGGGAACCTCCATATGCCACGGGTGTGGTCCTAAAAAGAAAAAAAATATATGTAGAGAAACACAGGGTCTTCCTAAATAATGTTTTTTATATACACAAATCTGGATACTGGAGAGCCAGTAAACCTTAGTTATACACACACTTTAGATTTTAAATATCTGACGTGGGGTGGGGTAGACCTAGTCGGGGATGGATAATCTAACAGTCCCTCTACAACTTCCTCCTGTCGGCAGAGTCCACCTCCCAGGACAGAGCTGCGTGCTGGACCCTAATCCCCACACTCCCCTGCGCTAGGGAGCAGGCATGCACAGGACTCAATCCTGCCTAATGGGAAGCCTGCAGGAGGGTACTTGTTTCCAGAAGTACTTTAACTGATGTGGGGGGTGTTCAGGGTGGCAGACAACTAGAGTCAAAATGACAGGCTCTGGCTCCTTCTCAAGAGCTAGCGCTGCTGAATCAGTAAGTTCTGTGGTGTTCTTTATAACTAAAATATTTGCTACTTTTGCCTATAATTGCTTATGTGTCCGTCTTTCTCTGCTGAGTTGAGTTCCTTGCAGGCAGATGGCAGAGGCTGTGCTGCTTGTACCCGGCTGGCGTGGAGAAGTGTGGTCTTGATGGGGCTCAAAAGATATCCCTGCTGAGACTATGAAGGGCACGAAGGACCCAAGTGTGGACAGCCTTGAGGGGAGGATTCATTTCATTGCTTGAGCACTTCTCTTCTCCAAAAAGGAACCCAGAGTGTTGACCAGGGAACTGCTTCAATGGAAGACGACAACGGTCTGGGGATGAGTTCTGATCTGCACTCTCTCCCCTAAAACTGAGAAAATGCATCCTTCTTCCTTCCACCGCTCCCAGTCTTTATGCTATTAAGTAGGAGCAGCCAGGTGAGGCTGGGCCCGGCAAGTGTTGTTAGTTACTGACACTTAGAAGACTGTGGCAGTGTGCTCCTCAGAAGCCAGATCATGCGTTTGAAAACAGAAAAGTACATTAGGAAATTGGCTGCTATTCAGTTAGGTCTAATTTTTGAATGCCCCCAAATGAAGGGAGGCAGAACTCTGGACTGAAAAGAATTTAAACCCAGTTCAAGTTACAGAAGAATGAATGAGTTGTAAGTTTTGCTTAATGGGAAACACTGTCAAAGTTTAAAAAGTTTTAAGTGAATTTACTATTGTCAACTTACTGGACATATGTTCAGGATTTCAGTTAGCTCAGCGACTGTAAAAACACTCCTCAATCTCCATGTTAAGACTCACAAGATTCTGATGAAAAAGTTTCCAACCAAAAAGTTGTGACAAAAAACCAAAATTAACCCCCCCACACTTCCTTCTGTCTTTTTAGGGTCACACTCATTGCATATGGAAATTCCCACTGCATACTGAATTGGAGCTGCAGCTGCCAGCCTACACCACAGCCACAGCAATGCAGGATCCGAGCTGTGTCTGCAACCACAGTTCACGGCAATGCTGGATCCTTAACCCACTGAGCAAGGCCAGGGATTGAACAGGCATCCTCAGAGATACTAGTTGGGTTCATTACCACTGAGTCACAATGGGAACTCCACTAGTCAGGTTCTTAACCTGCTGAGCCACAGCGGGAACTCCTACAGTTTTCTATAGCACAAATTTCTGGGTAAGAGAACCCTTGACGGAGACTGAGGCGTGGCTTTAGCCACTGCACTCTGGTTGCCTGGGGCTAGCTGACTTTTTCCCTGGGCAGCTGCTTAGGCCATAGTGTGGGAGGGATGACTAAAGAGAACCAAGGTTACACCGTCCTTTCCAGGAAGAGGGTGCATTTGCCTGCTTTATTGCACCATGCTGTCGTTGTGAAATAACACAGGGTGTGGTGGGGAAGAAAAGGCACTTCTAAAAGGATGGAGGAATATAAACACACACAACTCAACGCTGTTACAACATTCAAACAGCTATTCAACACTGCAAGAATAGCTACTTGAGTCCTTTGCTTTTGCAAAAGAACAGTACTAGTCAGGGCCAGAATGGCCATGTACTAAAGAGGACTGCCATTATGGTATATGGTGACCAACCACCCATCTAGTGACACCAAGGAACAAAATGGGACTGGGGAGAAATCACAGTTGATTTTTCTGGGAGGAGTGTGATTTGGCAACTAGCTTCTAAATTAGGCAGGAAACAAACAGCCCTGCAGGATGTGACTGTGTGCAGGAAAGGAGAGAAAACTGAGCTGCAGCTGTGTGTGCCAACCTGTGTTCAAACAGGAAGGCTTACTGCCTTTCTCTACATAACCAATCCATGATTATCTGTTCTCACCACTATTGAAGTATGCTGGGCAGTCCTTTTGGGAGCTGCCTTTATTTCTGTTGCATATACTATTCAAAATCTTTTTTTTTTTTTTTTTAGGGCTGCACCTGTGGCATATGGAGGTTCCCAGGCTAGGGGTCAAAATTGGAGCTGTAGCCGCTGGCCTACACCACAGCCATAACCACAGGGGATCTGAGCCACGTTGCAACCTACATCATAGCTCATGGCAACACCAGATCCTTAACCCACCAAGCAAGGCCAGGGATTGAACCTGCAACGTTATGGTTCCTAGTCAGATTCATTTCTGCTGTGCCACAATGGGAACTCCATGCACATATAATTTACCATTATAACCATTTGAAAAGTGTATTCTCGGCGTTCCCGTTATGGCTCAGTGGTTAACGAATCCGACTAGGAACGATGAGGTTGCAGGTTTGATCCCTGGCCTTGCTCAGTGGGTTAAGGATCCGGCGTTGCCGTGAGCTGTGGTGTAGGTTGCAGACGTGGCTCGGATCCCGCGTTGCCGTGGCTGTGGCGAAGGCCGGTGGCTACAGCTCCTGTTAGACCCCTAGCCTGGGAACCTCCATATGCCGCAGGTGCGGCTCTAGATAAAGGCACAAAGGCAAACAAATAAAAAATAAAAAGTGTATTCTCAATGTGCACCTATCACCACTATCTAGTTCCAGAACATTTCATCATCCCCAAAAGAAACTCTGTACCTATTACGCACTCTCCCCAGTCCCCTTTCCCCCTGCAACCACTCATCTGCCTTTTGTCTCTAATGGATCTGTCTATTCTGTACCTAGGCCAATACCCAAATGCCTAAAGATAGTTTCTATAAATGGACTCATACAAGATGAGGCCTTTTGAGACTGGCTTCTTTCTCCCACTTAGCCCATTCTGAAGGTTCGTCCATGTTGCAGCTATGTATCTCCATTCCCTTGCTACAGGTGCCTCACACTCCAGTCTGCAGATACACCGCACGCTGCTGACCACTCATCAGCTGGTGGGCATCTGGGTTGTTTCCACTTTTTGGCTACCACTATGAAGATTCTTCCACAAGTTTTTGCTGAAACACTTGCATTCATCTCATACCACTTACCAGGCTCTACTTTATAACTCAGCAATAAACTGATTCTCTGTGTGCATCCTGATGTCTCTTGTCTTTTTTTTTTTAAGGGCCGCACCCGAGGCATATGGAAGTTCCAGGCTAGGGGTCAAAACAGAGTTGCAGCTGCTGGCCTTTGCTGCAGCCACAACAAAGCCAGATCCAAGCCATGTCTGTGACCTACACCACAGCTCATGGCAACACCAGATCCTTAACCCACTGAGCAAGGCCAGGGATGGAACCCAGGTCCTCATGGATCCTAGTTAGGTTCGTCACTGCTGAGCCCTGATGGGAACCCCTGATGTCTCTTACTTTGGACAGCTGGCAGTTGGGGATTCTTTGGCTCTGCCTCACGGTGTAAGGGCTACATGGTGGGGAAAAGAAGTGGAAGCCCCTGGAGTACCCCTTCCTTACAAAAAATGATACCGGATTCCTGTGAGCATCTTTGAGACTGATGTCACCATCAAACACCTCAAAGATGCAGGGGAGCTGATTCCCAACACATCTCCTTTTACTTCTGTGCAGAAGAATGTGCATTAGGATAACCCTAATCAGGTGCTGACTCTAATTGCTGCTGTTGTTCCAGATGTCATTTTTTTGGGAGGGGGTCTTTTTAGGGCTGCACCCAAGGCATAGGAAGTTCCCAGGCTAGGAGTCCAATCGGAGCTGTAGCCGCCAGCCTATGCTACAGCCATGGCAACGCCAGATCTGAGCCGCGTCTGCGACTTACACCACAGCTCACGGCAATCAATGCTGGATCCTTAACCCACTGAGCAAGGCCAGGGATTAAACCTGCATCCTCGTGGATGTTAGTTTGGTTCGTTAACCACAAAGCCATGATGGGAACTCCCAGATGTCATTTTTTACTAAAGCAGATAAACACAACCTGTGGCAATTGGCACACAGCTACTGGTCTGGAAAATGCTTTTATTTTCTGTCCAATAAACTGAGAATACCAGAAGCAGCTGGCAAGGACCTTGATCATCTGTCACCCAATAGGACAACACGTTGGTCTACTATTCTAAGGACATGCAAATAGAGCCCAGCGAACAGGAAGTGGCAGGTACCCTAGCAAACATCAATATGGTGTATGCATGCCAGAAGGTGGGAGGTAAGTCCCTTGAAAATATAGAGATCTGGGATCTCTGATGATCTGGAGCTTGGGTGTGTATATATTAGACTATTCCTTCCAAAATTAGGTACACATTGCTGTATCTTGTATCCGCCGTCACGAAGAAAGAAATCAGACATTTGGGAGGCCTTTCTGGATTTTGGAATCAACATAATCACATCTGAATGCGTAGTTCTGATCCATTTACTGCTGAACCAAAAGGCTTGGTTTAAGGCTAGGGCCTAAACCAAGAGAAGCCACCCAGCTAGTGGACCCAGCGGTGCTCCAAGTGTTTCTGGCAGACCAAGAGACTGAACAGAGCCAGCACCAGGAACTGACTGGAGAGTCAGAATGATGGCTTCGCTTCAAAAAGTAACCAACTCTTCTCCTAAAAAACATCTCCTGGTCTGTGACTGAGGCTTGGAGTAGCCCAAATGCCCGGTCATGGGGGCATCAAGAACCAGTTTATAGAGGTGGGCAATTCTCCAACACCAGCTGCAAGCAGAATGCACATGACCAGGGCTGAGCAGCCCTGAATGCAAGCAGTTGTCTGTTTATGTGCTTTGTCGTATTTCTAAACCAAGGCCTTATGCTTAAAAAAGAAAACAACAACAAAGAGCTAATGCTTATGGAAGACCTAACACGTGACAAGAAACATTCTGGGTATTTAACCTTTCTAATGACCCTGTGAGTAGATACGATTATGCTCTGTGTTTACAGATGAGGAAATCAAGGCACAGGAAGATTAAAAAACCTGCTTAAAGTTTGTAACTATAGTTATCCATAGAAAGCTCTCAATAAATCTGTACTGACGTCATGAATAAGACATCCTTCTTCAAGGCAGAACAAAAGCTCAAATCGGAACTGTTAGGCCGGCGGGGACGGGTAGCGGCCCCGCAAACGGCAAAGAGACCCCTCATATCAAACAGACCCCCATGAGGAATGGACAAGTCTGCGCGGGAAGATAGGCCGCCAGCCCCACCCACGCCAACAGCCGATCGAAGCCACACCCACCCGGAAAGCCCCCAAATGCGTACCCCCAACCAATCACCTAGGGACACGGTGGTCCCTTGCCTAATTTGGCAAAGGCACTACCCGGATCCAGACCCGGAACCAACAAGGCTTAAAAACCCCCGCACTCCCCAACCCAGGCGCAACTTCCCTGACTCCATGCCCGAGAGTCATGGAACCTCGCCCGGGAGCCAAATTCTCCAACAAATCATGATCGCCGCCTTTTGCATGTATCCCCTGCTCGTTTCTTTCTCCTCTCTTTCCGTGCTAAACCAATCTCTTACAGGAACAACAGGAGTCTGCATCGTGGCTCAGCGGGCTATGAGCCTGACTAGCATCCATGAGGATGCAGGTTCCATCCCTGGCCTCGCTCAGTGGGTTAAGGATCTGGTGTTGCCGTGAACTATGGTGTAGGTTGCAGACATGGCTTGGATCCCGCGTTGCTGTGGTGTAGGCTGGCAGCTTTAGCTCCAATTTGATCCCTAGCTGGGAACTTCTATATGCTGCAGGTGCAGCCCTAAAAGCAGGAAAAAAAAACGAAAAGAACAACAGAAATTCTCCCTTCCAACTCAAACTGGGTATGTCCACAGTAACAAGAACAGATTTTTTTTTTTTTTTTAATGGCAGAACCCACAGCATGGAGTGACATGTTTATCACCCAAGGCCATGCCACTGGTCAGGGCGCTGGTCACTAAAATATAAAGGGTGGCTGACAGACAGTGGTAGGTCTAGATTTGAGGAAGCAATACTAGGCTTTTCTTGCTGGAGTGGTATTTGCGCTTATTATGCATGTGGTTCTATTAGTTTTTACTGTTTGTTGAACTTCTAATCATGTCTGCAAAGTCCCTTTGCCATGTGAAGTTAAAAAAAATTAAATACACATAGGTTCTGGGGATTAGGGCAAGGATACCTTTGAAGATCACTTTCCTTTGCTTAACACAGTCTGCCCTTCGGCTTCCAAAGATTCTTATCCATCCCACATGTCCTCACCCAAGGACTCCAACAATCTCATCCATTATAACACCAACTCAAATTTTATCATCTAAATGAAGTATAGATGAGACTCTGAATATGATCAATCCTGGAACACACTTTCTCTCCATTTGTGGGACCAAGAAACTAAAGAAACAAATTATCTGTTCCGAAAATACAGTGATAGGACAGGCAAAAAACAATACTGGGCACATGTCCTTACATTTCAGATCTGAGAATAACCCTCTGTGGCTCTTGGTTTCACTCTGAATAATTCTTCCTTTCCCAAGAAAGGAAGCACACGTTTGCGGCTGAGTAGTTTCAATCAGCCTGTTTCATGCCTGCCGAGTTCTGGGGTCTGACAGACCTCCTTCATCTTGTACTGTCTCTGTCAGCCCAGCCTGGCAGTGTTGCTAGTGATGTAAAATTCTCGAGAACCTTGTGGTGTCATAGGGAGTCATTCCACTGAGACATGAAGCTCAGTCACAGATATTTCCCAGATAATCCCATCTCTGTGTTTGGCTTCTGCTTAGATGGCTGAGGGTAAGTCGCCCAAGTTTCCTAGAGGCTCCCTGCTTGGACTGAGGGATCTATGAGTCACTCTCTCAATCTCTTCAAAGAGCCTCCTGTGACTGAATACTCTGACGTCTCAATACAGCCTTGTTTTTTTTCTCTACAGCATGCTTTTCCTGACAGTTAAATCTCTTAATTTTAAGGTCTCTTATCATCTAGATAGGATGAGAATTTCAGAAACAAACAAGGCTATTCATTTTTGTTAATAGCTCTTCCTTCAATCTATCTCCACTTACATTTTCTACTCCTTAATACCGTGCTTGGAAATCCAAGTTAAATGTCCAGTCTCATCATTTACAAGTTCTGCTTTGTGCAAAACTGCAGGACACAAGTCAGCTTAGCTTTCTGCCACTACATAACAAGAATTCCCTTCCCTCTACTTTTCAAGAACATGTTCCTGGCGTTCCCTTCATGGCTTAGCGGTTAACAAACCCGACTAGGATCCATGAGGATGCGGGTTAGATCTCTGGCCTTGCTCAGTGGGTTAAGGACCCAGAACTGCTATGAGCTGCAGACTCAGCTCAGATCTGGCATTGCCATGGCTGTGGCATAGGCCAGTGAGTGGCTGCAGCTCCAATTCAACCCCTAGCCTGAAACTTCCATAGGCCTCAGGTGCGGCCCTAAAAAAAAAGAACACGTTCTTCATTTCCTTCTGAGTCTTCACCAAGCAGTGCCTTTAATGTCCATATTTCTAATAAGTTTGTTTATGGTGATTAAGTATTCTCTAAAGCAATTCACGCTTTGCCTATAATTTTCCTCACTTACTTCTGAGCCCCTCAATGGTGTTTTTTTTCTTGGCTGCCTCACAGCATATGTAGTTCCCGGGCCAGGGATCAGATCTAAGATGCAGTTGCTACCTACACTGCAGCTGCAGCAATGCCAGATCCTTAACCCACTGTGCCAGGCTGGGGATCAAACCTGTGTCCCAGTGCTCCAGAGATGCTGCCAATCCCATTATGCCACAGTGGGAACTCCTCAATGGTTGTTTCTAATGTCCATGTTTCTACTAATGGCCTGCTCAAGGCAATCTAGTGTTTTTCTATCATGCTTCTCAAAATTCTTCCAGCTTTTACCCACTGCTCAATTCCAAACCCATTTCCACATTTTAAGGTATTTGTCAGAGCAGCCCTCCACTTATGGTACCAAAATTTGTTACCTATTGCTGCCATAACAAACTACCACAAACTTATTAGTTAAATGCAATACACATTTACTATTTTATAGTTCTGTAGGTCAGAAGTCCAGCATGGATCACAACAGACTAAAATCAAGGTGCTGGCAGGTTGTGTTACCTACTGGAGGCTCTAGGAAAGAATCTATCTGCTGCTCATTTTGGCTGTCAGAGAATTCAGTTCTTTGAGGCTGCAGGACTGAGGTCCCCATTTTCTTTTTTAAAAAATTTTTTTCTTTCTTTCTTTATTCAATGTTCTTCTTTCTCTTTTTTTCTTTTTAGGGCTGAACCTGTGGCATATGGAGGTTCCCAGGCTAGGGGTCCAATCAGAGCTGCAGCTGCCGGTCTACACCACAGCCACAGCAACAAGGGATTCAAGCTGCGTCTGTGACCTTTACCACAGCTCATGGCAACCCCGGATCCTTAACCGAGTGAGGCCAGGGATTGAACCGGCATCCTCATGGATATTAGTCGGGTTCTTAACCCACTGAGCCACAGGAGGAATCCCTCTTCCTCTATTTTCAAATCCAGCAACGGAAGGCAGAATTCTTCTCATGCCTGACTCTCTGCCCGTCACCCCACCTTTTCTGACCAGAGAAAAGCTCTCTCTGCTTTCAAGAGTCACGTGATTAGACTGGGTTCACCAGGTAACTCAAGATAATCTTCCCCATCTCAAGGTCCATAACCTCAATCACATCTGGAAAGTCTCTTCTGCCATGAGAGGTAATAAATACATTCACAGGTTTATAAGTTCCAGAGATTAGGAGATGGGACATCTTTGAGGAACATTATTCTGCCTACCAAGCTCATGGTAAAGGGCGAAGTCAGGGAGCCCTTTGCCAAGGTTCAAATTCCTGCCACACCAATTACTACCTGGGTGACCACACCAACTTGGACTCTCTGTGCCTCAGCTGTGTCGTGTGTGAAATGAGGGTAAGTACCTATCAGCAGAGGAGACTTGGAGACTGTTTACTGACCCAAACAGCCCCTTCCCATTTCATTTTCTTGGTCACAAAACACACTCCTTACCCTTCAAATTTAAGCTGGACATAAAATCAGTCATCTAGGGACTATATATGGTGTCTGCCTTGAAGCCCGGTTGTGGCAAGTAACTCAGTCTGGAGCAACAGGGTATGAACAAAAATAATACATATAATTTCTGCATACTAAAAACTTAAAAGGAGCTCTCTTATAGTGCAATGGATTAAGGATCTAGTATTGTCACCGCAGTGGCGTGGGTTGTTGCTGTGGCATGGGTTCGATCCCTGGCCCTGGAATGTCCACATGCTGCAAGCAAGGCAAAAAACAAAAACAAAAACAAAAACAAAACAAAACAAACAAACAAACAAAAAACAACTTACAGATAAGCTGCCTGCCTGGCAACTTGACTCTGTCTCTTTTTCTTTTTTTTTTTCTTTTTAGGGCCACACCTGTGGCATATGGAGGTTCCCAGGCTAGGGGTTGAATCAGAGCTGCAGCCGCTGGCCTACACCACAGCCACAGCAACGCTGGTTCCAAGCTGAGTCTGCGAAGTACACCACAGTAACACCGGATCCTTAACCCACTTAGCAGGGCCAGGGATTGAACTTGCATCCTCTTGGATATTGGTTAGATTCGTTTCTGCTGTGCCACAAAGGCAACTACTGTTTCTCTCCTTTTCTATGGGCTGGATTGCAAATGTGGCTGTAACCTAGTCATGACCATGCAGATGAGAATACCACCATAGGGAATGGTGAAGCAATGCGATAAAGAAATCTGGGTCTTTGACCTCACGGGACAGATCTGCCCCATCTACCTGGCAGGGCTGGATTACTATGCAAGAGAGAAATAAACTTTTTTATTATACAGTTAATGTATTTAATAAGTTAATACCTGTAAAGTGCCCAGCCACCTGGGGAGGGCCATACAGCAAAGGTTCTTCTGGAGTTCCCGTCGTGGCTCAGTGGTTAACCAATCCAACTAGGAACCATGAGGTTGCGGGTTCGATCCCTGGCCTTGCTCAGTGGGTTAAGGATCCAGCGTTGCCGTGAGCTGTGGTGTAGGTTGTAGACGTGGCTTGGATCCCGCGTTGCTGTGGCTGTGGTGTAGGCTGGCACCTACAGCTCCTGTTAGATCCCTAGCCTGGCAACCTCCATATGCCACGGGTGCGGCCCTAGATAAGGCAAAAAGACAAAAAAAAAAAGGTTCTTCTTACTGACTACATTATTTTGCATTTAGAGGTTGTACTTCTACCTAATGTATCAGGCTACCAGTATCCTATATAAAACAGATATATAAGCAAGAGTAGTGCAATATGATCAATTAAAATGTGTTACTTGCTTATTTACGTAAACAATAGAGAAGAGGAACCAAGATTTCATATGTGCCAGGCACTTACTATGTTACGTTTCACCCTGGAAATAGTTCCAAGAGGCTGCAGAGATGAGGAAACAGGGCCTCAAGGGTTTGGTTGCTTCCTTTAGATCACTCTGTACCAGGGTAGTTTGAGACCTTGTTTTTCCTACAATATTCACTGCCCCTTCTGCCTCAAAGGCAGGCTAACAGGGAAGCTGAAAAATCAGTGACCAAGCCCCTGAATTATGTTACTCACATGGATGTTCGGTACTTGATGTCATCTTTTTCGGCCAGCTCTTCACAAGTGAGACCGTTGTGCTCCTTCCAGAGTCCCTGACACTTCCTACAGGTCTCCTGGGGATAAAGGAGAGAACAAGGACACTCCTGGTGAGTAGACACCACACAAGTTTCTGATACCAAATGAGCTTCACTTGGTTTGAGTGAATATCCAAGGCTCTCTCTCCCTTTCGGCTTGGATATTTACTTCTTTTTTTGGCTGCACCCGCAGCATATGAAGTTCCCGGGCCAGGGATCAAACCTGAGCCTCTGCAACAGCCTCAGCCATTACAGTGGATCCTTAACCCACTGCACCAAACTGGGAACTCCCAGCTGGAATATTTCTTTCTCCCTTCCTCCCTTCCCTCCTTTTTCTCTCTCTTCCTTCCTTTCCTTTTCTTTACTTCCTGCCTTCCTTTTCCTCCTTTCTTTTTTTTAAGGGCCACACCCGCAGCATATGGAGGTTCCCAGGCTAGGGCTCAAATTGGAGCTATAGCTGCCGGCCTACGCCACAACTGCGCCAGATCCGAGCTACATCTGTGACCTACATCACAGTTCACGACAATGACGGATCCTTAGCCCACTGAGCAAGGCCAGGGATTGAACCTGCATCCTCATGGATACCAGTGGGGTTCATTAACCACTGAGCCACGATTAGGACTCCCCCAGCTGGGATATTTCTAAAGATCTCTCAATAGAAGAGGTTAGAATCATTAGAAGAAAGCATGGGGAAAATTTTCTCTCCTTAGATCAAAAGAAAGCATTGCTCCCATCACCCAATTTGTTTATAAGGCTTTCCAAAATGCCAGGAGTCACCTGAAAAAAGCATAGAAGATAGATTTATGTGATACTGGGTTTTTAAAAATAAAACACTGTGAGCTGCTTAAGGACGGTTTCTGGCCAGCGTTCCAGTGTTGGTCTGGCATGCAGCGCTTCTGTTGAATTGAACTGAAGAATGGTCTAGGGTATGGTTACTAGGGGCCTTTAGGGGAGACACTGCCTTAGTCATCCTTCACCCATAAACATGGCCATCATTCCCCACAGCTTAACTTCATTTATAAACATAAGTTTAAAAAATGTCACTTTTTTTTTTTTTGGTCTTTTTGCCTTTTCCTAGGGCTGCACCCACGGCATATGGAGGTTCTCAGGCTAGGGGTCTAACAGGAACTGTAGCTGCCAGCCTTCGCCACAGCCACAGCAACGCGGGATCCAAGCCGCATCTGCAACCTACACCACAGCTCACGGCAACGTCAGATCCTTAACCCACTGAGCAAGGCCAAGGATCAAACCCACAACCTCATGGTTCCTAGTTGGATTTGTTAACCACTGAGCCACGACAGGAACTCCAAAAATATCACTATTTTTTATTCTAGGCTCCTTCACAGTTTATGAAATATTTTTGCATGTGTCAGAAACCATCTCAAATTAGTAACAAGAATTTAAAGAAACATTAATCCAATTTAAGGAGTTCCTGTTGTGGCTCTGTGAGGATGCGGGTTTGAACCCTGGCCTTGATCAGTGGATTAAGAATCTGGTGTTGCCACAAGGTATGGTGTAGGCTGCACAGGCGGCTCAAATCCAGTGTTGCTGTGGTGTAGACCTCAGATATAGTTCCAATTCGACCCCTAGCCTGGGAACCTCCACAGGCTGCAGGTACGGCCACTGAAAAAAAAAAAGGAAAGAAAAAGAAACATTAATCCAATTTAATTTCCATAAATGGAAATCACAACTCTAATAAAGACAATGAAGGAAAGATGATGTTGTCAGCTTTGTTTGGTCTGGGGGAGCAATGCAGGCTTGAGGAAGTGGAACCTGAGATCAGAAAGATGAATCAAAGGAAGCAAAAGGAGAACGGCATTCCAGACAGACGCACAGTAAGAGAAAGACTGTGGCAAATGAGGCTGGGCCGGTTTGGTTCCTGTAGCTGGACTGTACACAGTGAGAACAGGCCGGGACGGGCCCACTGGCGCCAGTCCGTGTGAGGCCTCGCAGGGTGTGACATCGTTTTGACCTTTATCCTGAGAGTGCTGGGGAGGCCTCGAAAGCGTCACGCATGGAAGCAACACTGGCAGGTTTGTGATTTTAAAAGATCATTCTGTGTGGAGAACAGAGTGGAGGGAGGAAGCCTGGCAGTGTAAGACCCTAGAAAGCTATTAAAGTCATTCAGGAGAGGCCTCGATTAGAGACGCAGGTGAGGACACGACAGAAAGTTGGCTATGTAAGGGAAATTTAGGAAGTAAAACTGGCTGGCTTGGTGACCGCTTGCCTCTGGGATTGAGGAAAGAGGTGTCATCCTGACACTTTGGTTTCTGGTTTGTGTAACCCAAGATAACAGTGACAAGAGAGTTCCCGCTGTAGCTCAGAGGGTTAAGAATCTGACTGCAGGAGTTCCTTGTAGCTCAGCGGGTTAAAAACCTGACACAGTGTCTGTGAGGATGTGGGTTTGATCCCTGGCCCTGCTCAGTGGATTAAGGATTCGGCACTGCTGCAAGCTGTGGTGTAGATCCGGTATTGCTGTGGCTGTGGCATAAGCCTGCAGCTGCAGCTCTGATTCGACTCCTGGCCTAGATAATTCCATGCACATGTTTTTTTTTCTTTTCTTTTCCATTTTTTTTTTTTTAGGGCCGCACCCCTGGCATATGGAGGTTCCTAGGCTAGGGGTAGAATCGGAGCTACAGCTGTTGGCCTACACCACAGCCACAGCAATGCGGGATCCGAGCCGCGTCTGCGACCTACACCACAGCCCACGGCAATGTCAGATCCTTAACCCACTGAGCAAGGCCAGGGATTGAACCCGCAACCTCATGGTTCTTAGTCGGATTCGTTTCTGCTGTGCCACGATGGGAACTCCAGGTGAAGTCATGTTTGAAAAAAAAAAGAGAAGTCTACTGCAGCGGTTCTGGTAGCTGCAGAGGTGAGTTCGATACCCGGACTGGTACATGGGGTTAAAGAACGCAGGGTTGCAGTAGCGGCAACATAGATCGAAGCCGCAGCTTGGATTCAATCTCTGGCCTGGGAACTTTCACAGGTGTGGCCATAAAAAAAAAACAACAACAGTGATATGGATGGAGCTTGGGAACAGTGGAAAAGGTCTGGTTTGGGAGGAGGGAGAGCAGGTGTTAAGCTCTTGAGGGTGGAATTCCCGTCGTGGCTCAGTGGTTAACGAATCCGACATTACAATTAGGGGTCTGATTAGACCCCTAGCCTGGGAACCTCTATATGCCACGGGTGTGGTCCTAGGAAAAGACAAAAAGACAAAAAAAAAAAAAAAAAGATCTTGAGGCTGATCTGGGCAATAATGACAGTGGGGGCCTGTGGGACACACAGTGAAGATGTCAGGCAGGAAGCTGAAGATGTTTAGAATCATCTATCTCTAGACTGTTATTACAGATAAACGGGTCAGAGAATCTGTATTAAAAGCCACTGCTTCCAAGGGATATGATAACCCTTGGTCGACTACTTAGATCTCTGTCAGTAAACAGAAACTGAATCAGCAGTGACTTAATTATTGCACACCAAAATGTAAAGCAGCATAAAACCCATTTTTAAAAGACCTTGAGCCTGACTATTCTGGGAAACTGGAGGATAAACAACAGCTGGCGAATAGATGAGCTAATATCTAGATCTTAACCTTCAAAACAATACTAACCTAGACACCTACAAAGAGTAACAGCTTGACGACAATGCATGGCATTTAGAGAGTGCTTTTCAGCATTCCTGGTTACCCAGTTATTAATTTATGGGACCTTCCTCGTAAGGGAAAACCCATTTTCTAGGTGAGCCACAGGTCCGCGACAGTAAGCCGACACTTGGTGGGCTGTGAGGGGTCACCAAGAAGCTGCTGCTCACTTCCAGCGCCAAAGCAGCTCCTGCGTAGGTCCACGTGGGGGTTTTCAGCATGTACTTCTCACTGAAGGGCCCAGGACTCCACATGAAAAATTGTGATGTCTTTTGAGGAGACTAGCTAGTTAGAAATTGAAACCCACAATTAAAATAAGGCAAGCAAACAGGAGCCTGGGTAAATTTACATGTGGAGCCTTCTCTGTTGTTTCTTTACAATGTACCCTCTCTTCTAAACTATACATCTTACTAAACTGTAATTCTCTCCTTTCAAGCACAGCTAGGCTTTGTTTCTAGATGCAACGAATGCTTAAACAATATTAGCCAGAAGAAATGTTCCTGAACGTTTCTAACATGAAGATAATCACATTCTTCAAAGTAAGGTTAATGAGAAAGTACCAAGGACCATTTTGGAAGTCAGAATACAATTCTGACCTGTAACTTTACCACACGAAGGACGTGCATATCCCGGCTATCGCATCTAATTGGAGATGCTGCCCATTGCCTGTGTGCGTCTTCAGGCCAGAAGGAAACAGGTGAACTCATCACTGCAAGTACACAAAGACGACAGCTCCTTCCTTTTCACTGAGGAAGGTGTGCACACACTGGCTAACTCATTAAGGAGCAGCTAGCGGTCCGTGTTCTTCCTGAGAGTAGAGGAACTGCCGGTTAAGTTTTATGTTGCCCTTTAGTCCTCAAGATGCATCCAGGTATTTTGACTATTCATTAAGGTCTTAACCTTGCACTACAAAGTGCTCAGTAGCTCCCCTTCATCCATCTTCTGCTACTTAAATCATGTTTTATTGGTAATGCAGAAGGTGAAGTTTGGTTTCAGATGACCCTGCCAGGGAGCTGACATCTCTTCAGAGGAACAGCAAACACTGTCCAGGTCATCATCTACACACAGCAGGGCTTCCTGCTGCTGGCAAAGGAGCAAGAAGATGAAACCAAGGGTCCAAGTGACCAGACTCTGCACTCTTAGCTCGCCATCCCTCCAGGCCTGCTCTGAAGTTGCTTGGTTCCCTGTGTACCCTCTATCTTATCTGCTTGACTTTTAGCCTTGTCTCAAAAGTTGAAACTGTAGAAATTGCTCACTACCTTTTTTTTTTTCCAGTCTTTTTAGGGCCGCCCCTGTGGCATATGGAGATTCCCAGGCCAAGGATCCAACAGAAGCTGTAGCTGCCTGCCCACACCACAGCCCAATCTGAGCCAAGTCTGTGACCTACACCACAGCTCACAGAAACACCGGATCCTTAACCCATTGAGCAAAGACAGGGATCAAACCTGTGTCCTCATGGATACTAGTCAGATTCGTTTCTGCTAAGCCATGATGGGAACGCCTGCTCACTTATTTCTAAATGGTTCCTCCAGGGGGAAAGAAGTTGCTGGCCTAAGATACGAGGCAACAGCCTTTGACCAATCCAAATCAAATCTCTGAAATTCCAGCTCTCTGCTTTGCCATTTCAGGTACTCAAAGCATGGTGGGGCTATAAATCTCCAGACCTCTTAAGAAAAATGAGGCCTGGGCACCTGACCATTCACAAACGCTCATTAGCAAACTCTAGAAGCCACAGGGCTGTTGGCCACATATATCTTCCGGTTGTCAAAATCACTGGTTCTCCCCACCTCAAGTCCCACATGACATACAGATGCTGGCTGCATCCAGAAAGAGCCCAATTTTAAGACAGGAAAACAGACAATGAGATAGATGCTGGAACTCTTAGGAGTTGATAAAAGCTTGGGAATATCAAAGCTCAGGCAGAATCAGCGGACTTTCCTTCCTTTATTTAAGGAATCTGAGAACTTCTATTTTCTTTTTCTCCCCGCCGCCCCTTTTTAAATGGCTGCACTCAGAACATATGGAAGTTCCTGGGCTGGGGACGAGTCAGAGCTGCAACTGAGGCCTATGCCACAGTCACAGCAACACAGGAACTGGTGACCTAGCCTGCAGCTTGCAGCAATGCCAGGATAGAACCGGCATCTTCACGGAGACAACCTCGGGTCCTTAACCCACTGGGCCACACGGGAACTCCTGAGAACTTCTATTTTCTCCAGGGCAAGCATGCTAAGGGAGTCAGATAAGAGAGAAAACCAAGATGAGCACAGTGGAGCTGAGGGCAACAGTGTATATGCACACACACGAGTACCAGAGACAGCAAAGGAGAGCGAGGGGCTAGGCCAGACAAAAGATCCTTTGAGGAACTAGCATCTTCACAGGATTGAATAAAACCAGTACCGTGAGTAATGAGAATATCCAGGCAACCAGTCAAGTACTCTTCCCATCTGGATCAATGTCTCTTTGTGAAGTGCCTTTCCCAGCTACATCAGCCATTAAAGCATACAAAATGTAGAACCAGACTCTCAACCATTTCAATAATGAAAAATACTCAATGTGTTAATATTTTAACAAGCACAAAAGGTTTTCATATTAAATAAAATTATTACCCTTTATAATTTTCTATACTTAATGTATGTTTTGAAATGCAAGTTGCAACACCAGTACGGACACACAATTATAAATAAACACAAGAGTTCCCGTTGTGGTGCAGCAGAAACGCATCCAACTAGGAACCATGAGGTTGTGGGTTCGATCCCTGGCATCGCTCAGTGGGTTAACAATCTGGCGTTGCCGTGAGCTGTGGTGTAGGTCACAGACGCAGCTCGGATCCCGCGTTGCTGTGGCTCTGGCGTAGGCCGGCAGCTACAGTTCCTGTTAGACCCCTAGCCTGGGAACCTCCATATGCCACAGGTGAGGCCCTAAAAAGATAAGATAAATTTAAAAAAATAAATAAAAAATAAACACATACTCTGGGGAGAAGTCTGCTTTATATATATTTATTTTTTGTCTTTTAGGGCCACACCCATGGCATAAAGAAGTTCCCAGGCTAGGGGTTGAATTGGAGATGCAGCCGCCAGCCCATGCCATAGCTACAGCAATGCCAGATCCGAGCTAGTCTGTGACCTACACCACACCTCATGGCAACGCTGGATCCTTAACCCACTGAGTAAGGCCAGGGCTTGAACTCGCATCCTCACAGATACTACTCGGGTTTGTTACTGCCTAGCCATGATGGGAACTCCTTTACATGTTTTTATTCCACACAGAGAGCTATCACAAAGCTGTAAGAAACTCATGGAAGGGATCCGGACAGGGTAGCTACCTGCCTGGGCTTGTGTTTCCAAATCGTTTGGTGCATTGAAGAGGCTGAGACTAGAGGCAGGAAGACAGTTAAGCAGCAGTGGAAGAGTCTATGGGACTGGGTTGGTGGAATCATGGACTTGGATCATGTGACGTAGGAGGAGGTACAGATTTGAGTGAGGGTGGGCAGCAGAGGTGAGAACATAAGTTTAATTTTAGACAAGCTTATTTATTCACTCTCAGTATTTGCTGAATTTTTATCATTTGCTGAGGGCTGAATGAGATGCCAAGGACACCAGCAAGAAGCAAGTTAGACTCAATGTCTAGTTTCTTGGAGCTTATGTTCTGGTGAAGAAAACAGATATTTAACAAACAGGATATATAGCTACAATTGTGACAGGAACATTTCCGCGGAAAGGCACTGGGCTCTGTAAAACATCCAGGGATCAGGAAAGACTTTTTGAGGCTGTGACGCTGAAGCTGAGCTCTGAGGGATGAGCAGAGTTAGCCAGACATGGGGCAGAGTGTTCTGGGCAGAGGGGAGAGGATGTGAGAAGGTTCTGGCCCGGGAGAGAGCAGTGAGGAAGCTGGTATTGGCTGGAGCCCAAGAGGAGGGCTGAGAGTGGACAGTGCTCAATCCCGGCGCAGGCGCTGAGGCTGGAAGGGGCGTGCGGAAGCCAGTCTAAAAGGGTGGGAAAGGCAGTGGACTGATTCACATTCTCCAAAGATCATTCTGGCTGCTCCCGGAGGAGGATGGCTTGCTAGGGTGTAAGACCTTGCAGTGACCCCTCCCTGAACTAGGGGCCAAGTAAATAACTTCTGGGGCACAAAGTCCTTGAGTGGTTTCAATTCTTGGCCAGACTTCCTTCACAGGTCTCCACAAATAAGGCCACAACCTCCTTCCTAAAGCAAGTGGTGCAACGCTGTGCCTGAAAGAGGTGAGGCTGACCTGTGCCTGGCAAATGGCAACATGCCTGTCTTTTCTTGTTAGGAACAAGAAAACCACTTTTCATATATGGCTTCAGAAAGAGATTTCAGGAGTTCCCGTTGTGGCGCAGCGGAAACGAATCCCACTAGGAACCATGAGGTTGAGGGTTCAATCCCTGGCCTCACTCAGTGGGTTAAGGATCCGGCGTTGCTGTGGCTGTGGTGTAGGTCAGCAGCTACAGCTCTGATTAGACTCCTAGCCTGGGAACCTCCATATGCCTCTGGTGTAGCCCTAAAAAACAAAACAAAACAAAACAAAAAAGAAAGATTTCCTTGTTATTTCTAAAAGGAGATCATTTTTTCAGTTTTGGCTCTTTAGATGAGTTTCCCACTGAAATGTCATTTATGTGGTAGAGAGCATCTTTTTTTTTTTAAATTCATTTTTATTGGAGTATAGTTGACTTACAATACTGTATTAGTTTCAGGTATACAGCATGGTAATTCAGGTGTTTTGGGAATATTTTGTTGCAGATTATGTCCCATTAGAGGTTATTACAAGATATTGGATATAATTCTCTATGCTATACAGTAAATCCTTGTTGCTTACCTATTTTATGTAAGGGAGCATCTTTAACAGGTGTTTTGAACTCAGACATCCCCCCCAGACCCTGCAATACTGGTCCAAGGCTCCAGACCTGTACATCTCCCGGTACAGGTGCTGCTTCACACGCACAGTTCACTCAGCCTTCACAGCAACTCCACAGGGGAAGTACTGGCCATTATCCCCATTTTTTTTTTTTTTTTTTTAGGTAAATGAAAAAGGGAAGGCTCATAGAGGCAAATTAACTTGTTTAAAGTCATAGAGCTACGCACTCAAGTTCGCTCAATGCCATTTACACTTCCCACTCTCTTTTCACTGCTCGCCGGCATGGTGTTTGCCAGCTCCAACAGGTCATTGTTTACAGGAAACCCGAGGGCACAAGGGTATGAGACAAGCCCTGAGGTTACAATGGGCATCTTGTGTAAAGAGAGCACAGAAAACGATGAGCAAGGCCGCACAGAACCGACGTCGGGGTTATCAAAGGCGTGGATGCCCAGCTGCAGCTGTGCAGGATGCCTGCGTCCCCACGCTTCCTGCAGAGCTGGGCAGGATGGACTAGGGTTAAACCTGAGGACATCATTTCTTTACGATAATGATAGGAACCTACTAATCAAAAAGCAATCTTTGGACACATGTGAGGAAGCAGCTGTTCTTGCACCTTTTAGCCAGCTGCGTGTCTGGTGGGGCACTGAAGACCTGCTTTTTTTTTTTTGCGTTTTGGGGCCGCACCCATGGCATATGGAAGTTCCCAGGCTAGGGGTCAAATCGGAGCTACAGCTGCCCACCTACGCCTACACCACAGCAACACAGGATCTGAGCTGCATCTGTGATCTATACCACAGCTCACGGCAACGCTGGATCCTTAACCCACTGAATGAGGCCAGGGATCGAACCTGCATCCTCATGGATCCTAGTCGGGTTTGTTACCTGCTGGGCCACACTCAAGAAGTGTGTTTTTATTTTTCAAATTTTTTAAGGCTGTGCCCGTGGCATGCAGAAGTCCCCAGGCCAGGGACTGAAGCTATGCCACAGTAGTGACCCGAGACATGGCAGTGACAATACTGTATTCTTAACTGCTAGGCTACCAGGGAACTCTAAGAAGTGCATTTTTAGATTCCCATTAGATGTACAAACGTGAGTCTTCCACATCAGAACCAAGTATCAGTGCCCTGGTCCTTCAACTGGCCCCTGGGCCTTTACTTGTAAATACTTGGCACTAATTCCCCAAAGGCGACTAGGACTATGACACACGAAGACTTGCTAGTGACAGTGCACGCGATCATTCCCATCACCAACATTGCTCTGGGTCAAAGCTCTGTTGCGGTGACACTGGTAATGGAGACAATTTCTGCACTCACAGGAACAATAACACTCCCACTTTCCCTCCCTCGCCTCCTTCAACAAATACCTCCTGAGAGCCTGCCAACCCCACCGGGCACTACTCTCAGCATAGGATCAGTGAACAAATGAAGTCCCTGCCCTCCTGGAGTCTACCTTTTGGGAGAGTGGGCGTGGATGGGTCACCGAAAAGGTAAATGTGCTCTGGAAAGACAAGCAGCGGCCAGGGGAACTGAAGCAGGGTGAGGGGCAGGAGCGCGGGAGTGGGGCCTGAGGGACAGCTCTGGGAAGAGTGGTGTTTCAGCTCAAAGCCGAAGGGTACCTGGTAGAGGAGCGGGAGCAGGACAGAACAGGAGAGAGGAGGAGAGAAGCTCCGAGAAGCGGCAGTCCCAGGCCTTCCAGCCAGTCCCAGGCTAGCACCCAGGGCCAGCGTGGTTGGCCTCCTGCCGGTGCTGCACACCCGACGCCCTCAACCTTGCAAAGCTCTGCTGGCCGTCCCCTCACTGCTGGTAACACCTACTCATCAGCTCTCATTTCAAATACCGGGGGCTCTGGGAAACCTGAACAACCCGGGCAAAAGCTGGCGCTATTTCCCTGGACTCCAAGAGCACTTGGCTGCAGTTCTATGACAGCGCTTTTAATAGTGTCTCGTAATTATCTGATGACATCACCTCTCCAAGGAGCCAAGTACTCCTTGCAGGCACAGACTATGCCCTGCTGATGACTACAGACTTGGAATGGAGGGTTCAACTCATCTATTCAAAAAATGCTCTCCTTTGAGCGCCTGTTTTGTGCCACATGGGGATATGCTGGTGAATAAGTAATTCCTGATTGAGAGGAGGTTACAGTCTCTCACACCATGTCTCAGCTATCTTTGGATTTCTAGGGCCTTGGAATAGGTCTGACACACACAAGGTGCTGAATGTATGAGAAACTGCAGAGAGATGAAGGCTGGTAAGACAAAGCACACTGCTCTCCACACAGAGGGTCACAGATACAGCCCCAATTCTGCTCCTGGGACTTGTGCATTTTACACGGGAAAAGGCCTTGTGAAACCTCTAAGTAAACTGATCCCCTTCCCAAAAGAACATTAGTTTCTCTCTATCATATCTTCATATCTACAGTTACACAAAAATATAATAAGAGCAAGCTACATGTATATAAAAGACAGTTTCACGGTAATTCATTAGAGTTTATGCTTTAAGGACAGAGGTTACGCCTTTTTCATTGAAGTTCCTTTCTTTACTCCCTAATCCCCTTCCCCAACCTAATGCACAAAATTTATAGATTTGTTTTGGCCAAAAGCTAATGGCCAAATGCTTACAGATGGTGCTTGAGACAGTATTGCATATATTTTGCTGATTTTCTTCTATAGCTGCAATATGTGGAAACTGACCTCTCTTTATTTCTGATGAAGAGAGCCTTACTAACTGTGGTGTCTGTGAGAACCTCTAGTTTAGAGGGGTCAGGACAGAAAAATCTGCAATCAGTCTGGTTCTCTCCTTCCCCCATCCAGGGGCTCTGGAAGGTCAGTTACCACCTGAGGTCAGATCACAGGTTTCTCCTGCCTCCCCCACCCTTAAGAAGACAAGTCCAGCCTGGGTCCGTGCTTCTTAAAGGACAATATTCACGCATTAATTCTTATAGTGATGTCCTGTAATTATTCGATTACACCATGTCTTTACAAGAATCTCCCTGCAGAGGGTTTCTCTCTTTCCTTCAGAGTAAATAATCTCTCTGAAGCAGAAGAACTTTTGGATTCTAAGTGCAGAAATCTGGAGTACCTGCTGGGCGCAGTGGTTAAGGATCCGGCGTTGTCTCTGTGGCTGCACGGGTTTGAGCCCCTACCACCATCAGCCCAATGCAGTGGGTCAAGGATCCAGAGTTGCTGCAGCTGTGGAAAAGGTCACAGCTTGGCTCAGATTTGATCCCTGGTCCAGGAACTTCCATATGCCACAGGTGCAGCCGTATAAGAAAAAAAATGTTGAAATTCAAATCTGGGTGTGGCTAGGCACATTAAGGAGGAATGGGCTTCTTTGGAGAAGATTCTATACTATTCTTATTTTTTGATGGTGTCACACACACAATTATGGGGATTTAAAGAAACATATGCACTGGAGGAGTTCCCGTCATTGCTCAGTGGTTAATGAACCTGACTGGCATTTGCGAGGATGCAGGTTCGCTTCCTGGCCTCACCAAGTGGGTTAAGGATCCGGTGTTGTCGTGAGCTGTGGTGTAGGTCGCAGAGGAGGCTGGGATTCTGCGTTGCTGTGATGTAGGCTGGCGGCTACAGCTCCAATTGGACCCCTAGCCTGGGAACATCCATATGCCGTGGGTGCGGCCCTAAAAAGACAGACAAAAAAAAAAAGGTGTGCACTGGATGTGCACACCTTACCATTTTAATGCACAGAGGCAGATTTTAAAAAAAAGAAATCTTGACGTCTTACTCCTGCAGATTAGAAAGAAGCCAAGCCCTTTTTTCCTTTAGATCCAACAGAATTAGGTGACAAATCAGAACAGGTGGCTAGAGTTCCCCTCCTGTCGTGGTGCAGCAGAAACGAATCCGACTAAGATCGATGAGGTTGTGGGTTCGATCCCTGGCCTCGCCCAGTGGGCTGGGGATCCAGTGTTGCCGTGAGCTGTGGTGGTCTCAGATACGACTCTTGGATCTGGTGTTGCTGTGGTTGTGGCGCAGGCTGGCGGCTACAGCTCCAATTAGAGCCCCCCAGCCTGGTAACTTCCATATGCCATGGGTGCCGCCCTAAAAGACAAAAAACAAAAAACAAAACAGAATAGGTGGCTTATAAATTTGGTTTCTGTGCTAATGCTGCCCCCTAGCGATAGAAAGCTATAAAGGCACTGGAGACTTTCATAGCCTGGGAGAGGGTAATGCTTGAGAAATACTGACTGGGAAAGGCAGAAAGCCAGTGAGTTACATCATGGCCACAGCTGCCTGCTTTTTACTATACTATTGGGATCGGGACTTCTAAGATGGAGTGGGCAGTAAATGCTTGCTGGAATAAATACAAATTCAATTTTACTTTTGTCAGAATACAAACAAAAACACCAGCTCCCTTATAGTAGTTATTCAAATACTGATGACTTTCTCTAGGAGGTCCATTTAACAGAACCACTGGGACTGTGTCAGCAACATCCAGGGCCATGCCAGGAGGCGGACATTAATATGCTCTGACTGTTGCTCTGGCGATCGGGGAATAAATGAACAAATATAAACCCCCCACCTTCCCAGAAGTTACTAGGGGTGGAGGGAAAGGTCACCGCATGTTAGACAAGATTACAGGTGCGAAGGAGAAAAATACAGGGAGGAAGAATGCTAGTGCTGGGTGTACGGAAGGAAATTGTTCACAATTTTAAAGTGGGTAGCTGGAGAAGGCCTCTCTGAAAAGGTGTATTTAAGCAAAGACTTAAGAAAGACAAGAAAGTAATAAGCTTTGTGATGTCTGGGGGAAAGAATTCCAGCCCATGGGAACAGCCGAGGAGGGAGTGGAAAGGCCAGTAAACTGAAAGGAGGGCGGGATGTGTGGGGTTTGGGAGCTAATGATAAAGACTTTGGCATGTCCTGGAGTGAACAGGTTAAAGAGGATTCTCTCAGGGACTTGAGTGAGTTAAGTCCCAGAGAACACCCTCTGCTGGCTCCCCTTTCCTGGAGAGCTCTCAGGCCTCTGAGCCCCATGTCTACCAGGGCCCTGGGCCTCTCCTGCTTCCTGCTGGGGCCACAGCCTGGAAAGGAGGGGAGGGCAGAGGCTGGGACTAAGTCTTGTCCAATGGGGTTTGCTCACAGAAGACGCTCAACACAACGCAAGTTTGTGGAACCACCTACTCAGAGCTATGATTTTTAAACTATGGATTGCAATGCATTAATGGGTTATGAAATCATTTGGAAGATGATGTCAGCGGATTTTTCTTTTTTTTAATTGAATCTGAGCTGGATCTGTGACCTACGGCACAGCTGCAGCAATGCTGGATCCTTAACTCACTGTGCCGGGCTGGGGATTTGGTTTGGGACAGTGTGAAAAAATCAGCTTCTGGACCAGGAATGTCAGTAAAAACCCTTGGCCCTGATCCTCATTTCCTATGTCCAGAAAAATCACTGGGGCTAATAAAAGATGGAGATTCTAATGCGGTGGTCCTGGGTGGGCCCAGGGCTCTGCATAGGGACCAGCTTTTTGGGACATTCTGCAAACAGCTGACTTCCAGACTGTGCTTTGAGAAACCTTGCCCAGACGCCAGCACTGCCTCCTTGTGACGCCTGGCTTTGGTGGCTTTCCTCCAGGACAAGCATGGCTACTTTTCAAAAGCAAATAAATGCTAATTAATGTCCCTTATCCAGTAGGGTGCCTAGTGTCCTGGGCATTCCTGAGTAGACAGTATGCACACCTCTGCAGTTCTTTTCTTCTTTGCCAAAGTTAGAAAAAAGGTCTTCTTTTTTTTTGTCTTTTTGTCTTTATGTAGAGCCGCATCCGCGGCATATGGAGGTTCCCAGGCTAGGGGTCTAACAGGAGCTGTAGCTGCCGGCCTTCGCCACAGCCACAGCAACGCGGGATCCGAGACACATCTGCAACCTTCACCACAGCTCATGGCAACGCCGGATCCTTAACCCACTGAGCAAGGCCAGGGATCGAACCCGCAAACTCATGGTTCTTAGTCGGATTCGTTAACCACTGAGCCACGAAAGGAACTCCCTTTTTTTGTCTTTTTGCCTTATCTAGGGCCGCACCCACGGCATATGGAGGTTCCCAGGCTAGGGGTCTAACAGGAGCTGTAGCCGCCGGCCTTCGCCACAGCTACAGCAATGCGGGATCCGAGCCACATCTGCAACCTACACCACAGCTCACGGCAACGCCGGATCCTCAACCCACTGAGCAAGGCCAGGGATCGAACCTGCAGCGTCATGGTTCTTAGTTGGATTTGTTAACCACTGAGCCACAACGGGAACTCCGAAAAAAGGTCTTCTGAACACACTGCCCGCATGTGTCTGGGCCCGGTCTGACAGTGCACTGTCAGAGGGCAAAGAAGGGAAGCCAGGTCCCACCATGCACCCCTCCTGGTGTCCGGTCTGCAAACAGGCTGGGAGATTTATTCAGCTGGGTTTTCGAGAGGCTGACCAGGTGGAGGAGGAGCCAATGAGGTCTAAGCCCAGCAGGAAGGAAGAAGCAGAGACTTCAGGCACAGGTGGTTCAGTGGAAGTGCTGATCCCACTGAAGTGGAGTGCAGTTTCAGGGGGCATTTTGTACAGCTGGCGGTGGTCAGGACTTGGGGTTCACAGTACCTCTTGATGGACACTGACTAGGACGGCTCACAGAGGTCTCTGACCTAGGCTTCCTCAGAGCAGAAGTTTCTAAAAAGGAGACGCTGTACGGCACTCTCAGTAGCCTGTTTCTTCAGGAGGCAGCCTGTCTTCCCCGGGCCTGTACCCCACCTTCGCCTCCTTCCCACCCCCACAGACTGTTTACACCTAGTACAAGAGCCCAGGAGGTAAATAATTATAACAAAACGAGAAATCATCCCCAAAGAGGTTTGAACTAAAAACTGTGCAGCAAAGGTTAGTGAGGCTTTCTGGGAAAGGGAAGACATCACTAGAAATCACACTTTCTCAAATGTAAAAGCTAATAGAAGAAAATGTAGGCAAATAAGTGTGTTCTTTGGTTAGGAAAGGGTTTCTTTTTCTTACTTTTTTTTTTTGCTTTTTAGGGCCACTCCCGCAGCACATGGAGGTTCCTAGGCTAGGGGTCCAATCGGAACTGAAGCTACCGGCCTACACCACAGCCACAGCAACGCAGGATCCGAACTGAGTTTGCGACCTACACCACAGCTCACGGCAACGTTGGCCAGATTCCTGACCCACTGAGCGAGGCCAGGGATCAAACCATGTCCTCATGGATACTAGAATTGGATTCTTTACTGCTGAGCCATGATGGGAACTCCAGGAAAGGGTTTCTTAAACAAGTCCCCCAAAGCACACACTACAGAGGGAAACAAATGAACTGAGTAGTTTTATGCTGAGAAGGACACCATGGACCTGGGTAACGGATGAGAGACTGACTAGAGGAGATCTGGAACGCTTAAAACTGAACCAAGATTGGAGTTCCCTTCATGGCTCAGCGGTTAACGAACCTGACGAGGATCCATGAGGATGTGGATTCGATCCCTGGCCTCGCTCAGTGGGTTAAGGATCTGGCATTGCTGTGAGCTGTGGTGTTGGTCACAGATGCACCTCGGATCTCGTGTTGCTGTGACTGCAATGCAGGCCGGCAGCTACAACTCCGATTCTATCCCTAGCGTGAGTACCTCCATATGCTGCAGGTGCAGCCCTAAAATAGCAAAACAAAACAAAACAAATCAAAACTGAACCAAGATTAATATCTAGAGTGTACAGGGAACTGGTAAAAATCAGAAAGTAAAAAATAAGAAATCTCATAGAAAAATGGGTTAAAGATAAAGACAGGAGGAATAGGCAAGTCAGAGAGGGGAGATATTCAACTTTAAAGTTACCAGACAGACAGCCTCAGGCATGCGAAAAGACGCTCACCATCACTAATTATCAGAGAAATGAAAATAAAAACTATTGTGAGGTACCACTTCACACAGGTCAGAATGGCCATCATCAAGAAGTCTACGAACAGGAGTTCCCATCGTGGCTCAGTAGTTAACGAATCCGACTAGGAACCACGAGGCTGTGAGTTCGATCCCTGGCCTCGCTCAGTGGGTTAGGGATCCGGCGTTACCATGAGCTGTGGTGAAGGTTGCAGATGCGGCTCGGATCCCGCGTTGCTGTGGCTGTTGTGTAGGCCGGCAGCTACAGCTCCGATTAGACCCCTAGCCTGGGAACCTCCACACGCCGCGAGAGAGGCCCTAGAAAAGGCAAAAAGACAAAAAAAAAAAAAGTCTATAAACAAATGCAGGAGAGGGTGTGGAGAAAAGGGAATCTTCCTATACTGTTGGTGGGAATGTCAATTAGTGCAACCACTATGCAGAACAGTATGGAGGTTCCTTAAAAAACTGAAAGCAGAATCACCATATGATCCAGTAATCCCACTCCTGGATATATATCCAAAAAAGATGAAAACTCTAATTAAAAAAGATATATGCACTTATATAATACACTTATGGGTGGAATCTAAAAAAAAAAAAAAAACATAAATACACTTACAAAATAGAAACGGACTCACAGACAGAGAAAACAAACTTATCAGTACCAAAGAGAAAAGCGGGAACGAGGGATAAATTTGGAATGAATATTTATACACTACTATATATAAAACTGATAAACAACAGGACCTACTGTATAGCACAAGGAACTATATTCAATGTCTTGTAATAACCTATAATTGGAAAAATGAAGTTATATTCACCTGAAACATTTTAAATTAACTATATTTCAAAAAAACACAAGACACAAAAAACAAACCTAAGTCAGTCCCTGAAGGTGCTGGTGAGGCTGTGTGTCAAAGGGAAGAGCTGAGCGTAGCTGCAGAGCGTCAGCTCCCAGCCCTCCACCCAAGGGTGCTTCCCCAGGCCCACGAGGATGTATTCAGAGGGCCAAGAACAGCAGAGAGGCGCTCGGGTACACAGGAGAATTGGATAACAAGATGCTACCCAGGCAAGAAGAAACATTCACACAAAGCAATGCAGAAAGTTCTCAAAAAACAGTATATATATATACACACGCACACACACACATATATATATAACAGAAATGAGATCTATAGCGCATATTATTTATGGAAATGAAAATCACACATGCACAGAACTCTATTTTCTCAAGATACACACATATCCAAGGACATATACTGACTATTTAAAATGAGTGTCTAAGGACAGTGATAGCAGTAGGGATTGGCGATGAAGAAAAAACAACAAAACATGCAAGGTCTTGAGCAGCTGATTCTGACGGTGTGCCCTGAGGTGGAGAGTGTGACTGACTTTCATTCACAGACTTGGGAATCCAGTCCTCACGCCAAGACCACACCGCACCAGTCACACCCTCTGGGCTCAAACACTATTTACTACTACCTCCACCCTCCCTAGGATTTAGAAACAGTTGTAGGACTGCATTAATTGCCATATTTGCAGATCAAAAGGCAAATACCATCATCAGCATGTAAGCACAGAGTGTAGGTGTACTTTGGGGTGTATCTTTCACTAATACTTCTATTAAATTCATGTGGATTTATTTCATTGGCTTGGTCTAAAAATGACTGAGTTTTAGAATACTTTGGAAAAAACCTAGAATAGCAAATCAAAAATAATAAAAATTAGCACATATTCAGAAAGATGGGTCCTGATAAGCTTATAGGACCTTGTGGAACAGTGACTTTTTTCTTTTCTTTTTAGAGCCACACCTGAGGCATATGGAAGTTCCCAGACTAGGGGCTGATTCAGAGCTGCACCTGCGACCTACACACCACAGCTCATGGCAACTCCCAATCCTTAATCCATGGAGCGAGACCAGGGATCAAACTGGCGTCCTTACAGACACTGTCGGGTTTTTAACCCGGTGAGCCACGATGGGAACTCCCTCAGTCTTTTCTTGACGACTCACAGTTATGTCTTGGTGTATGTCAGCCCCTCTGAGCTGTAACCGGGAAAGCCACAGGGGTCTGCCAAGTCTGTCTCTACCCAGAATGTCCCCAGGCTGCTGGGCCCTTGGAGTCCTCATGTTTGTTTTGGCTAGACACTGCCTTCTCCCGCTGCCGGGACGCCCCTTTTTGCTGCTGTTTCTACGTCTGCCCGCCGTACTCCCTCTTTCTCCCCATTTGTCTGCTGAGGAGTTGAAAACTAGATAACCAAGCACTTTAGGAACGGGTTTCAAATAAAAATAGACTGATATGAGGGCAAATCTCTAGGGCTCGCCTTGGAGAATGGAATATCACAGACGTGATGTTAACTATTTTAGATGCTTCAAAGGCTTTTCTGATTAGCTCCTGCCACCAGCTCAGTGTGGGAAAGAAAAAAAAAAAGGCAGCTGAGGAAAATTCTTCTCAAAAATGGACATGACTGCAAACACATCTGCCTTGGCTTGACCTTATGGCCTTTTCCCAGCCAGATTATCTTTGCCAACTGGGCCAACGGCACAGAGGGGAGTGGTGCTCTGTCTTGGCAGACAGGTCTAGGGGGCTGTGAGGGTTCTAGGTCAATCCTCTCACTTCGTGTTCAGTTTCTCTAAGCCTGGAGCTTCCAGCCTGTGCCGTGAGCCATGCAGACCAACACCCAGTAACAACACCCTAGGTATTAGCATGGAGGAGAAAGGTGCCCGTGTCTGTTTCACCAGATGACAAGCCTCTCTGACTAGCATATATTCATTCAGTTCTAAGAGGCTTTTCTCACAAAACCCACACCATGAAGTCGGTGGAGTTGGAGACCAGGTATATTAGTCTTTTTTAGATTTGGTGTCCAGGTCTTATTAGGCTCATCTTAACTTTAGGATCCACAGCTTATGAAAAGTTGTAAATGTGCTTCTATGAAACTCTTGTCAAGAAAGCAAGACTCAGGAGTTCCTGCTGTGTGGCAGTGGGTTAAGATTCCGACTGCAGCAGCTACGGTCGCTGAAGAGGCATGGGTTTGATCCCTGGCCCGGTGCAGTGGGTTAAAGAACCTGGCACTGCTGCAGCTGCTGCAGAGGTCACAACTACAGCTCAGATTTAATCCCCGGCCCAGTAACTTCCATATGCCACAGGTATGGGGGGAAAAAAAAAAAAAGACTTAAAAAGGAAGGCGTGTCACAGATGCACAGGATCTGGAACTGTGCTAGCAAATGCACGTTTACTAAGGGGAGCGAACACGTGGAGCCGGGATTTACTTGTATTCCCTCATCTGATGAAATAGAAGGTAAAACTGGGCTACTCACTCCCCTGCAAGAAAACTGCAAAGGCTCACAAAGCAACCCCAGATCGTTCTCAACTACAGCTTAAGATGATTCTACTCAATCTCAGTAACTCCCTTCTTGAAGATGAAGGGATGTAATCATGTCTGTTTTCCCCCCAAGGCTCAAGAAGAATGGAATTTTTTTTTCCCTTTTTAGGGCCACACCTGAGGCATATGGAGGCTCCTAGGCTAGGGGGTGAAATGGAGCTACAGATGCCAGCCTACGCCACGGCCACAGCAACGCGGGATCCAAGCTGAGTCTGCAGCCTACAACACAGCTCACGGTAATGCTGGATCCTTAACCCACTGAGCGAGGACAGAGATCGAACCCACAACCTCATGGATCCTAGTTGGGTTCATTAACCACTGAGCCATGATGGGAACTCCCAAGAATTGAGTCATTCTTAAAGAAAATATAAGAGGTTTAGATTTTATGTGGTGGATTTGAGGAATTCTGTTGGTGGTGTGGTTTGAACTTGCTAGGCTAAGTGCCCAGGGAGAAGTGGGGCTAGAGATGTGGGATCTGGAGGTGTGAGAGGCTCTGGCACGCAGAAGGTACTGGCTGACTCCCCATGGCGAGTGGGGACAGACGCAAAGGGGCTCAGGTCAGAGCCCTGGGGTGCTCCAGGCGTGGAACGCAGGGCAGAGAGGGAGGGCTCAGAAGCCCTGAGTGGTGGGGGTCTTTAGGATACTAGGTTGGGTTTCTCAAACAGAAAAATGAAAAATGAAATGAAAAAGAGTGGGGCAAACTGCTATGCACTAGGGACTGGCGATCTCTCCCTTCTGGACTAGTGAGCATCACACTCGTCTCTGTCTGCCTGAGTACTGAGGCACAAGCCTGCCTGTATCTCTCTCTGGTGATGGCTTGTACAAGTCACTATAGAATCTCTGTCATTCTGTAGTCCTACAGGGATAGGAATCCGAGGCCCTGCTAGTTTCAGGCTTCCTGGAATTAAAAGAGATACAAGTAACTGGCTCAACTCTGAGCCCCATTCAGCCACTAGATGACAGTCAGATAATTCTTGGCTCAAATTTTTTTAATTATTAATGGGTTAGAATTGCATCATTCATGTAACATAAGATCACAAGTTGATAGAGCTTCCTGGAACTACAAACTTCAGCTCTAATTTACAGAAAAAGGAACTCCTAGGTGGATAGTCAACTGGAATGTATCAATAATGTCTTTCCAGCTTACCTGGGCTTAAGGCAAGGTATTCAGGGCTGGGAATATATACATATACACACACAGACACACACACACACAAAACACCTGTTTTATATATATATGAAAAACATGGCCTCCATCATAAAGGTGTTAAAAATGGTTACAGTTCATGTGACCATTTTTATTTTATTTATTTATTTATATATTTATTTTTCTGCTCTTTCGGGCCACACTCACGGCATACAGAGGTTCCCAGGCTAGAGGTCAAGTCGGAGCTACAGGTGCCGGCCTACACTACAGCCACAGCAACGTGGGATATGAGCCGCGTCTGCCACCTACACCACAGCTCATAGCAACGCTGTATCCTTAACCCACTGAGCGAGGCCAGGGATCGAACCCGCAACCTCACGGTTCCTAGTTGGATTCATTTCCGCTGCGCCACAATGGAAACTCCCATGTGACCATTTTTGATGCTGAAACTGGTAATAATTTCTGGAAAACATGGGAGGAGAACAGGTTCCTGAAGGAGTGGGAAAAACTGCCAATGAGAGCATTAAAGCAAGACTGGGGGGAAAACAATTCTTCACATCATTTCCCTTCAGTGGCTGCCCTCTCCCCGCCACTCCTGTGACAAGCTCTGCGTATCTGCATTTTTCTATCTTCTTGCTTGCCTCTCAGTCCCACTCTTTAAAGCTCCAGTGATGTTCACTTCCCCTTTCAGAACCGGACTTTCGGAATTTCTACCATGGCCTGGCCGGTTATGAACCCGACTAGTGCCCACGAGGATGAGGGGTGGATCCCTGGCCCCGCTCAGAGGGTTAAGGATCCGGCGTTGCCCTGAGCCGTGGTGTAGGTCGCAGACGCGGCTTGGATCTCACATTGCTGCGGCTGTGGTGCAGGTCGGCAGCTGTAGCTCTGATTCAGCCCCAAGCCTGGGAACCTCCATATGCCGCAGATGTGGCCCTAAAAAGCAAAACCAAACAAACACACACAAAAAAACAAAACACAAGAGAACTGGACTTTTATGAGGAGAGAGAGGTCACATGTGAGCCTTTTCCTTGTGCATTCTGCTGTCCTGTTCCTTTGAATGTGGCCCCCGTCCACTTTTTTGGACCTCTCGGGACAATGCAACCTCTCTAGTTTTCCTTTTTCTTCCTGTTCCCTGAGACAGACACAAAGGGTTGTTCTGTTGAAAGGACTGTACAGCTTACCATGCTGGGTGGACAGACTGGTGAGAAAAAAGGACGTACTGGAGTTCCTGTCGTGGCTCAGTGCTAACGAACCCAACTAGCATCCCTGAGGAGGTGGGTTTGAACCCTGGCCTCGCTCAGTTGGTTAACGATCTGGCGTTGCTGTGAACTACAGTGTAGGTCGCAGACATGGCTCGGATCTCAAACTGCTGTGGCTGGTAGCTGCAGCTCCATTTCAACCCCTAGTCTGGGAACTTCCACATGCTGTGGCTATGGCCCTAAGAAACAAAACAAAACGACCCCCCCACCCCCCGCAAACAAACCCCTCCTCACAATAAACAGTAAAGGTATGCTTTCAATCTCTGCTTCCTTGCTCCTTAAATGGGACAAAAAGGAGAGCCTCTCTTGGGAGCAGGTGATACGACTGAACAGAGGGTCAGAGAAGGGAGGAAAAAATGTCAACTTGATATAGGGGCATGATAAGAAGTGCAAGTGGGATTTCAAGCTGTGGCACAGGTCACAGCTGCAGTTCGAATTTGATCCCTGGCCGGGGATCTTCCATATGCCATTGGTGGGCCCAAAAAATTTTTTTTAAATAAAAAAAGAAGTGCATGTGGAAGTGTCCTAGCTTGAAAGTCACAGAAACGGGAACACAGAGGCCTGTCTCGATACAGAAACGCTTGGTGCTGCCACCCTCTCAGTGTGTCACTCCTTCCCTGCTCCTACTTCACATGCTCTGGCAGCTCCAGTCACGGCCCAAGTTCTTTCATACTTCTGTAATGGGAAACAGTAAGACAGTACGTATTTGGTTAGCGTGTTAACCCTCTGACGTCGCCAGGAACTATTACCTTTATACTCCTACAGACATGCCCACATGGTTCCCCCTCCCTTTTTTTGGTCTTTTTAGGGCAGCACCCACAGTACATGGAAGGTCCCAGGCTAGGGGTCGAATTGAAGCTGTGCCGGCCTACGCCACAGCCACAGCAATTCAGGGTTCGAGCCATGTCTGAGACCTACACTGTAGCTCACGGCAACGCCAGATCCTTAACCCAGAGAACGACCCCACGTCCTCATGGATACTAGTCAGGTTCGTTACCACTGAGACACAATGGGAACTCCCCACACGGTTCTTTATCCAGTCGAAAACTAGTCCTCTCCTTTAGAGATAAGCAGTTTGCTTTAATCAATGATTTTTTTCTCTTTTTTTGTCTCTTGGCCACAAGCTTGGCATACAGAAACTTCCAGGTTTGGGGATGACTCAGAGTTGCAGTAGCCGGCCTACATCATAGCCACAGCAACGCCAGATCCCAGCCACATCTGTGACCTACACCACAGCTCACCATAGGAGCCCTGGATCCTTAACCCACTAAGCGAGGCCAGGGACTGAACCCGCATCCTCATCGATCCTAGTCAGGTTCCTTACCGCTGAGTCACAACGGGAACTCCTAATCAGTGATTTCTGTTCTGTGGGAATAATACTATAAAAAACACCAGAGAACATTTTAATGCAGAGAAGTGACTATAGATGGTTTCCTCAGAGGATGGTTACCTAGTCCCTTGCTCCTCAAAGGATGAGCACTGTCTTTCCTGGGGGGCTTGTTGGCAATGCACAAAGTCAGGCTCCACTCTAGACTTACTAAGCGGAACTGCATTTTGATAAGACCACTAACTGATTCTAATACACAGCAACGTCTGAGAAGCCCTGGCTACTTCTTACACAGGTCTTGGTTTTGTTGATCCTTTTGATACCTCTATTCAGATAAGAAAAGAGTCAGGCTATCTGGAGTCTTTAGTAGATCAGTTTTTTTTTTTTTTAATTCCTTAATGAATTTTACAGTAGATCGGTTTTTGCTACCGGTAATTTTCAGGGAAGCTGGCTATATTCATTATCCACTCTTTTGCATGGCTACGGGGACTGGCAGAATTTACTCGATGCTCATGAAATCATCACCCTATCCAGCTTCAAGTGAAAGGCCATCAACGTATCCAACAGTAGGAGACAAAAAGGTATGAGAGTAAACTGACAGGAAGGGCTGGCAGTGAAATTTACAATTTTTCACATTGGTAAATCAAGCCTAAAGTTTATTAACAAATTTTGCAAATACTGTTGTTGAAAGCATGACAGTGAATAATGCATTTTTTTTTTTCTTTTTAGGGCCGCACCAGCAGCATATGGCCGTTTCCAGGTTAGGGGTGGAATTGGAGCTACACCTGCCAGCCTACACCACAGCCACAGCAATGCAGGATCTGAGCCCGTCTGGGACCTACACCATAGCTCAAGGCAACGCTGGATCTTTAACCCACTGAGCGAGGCCAGGGATTGAACCCACAACCTCTTGGTTCCCAGCTGGATTCGTTTCCACTGCACCACGAAGGGAACTCCTGAACAACGCATTTTGGAAATCACCTTGTAAACAAACAATGCTGGCACAGGGTCTCCAGGACTGTACACACACTGTACTGAGCACACACTCGCCTGACCATAAGGACTGCTTGCTGATGCAGAGAAGGACCTAGTTATGCAAGGAGGCAGGACTTGCCTGATGCCATGTCGAGAAACCTGCCAGGAAGAGATATTTGGAACCAGGGAGAGTGTTGAATTGATTGGTGATAAGGACATATGGGCCTTTATTTTCTTGTTTGCTTATTCTTGGATTTAAATTTTCAGTACAGTTAGTCATTCAAGCATAAAACAAACTTTAGGATACCACTACCTCAAACGCTATCAGAAGTGTTTGCTCAGGGAGAAATTAATCAATGGTGCACCCTTACCACTTGACCCCCACCCCCACTTTTTCACTTGCTTTCTTCACGTTCAAAAATCCAAAGGTTACCTCTGGAAGCAAAAGTGCAACTAAGCACTATAAATGGGTCTTGTAACACAGTATGTTGCAAATGTGACTTCCCTCTTGAATCTTTCTTAAGCTGTCTTTCAGCCTGTATCCATAGCCCCAGTTTTCAGTTCCAGTTAATGTGGCCTATGGAGGAGGAGGAACCTGTACCGCTGGCTAGACGAGGAGCCTGATCAGGGCCTGCCTGGAAGGCAAGCAGAGTCTAGCCCAGGAAGGCAGAGCTGAAGGTCTACCTAACAGGAAACCATACCACTCATGCCCGCTCCCCAGAAGGCCTACAGCAATCCCCTGAACCCGGCCCCACAGAGAGCTGCCAGAGTTATAGACTGCCCTGGAGCTGCCACGACCTTTCTTTTTCAATCTTAATTCCTTCCTTACAGCAAGTGCTCCAAACAACAACATACGGACAATAGGATGAGACTTCACCAGAAGCCACTGCCTTCTGCCAGCCCTGCTATACCTAGCTGCAACTGCCCTGTGCCCAGACGGAGGACGGATAGCCCGGAAATACATAGGGACACTCTGCTTAAGCTCTAATAGATGTGTCTTTGGCTCAGTTGTAAGCCCAACTATAACCACTCCTGTCTTATATGGCTTTCCCAACTCACTCAGACAGCCTCAAAAACAGTTTTATTCACTCATTTATTTTTTTAAACAGTGGCCATTACGGACTGAACTGTTTCCCTCCTAAACTGAGATGTCCTAACGCCCAGTATCTCGGAATGTGACTCTGTTTAGAGACAGGGCCTTTGAAGTGGTGACCAGGTTGAAACGCCCTTGGGGCAGACCTTACACCCACTCAAGTGCTGTTGTTAAGGAGGAGAGTATCAGGACACGCAGGAGAGACATCAGAGACATGCATTTATAGCAGAAAGGCCTTGTCAGGATGCAGGGAGGAGGCGGCCATCTGCGGGCCAAGGAGAGAGGCCTGAGAAGCCAGAGTTGCCAACACCTTGAGCCTGAACTTCTAGCCTCCAGAACTGTGAGAAAACAAATGCCTGTTGTTCCAAGCTGCCAGTCTGTAGGACTCTGTCATGGTGGCCCTGGCAGACTAAAAGGGTGGCCTTCAATGATGATCAAAGACTAGGTGGTGGAGGATCTGGAGAGGTCGCAACCCCCTGTGCACGCACTGCTGCCCTCTGACCTTCACACTGCTGAGACCCGAAGTCATCGTTCTTCGGGGACAGACAGGAATAGGCAGTGGAGACTGTGACTGAGTCCTCGAAAACTGAGAGTGCCACCAATCTATTTTCCATTCAGATGAACACGTGGCTTCCTGGCAGTGGGGCCTCTAAGTACATGCTGACTTTGGGGGAAATAATAACCTTGCAGCTATGCCGGTTACTTCTCTCTTTACTAAGGGCAATATCAAATGATCTCGCTCTGCAGAAAGATCAAGCTGAAGAGCTAAGTTTGCTAAGCAATAAAAAGGAGCAAAGCAACCAGCCTTAGAATATACCACCGCCCCCCTCAACGAATGCAGTGCTTAGAGAACGAGGAGACAGTTTATGCTACTGACCCACTGCAACAGGAATTGGATTCTGAATTATTTTCTGAGAATAAAGAGAGGTTTCCAGAATTCCCAAAATACATGTTGAAGTAAATTTGCATCCAGCTCCCTGCATGCTCTTGTCAATACCCAACAACAAATAGTTATGATACTTAAGTGTGATTAAGTCTATTTCCACAAATATTTACCAAGAAAGCCAGAAGGTGTATTAGGAAGTGGAAATAAAACCATGAACAAGACACTGTCCCTGACTTTCAGAGATTAAAGTAGACCAGGAACTGCAAACTCAAAATACCCATGTGCGCAGCAGGTAATGCAAACTGCAAGAAAACAACAATGAATCATGTTGCCCATTATTCGCCAAGCAAAAGTGAGATTCAGTTGGCCTTGGCTTTAAATTTGAAGCTAGAAATCTGGAATTTTACATAAAATCTGATTTTATATATTGGTAGCTAACTAAATAGTTGATAAAGCTAGCGAGGACTAAACGTATATGGCTATGAGCTAGATGTGGCATTGTGTGTTGGGGGTTAGGGGTTTGCACTTTGAGAACCAGACCTAGGACCCGGCCCAGCTAGGGGATGAGCACTGGCATCAGGGAAAACACCCCCAACTGTGGCTGCAAGTTCAGTCTCGTTTGTACATTTATCCACTGAACTGGTCTCGAAGCTGTCTTCACCCTGTCTGAGACCCTTTCGGAAGAGGTTCGTGTGGTTTTCCTTAAGTATCAAGAGACTGTTCTCTCCCGTGCCCCTGAAGCCCCCAGGACAAGTACAAGAGTTCGTGGCTACTGTTGCTTGAAAAAAGCCTCTCTGAAAAGAATTGTCTTCTCATAAAGCCTAGATCATAAGGGAGCAGTGGTGTCTCCTCCTTGTGACTAATTCACTGGTTCGAACAACAAGTGTTTATGTCAGGTTCTGAGTCGGTGCCGACTGAGAGATGGAGCCTATGTGTTTCTGTTCAGGGATTGGCTAGTGTAGTAGGGACAAGGAAGAAGGACCACGAGTCGTCCTAGGTGCCCAGGGGAGGGGCTGGGGTGGGGCCTGGGAAGGCTGCACAAAGGAGGGGATCTGGCTGAGGTTGGGGCTGAGGCAGAGTCACCCAGGAGAGGGTGGAGGGTGTAACAAGTACAAGAGCAGAGATGTGAGAGCACAAGTCGCGCGGCGGGAACACGGTGCCGGGAGAAGGAAGACGTGCGGAAGAGCCTGGTGAGGCTGACTAGAGCCAGGGCCAGATGTGTAAGGGCTCCTAAGGTGCATCCTAGGAGCCGTGGGGGCTACCAGAGGGTTTTAAACAGGGAGACAACATGGCCAAGGGTTCTTTGGAAGACCACTCCGGTGCAGGCCTGGAGCACGACACCAGAAGAGGAAGCCTCGTGGGAGGCCGGTGTGGTGATTCAGGTGAGCAGCACAGGGTGGAGGGTAGAGTTCTGCGAAGAGGACTAGGCGGCAGGCCGCAAGGAGCGGCGGCGAGTGGAGGCGGAGGGGTTGCAGAGCAGGGAGGGTAAAGGTCTGGGACGGAAGGGGAGCCAAAGCCCCCACCCCCGCCCCGGTTTTTTATGCTTTTTAGGGCAGCACTCACGGCATATGGAGGTTCCCAGGCTAGGAGTCAAATCGGAGCTGTAGCCGCTGGCCCATGTCACAGCCACAGCAACGCAGGATCCGAGCCACGTCTGCGACCTATACCACAGCTCATGGCAACACTGGATCCTTAAGCTCCGAAGAGAGGCCAGAGAGCGAACCCATGTCCTCACGGATACTGGTTGGGTTTGTTACCCCTGAGCCTCGACAGGAACTCCCCCAAGGCCCTTCTGAGTTTGAGTTTCTCAATCTAGATTCTATTGCTTGACCTCTGGGGCTCCTTTGGTCAGAAAATCTACCAAAGATTTTCTGGGAGTGCTGAGAATTCCTGGGCCTTAGCCCAAGAAGCCGCAATGTACAGGTTTGTTCTGTCTTAACAAGAGACGCGGGGCGGCATCTATCAGCCTCACCACGCAGACGTGGTGGGCAGGACATGCATGCGCAGTGTGGGTTCCCACTCTGTTCCAACTGGACTCCCTGCAACCGGTTTACTGAGCAGTCTGATGCTGCGACAGAGGTACTCCCTCCAACAGCAAACCCACGTGTGGGCGTACTGTACCGGCCCTACCTGGCCGGGGGAGGTAGGTCAAATAGTCAGCGGTTACTGAAATTCTTTTGTGGAGCCCCAAGTATAAACAGGGCCTCTGCCTGCCTGCCTGCCTACTATCTACCTACCCGCCTGCCTGTATATGGCAATTAATGTGAAAAGGACCTACAGAGCAGCGGACGGAAGCGGGCCATGTGCAGGCAGCAGGATGGGAGGTGTTGAGGATGGTCCAGTGAAGAGGCTGGCTGCGGGGAACCCATCTGGCTTGTGAGAAATCAGGAAGAAGGGGCCAGAGTTCTTTCTTTTGAAATAGTGTCAAAAGCCTGGGCTCCAGAAACCACTGCAGGTTCTAATCGGATGATGTGAATGAACAGCAGGACTGATAAGATAGAGTCAGGGGACTGAGTGCTGGAGGCCAAGGCTACAGTCCAGAGTGAAAGTCTGGACCAGGTTAAATAGGAAGGTAAGTGATTCTTTTCTTTCTTTCCCCCCTTTTTTGCCGCACCCCTGACATATGCAAATTCCCAGGCCAGGGATCGAATCTGAGCCACACCTCGCTACATGGGATCCCTGACATGCCACACCACAGCAGGAACTCTATGATAAGAGTCTGAAGACATCCGTCCATATGGCTAGATTCAGAGGACAAACCCAAACAACCCTAACTCATCACAGGTTATAAGAAAAATCTGCCAGCCAAGGAGGCCTTGGGAAGACTGTTCAATGAAATGCTAATACTTACCTGTAGGAGCACAAAGAAGGGAGCCTCTAAAGCAATGCGGTTAATGTAAAGCAAAATGGTTAATGTTGAGTACGTTAGCTTCATACTTAGCTATGAAGAGCAGAACTCCCACGGTTTCATTGAATGGCTAAAATTTGATTAAAAACAACAGTAGAGAAAAAAGCCTTGGCTCTGGAACACTTAGCTAAGGCATCACTTGCTATGTGCTTGTCACCTACTCTGGGTGCCTTTCCCCATCACCTCGTCAGTTCCTTAACTCCCGTGCAGACATGGGGCGGGGGTCACTGACAGGAATCTGAGGCCCCCACAGGGCTAGTGACTTTTCTGGGCTGCTTCTCCATGGATGGAGGAGAGAGGTAGGGACCACACGGATTGCGAAGGTCATAGCACCACCTCTCCCTGAAAGAAATTCCATTCTCCCCAGCTCCAGACCCTAAAGATCTATGGAAACTTTAACACAAAACAAAGCTGATACAAAATGTTGACAGCAGCTCAAAAAATGAGCATGATTCTGAAACAAGACAAGCCCCGTCAGAACTGCCACTGGAGGATCTCCCTCCCAGCAGCTCTTGCGGCAGAGCCGTGAGCTGCTTCCCCACAGCTGCCACCTACACGGCATATCTGTGTGGAACAAAACTGCGCAGTCTGCCACAGACCCGCGCTCCTGCCCGCCTTCTGCCTGGCTACCACAGCTTCAGTGGTGCTCCTGGAACACAAACAGCACCATGGCTACCCTGACAGGACACAAAAGGGGACAGGTGCACCACTGGAACCAGCAGCCTTGAGCTAAGCCTGTTTTCCTATGGAAAAGTGGCACTTCAGGCCTAACAACTGGGAAAGAAACAAAGGACTCACAAACAGAACAATATGAGAACCATGACATACAGCGAAGCCACTGGCCTTCCTTGGGCCTCAGGATCAAAGTACTTCCCCTCCAGCCATTGTCCCCTGCTATTACTTCAAGGCTGACCTTGGGTCTGTGACCAGGTGTGATTCTGCTTGGGGTGCCCCCAAACGAGAGCAGTTAATAGTGGATATACTCCCTCCAAGGCCCATGCTTCCAGTGGGTAGGGGTTATTTTTCTTAAAAACAAAGCCAAACAAAAGCAAACCAAAATAAACCAAACTGTGTTAAATGCACTTTCTCTCTCTTTTTTTTCTTTCTTTCCTTCCTTCCTCCCTTCCCTCCCTCCTTCCTTCCTTTCTTTCTGCTTTTGAGGGCCGCACCCTCTGCATATGGAAGTTCCCAGGCTAAAGCAGAGCTACAGCTGCTGGCCTACATCACAGCCAGAGCAACGCCAGATCCTCAACCGGCTGAGTGGAGACAGAGATCGGTGGTTACTAGCAACCTCACAGTTAGTAGACAGATTTGTTTCCACTGCATCACAACGGGAACTCCTAAATAACCTAGGAGACATAACTAGCACCCTAGTTTAAGTAAAATATCAGCACGCGCACACACACACACGTAGGGCACTCCAACATAATGTACATGGTATGAGAGGCTGAAAATGATTTTACTTTGTATCGGTATTATTTCCAAACTCTCCAGGTGCTCATTTCAAGGCACACACACAAGTGTTACTTACACTAGGTGCTCTACTTATTGGATGTGCATCGCAGGCAATGAATGACTCCTACATGAGATATATTTTACTGCCAGTGCTAGAACCACATTCTTTTGGCTTCCTTGCCATTTTCCCTAAGCTTTCCACTACAAAGGAGGAAAAAAAAAAAAAAAAAGAGAAATCTGGGAAGTGGGGGGAGGAAAGGGGTGAAATATAAGATCCAAGTCTGAACATAGTTTTTGGTAGATTATAACAACAGCAAGCACTCATCCACCTTTTTTTTTTCAGGCTGCTTCCAAGAGGCATATGGAAGTTCCTGGGCTAGGGATTGAACCCGAGCTGCAGCTGCAGAAACACTGCATCCTCAACACACTGAGCTGGGCCAGGAATCAGACCCACGCCACCACAAATACAACACCAGATCCTTAACCTGCTGCACCACAGAAGGAACTCCCCAATAAAAGTCAGAGCAAGGGTATACTGCAATGTGAAGAAAACAGATAAACAGTTTCTTGTTCCCTTTCCAGTTCCTGCAGAGGCCAGTGGGCTCCTCTTTTACATGCAGTGGCACATCACACAATCCTGTGCCCTACCCTCAAAGCAAGACTACGGGGTCGCCTGATTCTGCAACTGTATTTCTGTAATTAATGGTAATTTCTACCTCCTACCCGGTTCTTGTCTTGATATCAAAGGTGCTGGAATCTCCTCCCAGGTACAGAGATGGGCACTCCAGTTTGGGCCTGCCTGACTGCACGCCTACTGAGCCAAAGAAGGGCTAGCGTGGTAATTGGGGGGGCACCGGAATGGGCCTGCATCTCTGAGGCCGGCCTGAATGGAGGCTTATTTGTGAGGCTCCGGGGCCCCCTGCTGGCTGCCTGCTGTAACTGTTAGTTCCTCACTGGACCAGCATCACAGCCTCACCAAATACATGGAGTTACTAACCCCACTCTACAGATGAGCACAGGGAAAGTCAGACAGATTAATGCAGCCTGGCTCCCCACATCACCTGGTCTGGAGATTGGCTCTTGGCAGGTCTGGGTTTCAGAACAGTGACTGTGGGTTAGTGGCTCATCTCTGAGCTTTGGGTTCCTCACCTATGACAGGGAACATAAATAACAGTCACAGGATTGAATGAGACAAGGCACTGCCGGCCCCCGACATGGTGGCGGCACATGGCAGTGACTACTAAGATTTAGCTGCTGAGCCACCACGGCTATCATCACAGCTGTTCAAAGCCTGGGCTTCCAGGCTTCCTGCCGCAGGAAAACCCTGCCCCACGGGGTCTAGAGCAGTAAGGAGTTGGAGAGAACCCCTCAACTAGAAGGTGGCGGAGCTTATTTCTGGACACCAGGTTACTGAGTGGGAGCTAGCTGCTCCAACTTAAAAGGCAAAGGGAGGAGTTCCCATCGTGGCTCAGTGGTAACGAACCCGACTAGCATCCATGACGCAGATTTGATCCCTGGCCTCGCTCAGTGGGTTAAGGATCTAGTGTTGCTGTGGCTGTGATGTAGGCCAGCAGCTGCAGCTCTGATTCAACCCTTAGCCTGGGAACTTCCATATGCCATGGGTGTGGCCCTCAAAAGACCCTCCCCCCCCGCAAAAAAAGGCAAAGGAAACTGAGAGAACTAATAGAGAAATGAGTGCATTAAAGAACTGAAAACCAGGTCTGCAGACAGCACTGAGGAAACTAATGATTCTGCAGCTGAGCAGAGTATGAGCACCTGGAAACAACCTGGGCTGAATGCTTGGGTTCCAATTACTGTCCCCCCCCCCCTTTTTTTTAATTTCCAGTTACTTTCCAATAATCATGAGCACACAGGGACTGGAATGGCCCTTGGTAGAGTAACGGGTAAATTTATGGGAACCACAATATAGAATATTGAAAAGATTACTGAGTAAAGTTGCCAAATCTAGGAGTAGGGCATGATACACAATGGGATGAATAATATTCATAAGCTAATATTCACTGAGTGCTTATGGAGTAAACACCTTATTTACATTAAGACACTCAATTCTCGTAAGACACCTCGCAGGAGGAGGCTAGTCTCCCTACTGTCACAGTAGGGAAAACTGAGACAGAAGAGTAAAGAGGGCTGTGAAAGGCTACATGGCCAGTAAGCAGAAAGGCTGGGATCTGAACATAGACAGTGCTGCTTCCACCAGCCCCTGTGAAGATACACAGATAAGTGGCATATTTATCAATATACTGAAGAGATATATTTGTTGGAACAGATTGTTAGGAAGACAGAACTTGGGCAAGGCCTCCCCGTACCCAGAGAGCTGCCTGGAGAGCCCCCTGACAACACTCCTTGCCCTCCTGTTTCTGGGAGCTGAGGTCTTCACCAGATGCGCAGTTATTTGATAAGGCCTTGGCTCCAGGCGCTATGGCAACAGACCACAAAACGAAACCAGTGAAATCAAGCTAGTAAAAGAACATTCCTGTAGTGGAATCTGCCAGAGGAATGTGCTGTTGCGGGATGCAGTGGAAGGAAGGAAGGAAGAGCCACTGAGAGATCGAGGGTATTTTCTGTGTGTGCATTTTAAACAACCAGTCTTATGGAAACAGGAATAGGATAGCTTTAGAATTTTCCTCGGTAAAATGGAATCTGAGCAGCTGGACCGTCACACTGATGAAGAGCCAGCCCTCCCATCAAACTTGCACCAGTAAAGCCAGCACCCCCACTCCTCACACAGCAGGCTGGCCCACTCGTGTCCAGCTTTCTGCTGGGCTGCCTGAGTTCCAGGGCAGGTGATCACGGTGGCCCCACAGTGACAGCAGCAGCACTAACTCTGCACCGCACTGTGTGTGGCTGAGCTGTATTCTTGTGCTGTCTTCATACTGCTCTCCCTGCCTTCAATCTTTGCTCACCATCACTCCTCTTCTTAAACTGCTGCCAGAATAATTTTCCGAAAAAAACTTTGATCACATCACTTCCATTTCCCATCCTGGATGGACTCCTACTGCTACGAGAAGAAGCCCATGCTCTTCCCACGGGGACTGTCCCTCCCCAGCTGGCTGCCAAGCTTCCAGCTTCATCACCTGCCATCTCCCAACCCTCCCTCAAAAATACGCCTTAAAAACTCACCAAAACCCAAAAAACAAAACAGCACAAAAAGAAACACTCCTTCAGTATGCTGCATACTCTTCCGGGAGGCCTCTCCCCCTGCTCTGCCCTAGCTTCCCCGCAGCCCTCCAGTCCAACCCTAAAGTCTCCTCAGCTCCCCCGGGCAAATCAGTGAGACCCTCCCATCCGCTCCTTCCCCAGCCCACAGGGCCCTGGGCCCTAGGTACCTGCCTCCAATCCGGCTTCCTTGAGCATGAGGCACATCCAACTAGCTACTCAACACTCCCACTGGGACGTCTAAAAGGCACCACAGACAGGTCTGAAATCCCGCGATGCCCTCGCATCTCCACAAAGCTGCTCCTGGCCTCCTCTGTATCACTGAAGGACACTGGCACCCACCAGCTGCTCAAGCAAAAACCCTGGATCCCTCCTTTTCTTTCACACTCAGTCCACCTCACATCCACCCACTCCTGTGTTTGTACCAGCCTGAATCCAGCTTGTTTCTGGTCTGGACCATGGAAGGTGCTTAGATTCTGGTTCTTCCCATCCCTCTGGGGCCCCTGGGCCCTTGGCCTGTTTCCTCACTCCACCTGCCCGCGCACCACATGCCATACAGGCAGCCAGGCCTCACCGGGCTCTGCTCTTCTCCCCACCTGGGTGGCTCTCGCGGACTCTCCTGACTTCTCACCATTCAAGCCTCGGCTCATACTGGCCCCCCGAGCTCTCTGTGCCCAGGTCAGGCACTTTCTTGCTATGCTATGTGACAGTACTCAGAGGCGATGAAGAGCCGGCTTGGCCATGACCAGAGCTCCAAAAGGTTCTTGTCACCATGTGTCATGCAGAACCCCTCTTTCCTGTTTTAGGAAATCTATCATCATCTGAATTCTAATCCTGTTTTATTTCCCACTGTTAATTTAGAGTATTTTCGGAAAAAATATGAATACTGTTAGCTTAATTCTGAGGGAGAAATGACTCAGGTTATTAGGTCTCCAATAGCTTCTAAGCTTCTGAAAGGGAAAGCCGCTAGTTCTGTTCCAGTGCACATCTCTCTCCAGCTTGTTTTAAGGGCCAGGCAGGACCCTCAGCACCAAGGACAGGCATCTTCTCCCTCCTTAAGCCCACGACTGACCACACGTCCAGGACCGTTCTGTCCTCTAAGTTAGAAAATATCAGTGAGGGAGTTCCCGTCATGGCTCAGCAGAAATGAACCTGACTAGTATCCACGAGGATATAGGTTTGATCCCTGGCCTCGCTCAGTGTTACCATGAGCTGTGGTGTAGGTTGCAGATGTAGCTTGGATCCCATGTTGCTGTGGCTGTGGTGTAGACAGGCGGTTGCACCTCCGATTTGACCCCTAGCCTGAGAACTTCCATATGCCGAAGGTGTGGCCCTAAAAAAGCAAAGATAAATAAATAAATAGTAGAAAGGAAAACATTAAAAAAAAGGAAAGGCTCCATGATAAATCCTGTGTGTCACTGGGACAGTCTTCTGTCTGGTGCATTGGCCCAAGCCTCACTGGTCACAGTTTACACATGCCACAGACGGTACTGGCCAGCTCTGGCGCTTATTCCCCAGCCCCGGCACCCAAACATGATTTTGCAAATGGATAACTGGTCTAGAATAGGAAGGGGCAAGTTTGGAACCAAGACAGAGTCTGCGTGCCCTCGTAGGGTGGTGCTCCTGGGAATCTACAGGATGCTACAAAGGTGACCGAAGATGACAAACTCTCTGAGCCACACAGAAACCACGGTGGATCTGTGAGCCCACCCTCATGATGACGGCTTCACAGGCACACATTTGTTTTGGTTCTTCTCATGCTGCTTCTTTACATCAGTGCCTGCTCTCCTCATAGCAGGGACCATTGAGAAATACCGGCACTTAAAATGCAAGCACAACTGCCCACTCAGAGAAGGACATGTACAACCCTCTGGAAAGAAATCTGGAACTATGTTTTAAGAGTCTTAAGAAAACTGATTCTCTTGGGCCTAAGAGTCCTACTCCAGAGCTCTATCCTCATGAATAATTCTTAAAAAGAGAAGGCTTTATGTACAAAGCAGCAAAAACGGAAAGCTTCCTACATTTCCACTGAGGGGTGCAAGGGAGTAAATCAAGCACGTGTGACTGATGGAATGACAGCCACCCGTGACACAGGTTTACAAACTGCTGAGAATGCAAACAGGGCTTATGGCATGCTAAATCAAAAAGCCCGGCACGGCACTGGACATATGGAATGACTACCATCACATGGCAAAGAGTAAACGGCAGCCCACAGGAATCTGTGTGACCCTGGGGAAGTCCTGGTCTCTCTGCTTCCTCACCCATAAAAACAGGGAAAACAGGTACCTGGCAGAATTTCTGTAAACACAAATGAGACATGCGTGCGCTCAATAAATGACAGTTGCTATTCTTATGCAGCAATGAGAGAGCCTGGCAGTGCTGCCACCCTCCTCATCACACCATGAGCAGGTGCCATACTGTCCCCACTCTCCCTGTGAAGAAACCAAGGTCACAGACACACAGGCACTGTGATCTCAGCTGCTGCATTAGAACTTTCTACACAGATGTGCTAGCCTCAGTCCTGGCTCTGCCGCTGACGCGTGTGCGCCTAAGCCCCGAGCCTCAGGGTCCCGCACGGTAAAGTGGGTTAGTGCTGATGCCCTGCAGGTCACTCCGAGGGCTGGGAACAGTTTAGCACAGCAGCAGACAGCAAGTGGCATGACTATTACTGCAGAAGTAGGTGGCAGTTACATCAGTGTCGTGGGAGAGAATCCATAGAAAGCTGAGCAGTCTACAGCCTAATTACTCTGGCCAGGATCACAGAGACAAACGAGACGGGATTTTCTAGCTAGGGGAGAGGAGGCTGATGTTTTAACGGTGATTCCAGTGGGCTCCCAAGCAGTGTCTCATAAATAGGAAGGAAAGGTGTCTCATAAATAGGAAGGAAAAACAAAACTTTCTGCTTTTGTATGGCTCCCTTCCTGTGCTTTAAATGATAAGACTCATTTTTTTTCTTTTTTTTTTTTTTGAGGTGGTTAAAGAAGAGGTCAGTAAAACATCTCATCTCCCCAAGAAGGAAAGGCAGGGTCCTGCTGGGGCGTCTGCTACTGCCCCTGCCCACAGGCTCAGGCAGTGCTGGAAGGGAGATCAACTAACAGCCATGGACCTGTCCTCACTGAGCACAAGGGCCGGGGACTGTACAGGTGAGCCACATGCCAGACGAAGCCAACTTCTACAGGCCAGACCTCAGCTTCCCCTCAACTCATCCACCTTTGCACCCTGCACACCCTGCTTCTTACAGGGAGCCAGACCACGGCAGACAGAGGGTCTTGGGTCCCAGGAACCAGCAAAGCTTCCCCCGATTGTCATCTGCAAATGCATGGACACGGGGTGGCCCCACTGGCAGTGGCAGCCAATGAAAAGGAATACAGTGAACTTGACTACCTTCCTCTTTGGCCCACGGGCTCCCTGAACCCTCCGCCTTCCGGACAGGATGGCTAAGTGTGATGAATGTTAGTAGAGGGGGATGCCTACTGGCCCGTCTGGGGTCTGGGCTCTTTTGTGGGCTTGTGCCTACTAGTCTCCTCCACACAGGCCACCAGGGTGGAAGGACCCAGGAGGCAAGTGAGGATATTTTAAGTCTAGGAGAGCAGGGCTGTAGAAATTGTTTTGTTCCAGTATTTCCGGGACAACACAGGATGCACACAAAGCACGACTGCTTTGTAAACGTAGCAAGCTACAAGATGCACTCCACAGAGGTAAATTCCATTACCTTTCCGCTTTCCACCCCAAACCAAAAGGACAAAGCAAAGAGCTGAAAAGAGAGGGGAGGGTGTGTGGTAGGGAGGACAATAAAAAGCCAAAAGCTGAACCTGACAGAATCATGGTTGAGCCCCGCTCCTCTTTACAGTCGCATCCAAATGGCAAGTCGCCAAGGCCCCAAACATCTATCTCAAGAGTAATTAAATCAAATTAATCTCAGGAAAAGAGATTTAGGTGTCCAAAGCCCCATTAATCCTCATCCCTTGTAATTAAATATGTATGTTAGCAAGATGTGGACAAAAGCAAAACATTTTCAAATGCGAATTCTTTACATTCATAGCATTATAATGTATTTGAAGTACTGACCTTGTAGAAAACTATGTAAAAAATTCAGTGAAGCACACACTGTAAAAACATGGCAGAAAGAATGCAGATACAATCTCAGTCCATGCTGAGATTTAGGAAAAATGTGCCCTGACAAACACCTCCACTTTGAAGGCTCCCTGTAATTTATCTAATGCTGAGCCCCACTGAGTTTCCAGCTAAGTTTAACTTCCTCTGGATCCTGGCAGTGCTCAGACGCATCCTGGGAGTCCTTTGCTTCTGCAGTTCTGGGATCTTCACCTTTATTTCCTTGCTCATGTCAACCACTCGGGGTTAACTCTCTCCCAACACACAGTGTGTCTTCAAGGAAAGGCAGCCAATCCTCCATTTCTAAAATGGAGCGTACTTGTCAAAATCTCAACACTGTTGCTGCCACGTGGTCTCTGAGCAGCTTTGTCAAAGTGCTCTCACCTCAGAACGAACCTCATTTGCTCCTCACAAGCACCCAGAGGGGAGGCAGAACAGGAATCCATTTCTCTGAGGAGAGTCAGAGTAAATGATCTGCTGACAGTCACTCAGTAAGCAGGTTAGAGTCTGAATGTTATCGGTTCTCTGGTTTAAGTGCTACTGGTCAGAATCGCTGGTTCTCCAGGAAAGGCTGTCACAAGGTAGACCAAACCACTTACAAAAGCCTCCCGTCATTTGTCTAAATTACTTGGTTCTGTTAGAACTGTAGTTATCAATTTTTTCTTAAAAAGCAATGTGAGTTGGTGCTATGGACTGAATGTTTGTGTCTGCATAATTCATACACTGAAGCCCTGACCACCCCCGCCCCGTGTAATGGTGTTAGGATGTGGGGCCTTTGAAGGCTGTGAGGGTGGAGCTCTCAAGAAATGGATTCTTTACAAGGAGAGTGAGAACTTACTCCCTATGCTCTTCGTCATGTAGTAACATAAAGCGAAGATGGACTTCTGAAAACCAGGAAGAGGGCCCTCACCAGAAAGCAATCTGCCAGGGAGTTTCTGACATGGCTCAGCGGTAATGAACTCGACTAGTATGCACGAGGACACAGGTTCGATGCCTGGCCTCGCTCAGTGGGTTAAGGATCCGGCGTTGCCATGAGCTGTGGTGCAGGTCTGAGATGTGGCTTGGATCTGATGTTGCTGTGGCTGTGGCGTAGGCTGGCAGCTACAGCTCTGATTCTACCCCTAGCCTGAGAACCTCCATATGCCATGGGTACAGCCCTAAAAAGAAAAACAAACAAAAAAACACACACAAAAAAGCCACCCGGGAGTTCCCGTCGTGGCTCGGTGGTTAACAAATCCAGCTAGGAACCATGAGATTGCAGGTTCGATCCCTGGCCTTGCTCAGTGGGTTAAGGTTCCAGTGTTGCCATGAGCTGTGGTGTAGGTGGCAGATGCGGCTCGGATCCCCCGTTGCTGTGGCAAAGGCTGGCGGCTACAGCTCCTGTTAGACCCCCTAGCCTGGGAACCTCCATATGCCACGGCTACGGCCCTAGATAAGGCAAAAAGACAAAAAGACCAAAAAAAAAAAAAAAAAGCCACCCAGTCTATGGTAATTTGTTATAGCAGCATGAGCTAAGATGGCTGAGTCTGGAAAGCTCATCAGCCAAGTTTTCAAATCAAGTGATATCCATGGTAAAGGACTTTTACTTACAGAAGATAAGCTAGAAATTAAGGGAACAGGTATAGTTTTCAGAAAACAAAGAATCTACCCATATCTAATTTGTGGACAATTAGATCCTTCCACAGTGTGGAAGGATTGTCACACTGACATTAGTGGATCTAAATGACATTTAAAATTTTCTTCTAGGTCCAAAAGTCTATGTTAGGCTCCTCTGCCCCTTGAAAGAATCTGAGGTAAGCAGATTTCATTCTAGAGTTGAAACCCAAGTGATCCAGCAATATCACTTCAGAGAAACCCAAAGTAGAGAATCAACATGCCCCAAATGAGGAGGACTTGAGAAGAGTAAAAACCTTTATTTCCCAAGTTCAAGAGAAGGAAGAAGATAAATGAGGCTACCCACATTTTCAAGGACTTAAAAGGTAACGGCACTGCCTTTACTAATATCCCTTCCTTCAATCCTCAGACTGGAGAGAACATCACCACATCCACTTCACACACGAGGAAACCAAAGTTACTAAGAGACTGAAGGCCTTGCCTACATTATGCAGTTTATGCCCACGGTTCTCACAATCATACAATTCACTTCCTATTATACTCCTTCCTCTGTCTTCTTACTGCTCTGACAAGTTTACTTACGTCTGATGAAAGGTACTGGCTTTTTTTTTTTTGGGGGGGGGGGCTATGCTCATGGCATGTGGAAGTTCCTGGGCCAGCAATCGAACCCACGCCACAGCAGTGACCCAAGCCACTGCAGTGATAACACCAAATCCTTAACCTGCAGTGCCACAAGAGAACGTCCGTACTGGCTTTTGTAATGAAACTAAAGAGGTGACGAGCAATTAATAAACATCAGAGGGACAGATCCATTCAGTGAACAAAGTCTCTGTGTTCTGTGTATTCACTCTGTTCCATGAGAACACTTAAAACATTTATTTTAATGTCAAAAGTTTTTTAGCCTAATGAATTTCACTTCTATACAATTACAACGAAGACCTGATGCAACTCTAGGTCTAACAGATGGAGGGAGTCCTTCAGTTCAAATGGATGAAATGGAATTTTACTATCTAAACTGCATGGAGCTCTGCCAAGATGTCCTGAAAGAGTCACCAGAGTATTCTTAACGGAAGACATTCCTGCTCCAAGCTTTGGATTCCTACAGCTGGCCAGTGAGGATATCAGGCTTCCACTTTGCAGTTCGAAGCACAGAATTGTGTAAAATGGAAAAGCATTTCTAGCAATGATTATTGCCTTCTTTCAACTATTCTTATATTGAGAGAAAAAGTAGAGTTAAAAAGCTATAAAAAACACAAATAGACAGTAAATGAAGTAGAGTGAAAACTGTATATAGCATAAGACTTTCACATACTCAGAAACCAAGAAGAAAGAAAAGTAGGAGCTACTACTGACTGGTTCACTTCAGAGAGACTAAACGTCAGGGAGTAAAGTGTTCAGCTAAAAACCCAGAATTCTATCCTGGAGCAGTTTTTGTTTTTTAAATCTTTACGGACACTTGGTAAAAGAAAAAAAATATATGCTGAGAAATACAAAAACGTATAATAAGGAGTATAATAAGGTATAATTAACTGCTAAAGCTTTCCTTTAACGGTTTCTATTTCGTTCCAGGAAAAAAAAGCACATATCAAACAGATAAATCCTTTACATTTATACAAAAGGGTTCAAAAGCTCACGCTACACATTGTATTTTATTTTGCTTTCTGCACTCGACAGTGCACTTCTTGGAGAGATTTCCTGATCAGTGCTTATAGGTCTATTTTATTTTTTGGAATGCTGTTACGCAAAATTTTGTCGTGACTCTTTCTAGCACTCTATTTCACTTTCTTATCAACAAAGGGGTTGCTTTTGATAAAGTATGACTCAAGCCTAAACAAGCTATGCAGATCACTGTGGTTTTTTTGTTTGTTTGTTTTGGTTTTCTTTTTGCTTTTTAGGCCCGCACCCAAGGCATATGGAAGTTCCCAGGCTAGAGAGCTAATCAGAGCTACGCCACAGCCACAGCAACCTCATGGTTCCTAGTCAGATTCATTTACACTGCGCCATGACGCCATGATGGGAACTCCTCACTGTGCTTTTTAAAGTAAAACTTTAAGGGACCTTGAATTTAAATGCTGATTGCGCAAGAGAACATAAAAATAAACAAATGAAAACCTTCAAAGGACTAGATAATGGAAATAACTCTTTTTCCTCAAGTGGACCTGAGAAGCTTGGGGCATATACACATTTCTGGTGTGGCTCCACCCCTCGTGGAAGAACACTAAGACCTTAAGACAAAATGCGCTCCAGCACGCAGCACCGTAAGCACAACGCGTGCACACGTGGAGAGCCCGGAGCAGGCAAGGTGGAAGGAGGGCCCTGTGGGTGCCAGCCCAGCTGCAGAGTGCCTGCCCCCCCTGGAGCCAGCTTCAGCATCTTGCTGGTGTGTGCTATCAGAAAAGTCACAGGATTTACTTTCAGTTTGAGAACCATGACTCATTCTCCCTACACGGCTCAATTCTGGCCATATTTGCAGTATTAAAGAAGAAAGAGGAGTTTCTGCTCTGACCCAGTGAGATCAGCGGCATCCTGGAGTGCTGGGACACAGGTTCAACCCCACACCCGGCACAGCGGGTTACGGATCCGGCATCACTGCAGCTGCGGCACAGGTCGCAACCATGGCTGAGATCTGATCCCTGGCTCGGGAAACTATATATGACATGGAGTGGCCAAAAAAGGAAAGAAAAAAAAAAGGAGGCAGACCACGAGGCAGGGAACACAGAAGCCCACATTCCTTCAGTTCTACTGTCAAATGATGAATAACTACTCACTTTCATTAAGCTGTTTTCTTTCCAAGAATAATGTAAGCTTTATTTGCGTCACCTCAAAATGGTTTTCCCTGCTTTCCAACAGTTTAAAAAAATATTATTTCAAAGTACTTTTTCTTTTTTCCTGGACTCAGGGCTGTAATTCCAGGATAGCACACTTTAGTAAAACAATTTAGATTTGAAGAGTTCAAGAAAATGGTAAGTGAGGGGGCAGGTAACCCCCGTTTGCAGAGTTCAGCTGTATTACAGTTCACTGCCATCTACTCCCTGCTCCTCTAGAAGCCGTGGCCAGTCTTCCTCAGAAGCTGGGCGGGCTTTTGCTTAGAGAGCAGTTTGCTCCGCTCCGCAGGTAGCATCACTGGCCTGAGATTTATCAATGGCTACAGCAGAAGGAAATTTTCCTCTCCCTGAAGCAGCCGTGGGAGGAGGTGTCACCCTCCCCTCTCAGAGACCACACACCAGCGCACACTGACCGGTCAACGGTCAAGCCCTCCACAAAGGCAGGGCTGGCCTCACCGCCCCCATTCCCCAGGCCGGGAAGAGGTCAAGCCCTCCACAAAGGCAGGGCTGGCCTCACCGCCCCCATTCCCCAGGCCGGGAAGAGCGCGCCGGGAGGAGAGAAGTCCAGTCACGGGCAGAGTTAAGATCAGGCCGCTTCTCCTCCAGCAATACCCAGTATTTTGTACATTAGGTCAGTGCCTGTGCTCATCTGCCAAGCTTACACCTTCTAACAACACAGAACCGGGCACGTAAAACCTTCACACTCGCGATGAAGCTGGGATCTGGGGGCTGCTGGAGACTTAGGCCAGGCAAGCAGACTCAGACCAGGAGGTGAAGGGCTGACCTCAGCACGCGGCACAGGGCCAGCGCGAGGGCGGAAGCCGGTTCTCCGCACTGTCCCTGCAACGCCTCTCCTGCCACTTTACTGCAGTCTCCTTCTGGCTCATGCTGCCAGGGCAGGAAGCCTGTTTCAAAGGGGCTGTTCTGCCATAATGAGAGTTCTGGATGTTTCCAAGTTCTGAGAGAAACGAATCCCTTCTCTGACCCTGTGCACAGTGAGCCTGAGTGACCGATATGAAGAACAGCTCCCCTCCGGCTAACAGGGTCCCTGCCAGGTCGGCTTATGGTGAAGACTCACCTCTACCCTGAGCAGAGCGCAGACACCAAGCAGTTTTGCCTGACAGCAGTATTTTAGTGTTATGACACCATCCTGTGGCCCACTTTACTCCCTGCTCCTTACTTCTCTGTTATGAGCAGTAATTAGTAATGTCGGTGTTCTGGCTGGACTGCTGCAGGCCCATTAATAATGCAAAAGCAGGAACAGGATGAACACGTAAGTGTACAGCAGAGGTTTCAAGGTTAAAAGCAGCAATGGAGAGAGTTGGGGGGCGCGGGTGATACTGGTAGAAGAGGAAAGTGTGTGTGTGTGTGTGTGTGTGTGTGAGAGAGAGAGAGAGAGAGAGAGAGAGAGAGAGAGAGAGAGGGAGAGAGAGAGAGAGGGAGAGAGAGGGAAGGAGGGTGAGGGGGAGAGAGGTGCTGGGGAGTTCATTTTAAATCTATGTTTTAAAATGTCCTGCTTCCCTTTAGGAGCAGTATGTATGGCAAAGCACAACTTCTCCGTGGCCTTAATCAAGCTGAGTGCAGCTGCTTCTCTCCCCTGCGGTGGACACAAGCCTCTGGTCACTGGTGGAAAGTGTCAGCGCTAAGACTCCAGCACTGAAGAATTACCTGTGCATGAAACAGGTCAGAAGAAACTATACCAGTATCTTTCAAACACACTTTTGGTGTTTCACTTATTTTTTTGTCTTTAGGGCCACACCTGAGGCATATGGAGTTTCCCAGGCTAGAGGATGAATTGGAGCTGTAGCACTGGCCTGCGCCACAGCCAAAGCAACGCCAGACCTGAGCCGCGTCTGCGACCCACACCGCAGCTCACGGCAACGCCGGATCCTTAACCCACTGAGCAAGGCCAGGATCCTGCATCCTCATAGATGCTGGTCAGATTCGTTTCTGCTGAGCCACGACGGAAACTCCCTATTTTTGGTGTTTTAAATGACTTCTCTTGTAAAAGGCAATGCCTGCTTGTTTAGCAGAACCGGTACCTTCCACTTCAGCTTTTACAGGGAAGTCAAGACAAACGATGCAGAAAGGTCCGGGTCCGGCAGCCAGGCGTTCCTCTAGCATAAGAGACAGAAGCCTGCATTGTTCCAGCTGCCTCCCGGTCCCTGCCAATCTCCATCCCACTGGGGTTCCAAGGGGCATCTCAAAAGGTACAGTAGCTAACACGCCAACACAGAGCTTTGTATTAGAACGGAATGAGAGCAAATAAGCCTGCAGATTAGGCCTGGAAAAGGATTAGTATGGCTATTTGAAAAATATTTGCTTGGGAGGCGGGGGAGAGGGCTACGAAGCAAGGTCGCCGGCCATCTGTGACTCCTGAGCTGTTTATATCTATATCAGCTCCTAAGCAGACCAGCTTTCACCTGTCCCTTGCGTACCAAAAGTGAACTGCTTTACATACTAGGAAAGCAGCAACTTTACCTGCTGGTTTCACAACCAAAAGCAGACATTTTAAGAGCTGGTCATAGGAAAGCTTGGGTGAATCAGAACCCACCCTTCCTTGTTAGTCAGAGATCGTCTCTGTGGGAAAAGGAGGCAGTCAGAGCAGTCTTGAATCATAATTACTGAAAGCTGTATTTATTCCCATGGGGCTCTGACTTCTGGTCCAAGGTTTTCTCACTGCTTGCATACTGTGCTAGAGATGGGAGTCCTGCAGAAAGGCCAGCGAGAAGAAAGGCAGAGCTGCCAGAGTTCCAGCTCTTTCCATGCACCACAAATTTTCACCATGTCACCGACAATCTGAGGCAAAGCTCTCCGTTTGAAGGTGGTAATGTCTGCCCTCAGAAGGATCCAGGAAAAAGGGCTACAGCACACAAGCATATTTTAAAAACCTCATGTCTCATTCTTTTCAAGTTCCCTAAAAACAAATAAAATTCCTTTGTTTTAAAAGTTCAGAGATGACTGGGTTGATGAAAATGGGCACAATTATTTTTTTAATTGGAAAAGCAATACACGCACAGTACTCCCCCTCATGCCCTCTTACCCTCAGAGTAAGCCTCCCCCAAAGCAATTCCCTGCAACCAATCTCCTCCCCAACCTTCCGTGCACGTTTTAGGAACATGTCAGCACGCATCTCCCCCTCCTCCCATTTGAGACCCAAACATAAGCCTACATCTTATAAATACCCACTCTTCTACACCTTGCTTTGTTTGATGGGCACAACTGGATTCGTGTCACTCTTAATGCTATGGGCTGCTGGCTCAGGAGTCAAATCTGGTCTGCTGCTTCTTTCTGTAAGTATAATCTCAGCTGGATCACAGCCACGTTCATTTATTCACACTGTCCACAGTTACCTGAGAGCTACAAAAGCAAAGCTGAGCAGCTGTGACAGACTATACGGTCCAAAAAGCCTCAAGCATTTATCATCTTGCCTTTTATTTAAAAAAAAAAAGCTTGCCAACCTCTGGTGCATGCCACTTTTTAGATGTACGTATGTACCCTGGGCCTTGCTGATGAACATTCAAGTGGAAAATGGGTACCCTTAAGAATGAAATTACACTGTACTGCTGTGAGGCACTAAAAAGGATGAGGAGGAAAGAGCACGAACTAGCTAGAAAAAGCTGGCATGAAAAAGTAGGCTTAAAGAAGGAACTTCAGGGCATGCTATAACCTCCCAAAATGTCACTTCCTCTTTTTTGAGGAAGTAAAAGGCGAACTGTAGGTCTTCTGATAAAAGGAAATTCCCCTTTGCTGTATCAAAGCTACTCCCTGTGTTTTGTGTTTTTCTAAGTTAGGCAAGGCTGCCTGAAGCATACTCTGACCAAATTAGGAAGCAAACAGGCTGATGTCTCTAAGCTGGTCACCACGTGGCCAGGCCGCCCAGGCGTGTGCAGACAGTGATGGATGGGGAGGGAGACTCGGGCCAATAAAGACATGCTACTTGCTTGAGGAGTTAGCTTATACAAATTACACTTAATAAGAATTAATAATTGTTCGGGAAGATGAAATTTACTTCAGGCTTCTGACAAAAACCAAGAGGTTCCAAGGTTTCCACAAGGAAAGAACGTGTGGGGTGCATGGCGGAGATTAAATATTTGGGGCACTGTTCTGGTTACTCCAAGGGCAGTGAAGGTCTTGAGAAGTACCAAGGAAAAAATATACCAATTACCTCTTTGGTAGATTAATAAGATATTCAGCTTCACACTACTGAGAAAAAAAGGAAGGTCATACTCAAAAAGCATTACGTAAATTTCTACTTGAAGACTGACTACTCAACTGCTTTATCTGCTGGAACGATGATAGGGTTTTAAGCTAGTCTTACACCTTCCAACAAGGTCTAGGTATGCGGTACTGAATCATTCCTACTGGCTTGTTTCTGCCATCTCTACTGAGTGATACTCTCTTTCAGGAATGACTTCTGAGTTAATGTTTGATTCTGAGCCAGTGAGCTCAGAATCAACTCTGACCACCAGCACTATCTGGGTAATAAAATTTAACCTTGAAAACCCTTGCTTTCCTCCCAAATTTCCAGATCAGCAAGATTCCTGGACACGATTTTTATCCCCTTAGGAATGTGCACAGTTCAGTTCCAGCATTCGCTATGAAATCAGATGTGCAGTTAGTTAAGGTTAAGTTTAAACGACAAAACAAATCTCAGTTCTTCTTTAAGGGAAAAATCTTCAAAGGGTTCAGGTGAAAAGATGTGGGCACTGTTACTGACTCAATCTGAGACCCTGCTCTCTCCAGACTGGCAGCCACTCCCCACAGAGAAGGCAGAGGCCCAGAGCAGCCGTCTGCGCGGGTGGCAGTGTTCTGGCGAGGGGCTCCTGTTAAAACAGCATTCTCTGTGCTGCGGCTCAACTTGTGTTGAGGTGGGATCCTGGCTCCTCTGCCAGGGTGCATGGGGGCAGGAAACGTGCAGCCACTATCTCCAAAGTGCTCTGTAAGTTGTCAAAATTGTTAAGTGTTTGCTTTCTACCTCCTCCTTTGTTGACTTTGCACATTTATTTAAAATTACCTAAAGGACCCATGAATCTTACAGGTAACAACGCTATAAGGAACAGATGTTTTCCAAAAGACCCTGGTTGACTTAATTAGACATAAACCTACTAATTAAGAACTGTATTTCTATTAGTCAAGATTTCTGTGACTCACCTTAAACTGAGTCAGACTGTAAACTAATGGACCACTGAGAACACATACAGGTTGGAGAACCCAAAGTTCGTATATAAGCCACAGACGGAGGTTCAAGAGCTTGCTCAAGCTGTATGAACCTGGTACTTAACCTATTTCTTCACCTGCAGAGCGAAGGTGTCTGGGCTCTATGACCCCACCCCACCCCCTATTGTAAATCCAGCACCTACAGTTACAAACTGGAAAGAGCGAAACGCCGGTAACACAGAACCAACGGGGCAGGCCCGGTGCAGTTCTGCTGTAACAGGGTTTGGACTGCACACCTGTGTCCCACTAGATGGGCATGAGCCGTCAGTGGTACCCAGTCTGACTGAGCTCACATTACCCAGCTGGCGGGCACACCTTCCGTGCCCTGCTCCCTCTGACCGATGCTGCCGCCCCACAGCCTGGCCCAGGCGGCGATGGGGGCCCGGCCAACAAGCTGCAGTGCTTCCCGCAGCGCGTCCTTCTCCTCACGCATCTTCTGCTTTCTCACTGCAGTGCAGAAGGCACTACGGCTGACACAGCTTCATTGCCCTTTTATGGTAGAAAAATGAATTGCCTGCCCAGCAGTGGAGCTGAGAGATGACAGAACGGAAAGTTGTCATTTGTTGTGGTTTTGGCAGCAAGAGAGTGTTCTCCCCTCAGCCACCCTTGGATGGACAGCGCACGGCAGGCATTCTGCGAGGGAAAAGCAAAACCCTGGCCAAACTGCTCCCCGATGCATTCCTCCTTTGCCTGGCCTGCAAAGGCATGTGTTTACTTATGAACAACATCAAGCCTCATTTTTGTGGAAATGTACCTTTTACAAAACAAGACTGTGCTCCACTGAAAGATTTAAGCAGAGGTGCCCCAGGAAACATGGTTCCAATCAGCTTCCATCCAAGGAATAGGATTCATTTCATTTCCTTGCATAATGAGGACATAGGACTGGAGCTGGGCAGGGAGGTGACCTCACTCAGAAGGAGGGGCTGCAGCTTTTACTGCAGCCCAGCCCAGCCTTGGTCCCTGTCTCCTATATGACTCACAGGGGCAGAAGAGTAGCCACCAACTCCAGATAAACGCACCCTCTGGGAAAACACACCAATATCCAAGTCCCTGTGGTAATAAACAGCAGTTGGTACCATGGGGCCTTACATGGTTTGCATTTCTGTCAGGAGGCCCACAGAAAAAAATCAGGCCTCCCAAGCAGCTGGGAAAGCATGTTGTAAAAGGAGACTTTGGCAATTCTCTGTATGCACATCAGAGTTAGGGAAATTAAGCTGATCTGAGTGAGAAATTAAGCTTAATCCAACATGCTTTCAGCTAGAAAACAAGCCTTTTTAAAATGGGTGGGGAAAAAACTTTGATGGCTACATGGATTCTTCTATGTTTAAAAAACACCCAAGGACTAAAGAAACCAAACACGCTGATGTGGAATGAGAGCAAAGCAGCAGCTACTTAAGCCTCTTGTTTTTAGGCTCCCTCCACACAACACCCCCTCTACCCAACAGGGGGCTGTGCTCCAGGACAAACCCCCGCAGGAGGGAGGGGCAGCCTCTGGGAACATGTGCCCACGCGCTGGTCTTGGGCTGGCCATCCCCGTCCCTCCCCAGTCAGCCCTCAAGTCATGTTTCTTCAGGCTCATCCAATCCCACTGAGGCCTCTGGAGAAAGGAAAAGAATCACAGCAAGTACTACTCAACTGGGCTTTGGGGCCGGAGGGAGCACGGTGTGTTCCCAGGTCCGGGGTCACGAGGTTACTAGATAACTAAATTGCCAAGGCTCTCCGGCTCCCCTAACCTTCCATATCTAATCGCTCTGACTCCCACTCCCTCTCCCATGGCTCTACAAGGCCCACCCTCCTTGCGCTTTGATCGCACTGTCCCAGCATTAGGCTTGCCAACTCCCTGGGGTGTCAGGAATTAAGAGTCACTGTCCTTGCTCTGCTTTGCAAAGCCTTCTTCGATCTGGGGTCTGTTTATCTTCCCCATCCTGGTTCATCCTGCTGTCACACTTGTCTGCTGGCTGACCCCTCACACGGCTTCGCTGAGGTCCCAATCAGGCCAAGACCCTGCTCGTTCATGAGTATTTCCTGACTGTGCCTGACCAGAGGACAATCTGCGCTGCCAACTCCCTAGAGCAGTCAGCATCACCACCTCCTTACTGAACTGTCTTCACAGGAGTTGTCCTCCCCTGCAGAGACCTCAGCTTAAGGCTGAGGCTGCCCCTTCCGCATTTCTCAGGAAGAGCAGCACTCAATAAATATCTGCTGAAACAATGACCAGAATCCACCCAAAGCAGTGGGATCCCACCTGTCCTGGCACACGCAAGCTCACGCTGACGAAGCGGCTAACAAACACGTTCAGAGAAGAGAGACGAAACGTCAGGGAGGATAAAGAGCAAGCCCTTTGTCGGCTCCTTCTGCACGACGGCTGGACAAAGGTTTTAAGGAAGGAGTGAGTGCAGAGCAAGAGAGGTAAGGACCTGTGCGGCAGGCAGGGCCACGCTCTGAAGCATTTAGGGGCAAGGGTGCTGCCTGGACAAATATCCAAGCCAGGAGATAAAATGAGGTCAGAGTGGGCGATGGCCTTGGGGGAGAAAGGGAGGGTTTTGTGGGAGACAAAAGGGCCTTGGAGGCAGGAGGGTTGTGGTAACAGGACAGGCAGCAACAGATGTTTTCAGCAGCAAAATGTGACACAAGAGGGGAGAGGAAGGCAAAAGGACAAGCTGCTGTCACAGACGAGAAGAAAAAAACTGTGATCTGCTTCACTCTCCGGGCTAGAATCTGGATCAGCTCCTTAGACGCAGGGAGCTTTTGAAACTTAAAATGCTTTTCAGATATACTTCTGATGGGAAATAAAACTGAAAAGTGCTTTCATGAGGCTACTGGGATTTGATCTGAGAAATTCTCTTAGCCTACTTCTCTTTGAAAATCAAATGCCAATGCCAGTTTGAAAACCCTCGGTATTCTAGAAATTCAAGACTCTGGACTGAAAGGACAGGGGAAAGGTCATCTGGTCTCTCCCGGCCTCGAGGCTGGAGCGCATGCCGCGAGTCGTCCTAGAGGAAGGAGAACCTGTCCAAGGCCCTCTGGCAGGGCTCCGCGCAGAGCCCCAGGCTCCTGGAACCCGTTTCACTGGTCACATTACGGTCTAGCGAGCCATCGTGGATTCCTTCTGGGCAGCTGGAGGCTGTTTTCTCGGGGAAGCTGGAAAACACCAGGCCACAGGAACTTGTACGGAAGAATCTTGTACCAATAGAGAAACTACACACACGAAGCCTCACTTCCTCCAGGATGACCAGCTTTAATCTTTCCACAAATAGCTGCTGACATTTTCCTGTTACATTACAAATTTTCCTCAGCTCTTAAGTCACTGCATCATGAAACAATATTTGAGTGAAGGGTCTTTCCAGTTTCCAAGAGCAAGGTGCACTCCCAGCAGCAAAGCAAAGCAGGTAAGAGCAGAGACACAGGAAAGTCAAACACATCTAGATTGCTTTGCTTTGTTTTAAAATTAACTTTTTATTATGAAAATAATTTAAATATATACAAAAGGAGGTAATATACCTCATGTACCCATCTGTCAAATTTAATAATTATCAGCCTATGGTTAATCCTGGCTTCGCTAAGCCCAATCCACTCTCTCTTCCTCCTTCTTCCAACATAATTTCAAAGCAAACCCCAGACTACATATCAAGTAGTTCAGTTTGTACATCCAAACGATAAGGACTCTTAAAACCAACCCATCACATCAAAAATCACGCCTAAAAACCCACAAATAATGACAGGTAAGAAAAACCTGGATTTGATTCCTGATGCTGCCACCTGCTAGCTGCATTGAGTGGATAAGGAGTGGAAAGCCCCTAACACCCGGTAACAGCTCTACTGGCAGGTACGGTGACGACTTCTGTCTAACTGTGATGCCAAACCCCCACCTTAAGGAACCTGACTATAGTGGCTGTGCCTTTCTGGCACAGCAGGCACACTAGATTTTGGTTGTGCTCCTCACGCCAGCCTCAATGGACTGCACTTGGTTTCTCAGCACAGCTCTGAGTTACCAAGGTGATTCCGAGACCGTCTTCTCAAGGGACATTAGCATGTAATGCAGACACAGAGCACACAGCTGCCATCTGGCTTCAAAAGAGACGGCAAAGCTGACTCCTTAGTCTGTTATATTAGAGATGAAGGGCAGTGGGCGCTGCAAGTCTGGGTGGTCGCTCCCACTTGGAGCAGTACACTGGCCATAGACACAGACACTTGTTTCTAACCACGGTCTGGGAGAAGGTCATGTGGCCTCTGGGGATCAGAGAGGTGACGGAGGCCCTTCTCATTCTCTGCATGTTTGTCTCAAAGTCAGGGAGGAGGAGTAAAAGGCCATTTACATTTCTCAACCACCACAGAGCAATCAGAAAATGACCCTGAATTCAAGAGCACACACAAGAAATCCCATCCAGTAGCAGGGTCAGCCTAGGCTTCACTCTGATTCTGCCTGATGCCCTCAACATTCCTCTCTGCTGCCACTTCCCTTGGCCACATTCCTCCTCCCTGACAGACACCCACAGGGATACAGGGTGTTCTCTGGCTTCTGTTATTACCATAGCAACAACTTCTCTCCTACCTGGGAAGGCTGGGAAGGCTTGGAAACACTGCAGTGCTCTGTGCTGAGAATGCAGAGGGAGGACACCACTGCTTTGCGCTCCAACACACACGCACCACAGCCCCGTCCGCACACCCCTTCCTCAAGGACATCACCATGAAGACCGCCGAAACAAACTACGATGCCGACACCCAGTAACACACAATTTGTGTAAAGACAAACAGGAGGCAAGTGACTCTATAAACAGAGAGTTTATAGGTTATCAATTCTTGAGGGATTTTTAATGTGAGATTTCTAAAGACTTTTAATCAAAATGCATCTCTCTGTGATGAAGCCAGAGGCACAGAAAAACGCATTAAGTTATTTTAGCAAAACATCTAAATGCACTAAACAAGCAATATGTGGTTTCCAGAAAGAGAGGCACTCAAAGCTTCTGTTCCCTGCACAGTTTGTGAACAGGGTTAGGCTGTGATGAGTCTGATAAGCAATGGTTAATGGCAGCCACAAAAACCATGAAAAAGGGTCAGAGTTTCTATTTTAATAAAGTGCCCATACAAACCTGTTAATCCACAGAGTCTTTTTCTTTAAGTACTTCGGTGCGCTTTAGCAGAGACCAAAACAACAAAAGACAGACAAGGAGCTATGTCCTTTTGTCATACGGACAGTAAAAGGTGAGCAGCCTCAGCTCCAGGACTGCTCCCTGTACTGTGGGTGGGGTGACAGTCAAGACCCAAAGGCCGCACCCTCCTAGGACACCAGTTTACCTATGGGTCACAGAGAAGAGCCAGGGATTTTTAAAAAAATCTTCCCTTTGTGACCAGTTTTGAGTTCTCCAGCAAAATGTACAATCGCTTTTGTTTCTAGGCCTTTCCTGCACTCATCTCTCTGAATATCCATCCCCAAGAGGCCAATCCTTTTGGATAGAGATAAAAAAAAAAAAAAAAAAAAGCAATGAGAAACCAAAGAAGAGGGGACACAGCAGTGCTGCAGACCAGGTAACTGAGATACAGAGAGCAAACCCACGAGCAGCCTTCTTTAACACACAGCTCTCCCCAGGGCAGATGGCATCCTACTCTGAACTTGAACACTGTGGGCTGAAGTGACAGTGGTCGTGTCTTACAGAACATATTGGTTAGCAAAAAATTGAGCTTCAAAACCCTATCCCTTTTCTCTTGTGGCATGTTTGTAAAAAACTAGTTTTCTGAGTACACGTCTGACAAACTAAGGTAGGCCAGGAGTTCTCTTTAGGTTTCCTGATGGATTTCACACCTGCCCACTTCAGGGGAACCCCTGTTCTGTTGGCAGCAGCCTTTACAAACCTGGGAGAGGTTCCTCCTTTTTAGGAGTTCCTCTCCTCACCTGAGCCCACTCGCACCTGCACACACTGTCGGCATCAGGCTCTGCCTCTCTTGTTGGGGCAGCTGCTGTTTTCTGACTGAAGAAGTGCTGGGTGGTGGAGTAAGCACTTCGGCCACATCATGTCGACGAATGTCCCCTCCCTGCTGCCAGCTGTAGCTTCAGAGATACAACTGCCATGCCATTGACTGTTCACAATGCTCTAAGAGATAGGTACAACTCTTCTCATTTCACAGATAAAGAAAATGTGGCTCAGGGAGGTGACATATCTATCCTAGGTCACAAAGCCAAGAAGCAGAAGAGCGGGAATTAAAGCGTGAGCAGGTTTAATTCCCCATCTTAACCACTTTGCCAGACTGTCTCGTGAGCTGCATCATAAGCAAAAGTCATGGATTTCCCTGCTATTTACAGCCTTATGGCACCCAGCACATGGCCAGACCCAGAGCAGGGCTTCAACGATGTTTCTCATGTAACTGTCTCCAAGCAGAATTCTCAAAACAGACAGCTTAATGAAACCCAGCAAAAGTACTGTCCCAAGCAGCGCTGACCGGGGAAAGGCAGAGCCTCTTCATTCCAATCCCAACAGGAAGCTCTGTGATTTGTCTACTGGAAGGTGGCAACATTTTAACCACCGAAATAAAGCAGCTTCACTGGGTGAGAAAAGAAGCAGTGGAATGTTCTCTGGGGGCAAGACAGAGCAATGCCGGATTCCTGGGGGCAAGGGGGCTGGCACAAACCCAGGCTGCTGCCCTGTCCTCGGGCCCCTCTGAGACCACACTGACAGCCCAGGGTCTGCAGCATCCTGGCTCTGAAATGGACTGCACCACCTGCCGCAAGTCAGCTGTCAACCTCTGAGGGTTTCAAGGGGAGAAGGGCGAGGGGCTGTGTCAGCCCCCAAGAGGAAGAAGGCAGGGCAGGGTTGCTGTGCCCACCCGCCTACCAGTCCCCTAGCCTCTTCTAAGGCAGCCAAGAGGGAGAGAGAGGAGGTGCTTTTACCACTCGGTGCCAGATTATAAGGGATAAAGAGGACGAAATACAGGTTCACCCTGGAGATATCACGGGGTCACTTTCAGACCACCACAAAAAGTGAATATTCAATAAAACGAGTTACGTGATTTCTGTGGCTTTCCAATGCATATAAAAATTATGTTTATACTATGCAGTAGTCTATTAAGTGTATGATGGCATTGTTTCTTTTAAAGAAAGTATGTACCTTAAATAAAAAATATTTATTGCTGAAAAATGCTAACATCACCTGAGCCTTCAGCGAGTCATAATCTTTTTGCAATAGTGACATCAAAGGTCACTGGTCACAGATCATCATAATGAATATAATAATAATGAAAAAGTTTGAAATATTGCAAGAATTACCAAAATGTTTCACAGAGACAGAAAGTGAGCAAATGCTGTTGGAAAAATTGCAATAACAGACTCGCTCAGAGTTGACATAAGCCTTTCATTTGTAAAAAAAAAAAAAAAAAAATTTTTCTGGGATCTGTGAAGTGCAATAAAACAAGGTATGACTATATGAGAATAAAACTATTTCTGTATGGCTGAGGAGGAAGCAAAAATAAATGTTTTATTCATAGTGGCATTTCAGTTTAACGCAAGCATATTTTTACCTTTCCCTATTTTGGGTAGATATCTAGCTCCCTTTTAAATAAGTACTGCAAACAAGAGCAGAGATGGTACTTACTGGCCTTACTGAGAACGTAGAGTGGGAAGAGGTAAAGCAATGTCTGCCTTTTGCTGCTTTTATTCCTCTTGGAAACACACAAGCACACAGCCCTATCTGAAAGACCTAGCTCCCCAAACACAATATTTGCTGTGATAAGAAGTCAAATAAGGAAGTGTGTGTAATTATCAACCAAAATCCTTCAAGGATTGAGAAGCTTATGATGATCAGACTCACTATGCTGCTTACTATGAAAATTTTAAAAAGTGGAAACTGACAACAATATTAAGACGAAAACAGAGGTAAATCCTGAAACTTCGATGTTACAATGCCAGCTCTGCTCAGTGCTTGAGGGGAGGATGGCTCACAGGGACAGCATCTGGGATCCACTCCGGACTGTCTGAGGTGACGGGGGGCCTCCCTTGGGGTTTCAGCTCCACCATCTTACCTCCGTGTCCACTTCAAAGAGTGACTCTGGGGACCAAAAGGAGCCAAGGGCCCTGCAAGGCACCCTACCTGACTCACCTGCATGCCTCTGCAGCCTGAGGTCTTAAGCTGTTGAGTGGGAACCCTCTGGCTCTGAAGGAAGTGACTCACCTTGAGAGAAGCACGGGCAGCTGACTCTCGAAGGAATTCCCACACAACCCCACTTCCTCTGGGGGCTTGCATTATGCATCATGGACTTCACGCAGTAAATGGGCCCTCACTTGGGAACTTAAATATCCTTTTCTTACCCAGACATTTGGCCCTTCTCAACGTTACTTCCTGAATAAAGGTCTTCCCTAACAGTGGGAACAAGAGGATCAAGCTTCATTCATATCCAGATAAACGTAAAGGCCTGTGCTCAGCACAGGAGTCAGCTGACGGGCTGGCCCGCAAATTACAGTGCTGCTAATAAGTGCCAACCATCCACTGTCACAGCTGGAGCTTCCCTGGCACTGACAGCTGGTCCAGACTCATTTACATTCTCTTCACGTAGCCATTCAGCTACTGTGGGCGGCTGCAGATGCCTGTTTTTTAGCAAGAGACTGGTTCATTCACTGCAGATGTGAATTTGGGTTATATTTCCACTGCTATACAGTCAGTAACACTGAATGCTACCAAGGATAGGATGGGGCCCGGAAAGGGTGGAAAAAGAATGATTAGAGAAGAAAGTTGGCAAGTGAGAAAGATACTTAAAAACAAATAAAAGTGACACTAGGAAAAGATGAGTGGGTACACGAGCACATTCGCTTTCTCATGCTCCACTGAAAGACACTAAACTAGGCGCTCTCCATGGTTCAACTCACTGACGTCTCGTCCCTCTCCTTAGCACCTGCCTCATGAGTATTCTTAAACCTCCACCTCACGGCCCTGGTTCCCTTTCCAGAAAGCTCTGCTAACATTACCTCCAAGTTTAAGGAGTGAAGTTACGTTTCCAGACAGGGAGAAAGAGACCCTTAATAAAGAAATTTCTGACTCTAAAACATATTCCAGAAGCATCACTTTCAAACCCCTTTTTATCTAACACCCTGCTGTCTGACACCAAACACAACTAATCCACTCCTAAAAGCAGCATGTTGAAAACAACTAATGAATTCTTTATCTGAGGACACACAGGACGCTGTGGGCCCTGACAAAGGCATTCCATCATATCAATGAAACAAAGACTCTCTTCCCATTTCATCAAAGATACAGTGTTTTATTCTTCAGGGATTTCAGGGGAACGATTCCAGGCATTCAAGCCCTCCCTCCACATAATGCATTAATATAAATGCCTCATCTCTGAGTGACAAGTGCCTGGAAATCTAACTGGAGTTTAGATTACTGGCAATGACACTGCAATGAGGAAGAAGATGCCCTTAATCTCACAAGAGCCAAAACTAGTCTGTGGCTCATTTCTTAAAACTGAGGAATCTGTAAGGATTAATGGTTTAGCCACCTAGCTGAAGAGGAAGGATGACACGAGGAGAATGCGTGCGAGGGGAAGAGGTAAAAGCATGCACCCTAACGACACTGACGTCTTTGATGTTAAATTCTGAAATGCACACAGTGGTCTGCTTTGGTACTAAACCTAAAAATTCTGTCAATTCTGCTTACAAGATAATGTTTTGCTGACACACATTTTTAAAATCCCAAGAGAAAACCCTTCCCCCGTGGAGTATCAGTGCCACCTTGTGGCGAATCTTTCCATAGCTCCTACAAGGATCAAGCGTTTTAGGTGTTTTTTTTTTTTTTTTTGGTCTTTTTACCTTTTCTAGGGCCGCACTGGTGGCATGTGGAGGTTCCCAGGCTAGGAGTCTAATTGGAGTTGTAGCCGCCGGCCTACGCCAGAGCCACAGCAATGCCAGATCTGAGCCACGTCTGCAACCTACACCACAGCTTGCCGCAACACCAGATCCTTAACCCACTGAGCGATGCCAGGGATTGAACCTGCAACCTCATGGTTCCTAGTCAGATTTGTTAACCTCTGAGCCACAACAGGAACTCCAAGCATTTAGTTTTAAGTTCTCTTTTCAAAGGACAGGTAGGAACTTCTCTGCAACAGGCTGTCATGGCCTCAGGTTCCTATGAGACAGTTTTTCCTTTATTTCCCACAGTGGGTCAAACGCCTTCAGAGCTTACCCTAATGGTAGAAAGCAAGTCTAGGGCATGAATGCTATAATCCACAGGTAAGGGTTGAGCTCTGAAGCACGCTGTAATCGATAACACTTTATGAGGCATTCTCCTTCACTTTAACACACTACTGAGGGCTACCAAGCAATCTGAATAACTGGAAAGACATATTTTAAACTGAGAGCAGGACTCAACATTTTTAAGGTAACACCTTCCCTAAACTAACCTAATAATTTGACGAGATTCTAATGCAAACACTGCCAGCATCTTCAGATGCCAGCGCCCTGACTCTGGTGACCTAACTTCTAGAGAGCCTCACCCAGCCCTCCCAAGCTCCCTGCCTTCCCTTCTCTCAATGCTTCTTATTCCTGACTCCAAAATCTTCCTGCAGCCTAGCTCTCTCCTTGTGTTCTTGACCACAGTCACGTCCCAAATAATTACTAAGCACCTAAGGTGTACGAGGCATTGGGCAAAAGTATGCTTACTGAATACTTCCACCCTCTAAACTCAACATGTCCACGAGTTGGTCTTCTCTCCTGGAACCTTTTCCTAAATCTCATTTTGTGTGAATAGCATCATCGCCCACTTAGTGGCCCAAACCAGACAAATGAGTCACCTGGGCTTCTCTCCACCCCTACAGTCAAAATAGCTCTTTCTAATTCTATCCTCCATCTTCCTTCTATCTTTCAAAGCTGTTCCTTTTCTCCACCCCCACCGCTGATTCTGGTTTTCGTAATCTGCTTCAGTCAGAATATGCTGGATAACCTAGCACATGCTCCTGGAACAAGCTCAAACTTCAATAGCTCAAAACAAACTTATTTCTACATGTCCATCATGGCAGAAGGAAAAGAAAGAACCATATGCTTTCTTTTTTAAATTGTGGTAAAAAACACAGGATATGAAAGCTACCCTATTAACACAACGTAAGCATACAGGGCAGTACTGTTAACTGTATGTGCACTGCTGTTCAGATGGTGGTAACTGCTGCCTCATGCACAACTGAATCATAAACCCGCTGCACAGCAACTCCCCACTTCCCCCTCCCTCAGGCCCTGGCAATCACAATCCTGTTCCTCTCACGGTCCAGCTGCTTTCCACCATCCCGTTAGTGGAATCAAACAGTGTTTGTCTGTGACTGGCTTATCTCGCTTAGTATAATGTCCTCCAGGTTCATCCATGTCGTAGCATGACAGGATTTCCTTCTTTCAAATACTGAATAATATCCACATTGTCTTTATTTACCCACTGATGGCTGTTTCCATATCTTGGCTATTGTAAATAATAAGGAACATGGTAATATAAATCTCTTCAAGATCTCATTTTCTTTATTTTGTTTTTTGTCTTTTTAGGGAGGCACCAAAGGCATATGGAGGTTCCCAGGCTAGGGGTCTCATTGGAGCTGTAGCCTCTGGCCTGTGCCACAGCCACAGCAACACCAGATCTGAGCTGCACCTGCGACCTACACCATAGCTCATAGCAATGCCAGATCCTTAAGCCACTGAGCAAGACCAGGGATTGAACCCACATCCTCATGGATACTAGTCAGGTTCGTTAACTGCTGAGCCATGATGGGACTCCTAAGATCCCATTTTCAATTCTTTTGGATAAAAATCCAGTAGAATCACTAGATTGTATAGTAGTTTTTAATTTTTTGAGGACACTCCATATTTTCCACAGCGTTTGTACCATTTTACATTCCCACCAACATGTAATGGTTTCATTTCTCCACATCCTTGCCATTGCTTGTTATTCTTTGTCTTTTGTGGGTTTTTTTTTTTTTTTTTTTTTTTTGCTTTTTAGGGCTGCACCCAAGGCATATGGAGGTTCCCAGGCTAGAGGTCTAACTAGAGTTACAGCTGCCATCCTACACCACAGCCACACCAGATCCGAGCCACGTCTCTGACCTACACCACAGCTCATGGCAATGCTGGATCCTTAACCCACTGAGTGAGGCCAAGGATTGAACCAGCAACCTCGTGATTCCTAGTCGGATTCATTTCTGCTGCACCACGACAGGAACTCCTCCTGTTTTTTTTTTTTTTTTGTGATAGTGGCCGCTGTAACAGATGTGAAGTAATAGTATCTCACTGTGGTTCTGACTTGCATCTTCCTGATAGTTACACCGAGCACCTATTTATACACCTGTTGACCATCTGTACGTCATCTTCACAGAAATGTCTATCCAGATCCTTTGCCCATTTAAAAACTGGGCTCTTGCTATTTGTTATTGGGTTGTAGAAAGTCCTTGCCTTATCAGATAAATAATTCACAAAACACATTCTCCCATTTCGAAGGCTGCTTTTTTCACTTAGTTAATATTTCCTTCGCTGTCCAGAAACTCTTCAGTCTGATGCAGTCCTATATGTCTATTTTCCTTTTTTTTTGTCTCTGCTTTTAGAGTCATATCCAGGAAATCACTGACAAGACCAATGTTAAGAAACTTTCCCCGTCTTATTTTAGGAGTTCTGTAAGTTTCAGGTCATTTGCATCTTTAATCTGTTTTGAGTTGATTTTTGCATATGGTATAACATAAGGTCGATTTCATTTTTTGGCATGTGGTTATCCAGTTTCCCAGCAACACTTGTTGAAGAGACTATCCTACTGTGCAGTCCTGGCACTCTTGCTTGTCTATGCAGGGGTTTATTTCTGGTCTCTCTGTTCTGTCCCATTGGTCGTGCTGTTTTGGTCACGTGGCTTTCTAACATGCTTTCAAGTGAGGAAATGTGAGGCCTGCAGGTCTGTTCTTTTTTCTCAAGATTGTTTTGGCTACTTAGGGTCCCTTGTGGTTCCATAGGAATTTTAGGATTTTTTTTTCTGTTTTTGTAAAAAATGCCATTGGGTTTTCATAGGGACTGTATCAAGTTAGAGATAGCTTTGGATAATACCTTTTTTTTTTTTTTTAATGGCCGGTGGCACCTGTGGCATATGGAAGTTCCCAAGCCAGGAGTTGAACTGGAGCTGCAGCTGCAGTCTGTGCCACAGCCACAGTAACACCGGACCCAAGTGGCATCTGTGACCTATGCCACAGTGTGTGTCAACACCGGATCCATAACCCACTTAGCGAGGCCAGGGAGCAAACCCACACCCTCACAGAGACAACGTTGGGTCCTTAGCCCGCTGAGCCACAATGGGAACTCCAGTACGACTTTTTTCTTTTTTGTCTTTTTGCCTTTTATGTAGAGCCGCACCCGCGGCATATGGAGGTTCCCAGGCTAGGGGTCTAACAGGAGCTGTAGCTGCCGGCCTTCGCCAAAGCAACAGCAACGCGGGATCCGAGCCGTGTCTGCAACCTTCACCACAGCTCACGGCAACGCCGGATCCCTAACCCACTGAGCAAGGCCAGGGATCGAACCCGCAACCTCATGGTTCCCAGTCGGATTCGTTAACCACTGAGCCACGAAGGGAACTCCCTCCAGTATGACATTTTAATAACCAGTCCATGCACAGGGATATCTTCCCACTGATTTATGTCTGTAATTTCCTTCAGCAATGTTTTGTGGTTTTTAGTGCACAAGTCTTTCACCTACTTGGTTAAGTTTTTTCCTAAGTACTTTATTATTTTTGATGCTATTATAGATGGTACTGTTTTCTTAATTTCCATTTTGGATTATTTGTTGCTAATATATAGAAACTCAACTGACTTGTATGTTTATTTTGTATCCTGAAATCTTGCCAGATTTGTTAGTTTTAATAGTTTTTTGGTGTGGAATCTTTATGGTTTTCTACATACAAGATCATCATCTGTAAGCAGAGATAATTTTACTTCTTTCTGATCTGGAGGCCTTTTATTTCTTTTTCTTGCTTACTGTTCCAGCTAGGATTTCCAGTACTATGTTGAATAGAAGTGGCAAAAGTGATCCTTGCCTTTTTTCTGATCTTAGTGGAGAAGTTTTAGTTTTTCATCACTTAGTATGTTAACTGTAGGCTTTTCATACATGGCCTTAAATGTGTTGAGCTATTTCCTTCAATTCCTAGTTTGTTGAGTGTTTTCATTGTAATAGGGTGCTGAATTTTGTCAAACGATTTTTCTGCATCTATTAGGTGATATGATTTTTCTCTTTCCGTTAATGTGGTCTATCACACTGGCTGTTTTTTGCTGAACCATCTTTATCCCAGGGATAAGTCCTCTTGATCATGGTGTATAACCCCTTGCTGAATTTGGTTTGCTAATATTCTGTTTAGGAGTTTTACATCTACATTTGTCTGGGATGTTGAAACAATCTATTTTAAGCTGATAACAACTTTGATCACATACAGAAACTCTACTCTCTCACCTCCCTCCCATTTTATGTTGCTGATGTCACAAATTACATCTGTAATTTGTATACTGTGTATCCATAACTCTCTCTATATATAAAACATATTTTCCTTTTTAAGGCCACACCCGCAGCATATGGAGGTTTCCAGGCTAGGGGCTGAATCGGAGCTACAGCTGCCAGCCTATGCCACAGCCACAGCAATGCCAGATCCAAGCTGTGTCTGCAAACTACACCACAGCTCACAGCAATGCCAGATCCTTAACCCACTGAGCAAGGCCAGAGTTCAAACCTGTAACCTTGTGGGGTTCCTAGTCGGATTCGTTTTCAATGTGCCACAATGGAAACGCCATATAACTATAATTTAATATAGTTATTTTTTATACTTTCATCTCTTTAAGTTGCATACCAGCATTAAAACTGGTTATACACACACGTTATAGTTTTCTGCCTGCCTACATATCTACCTTCACCAGCTTTATACTTTCATGTTCTTTTTGTTTCTGTCCAGCATCTTTTCTTTCTTTTTAGGGTTACACTTGAGGTATATGGAAGTTCCCAGGCTAGGGGCTGAATCAGAGCTGCAGCTACTGGCTAACACCACAGCCACAGCAATACTGGATCTGAGCCACATCTGTGACCTACGCTATAGCTTGTGACAGTGCTGGATCTTTAACACACTGAGTGAGGCCAGGGATTGAACTCTCATCCTTGTGGATACTAGTCCGGTTCCAAACTCACTGAGCCACACAGTGGGCACTCCTGGCATCTTTTTATTTCAACTCAAATGACTTCCCTTAGCATTTCCTGTAAGAGAAACCTAGAGGTGATTAACTCCCTAAGCTTTTGTTTATCTGGGAATGTCTCAATCCCTCCCTCACTTGGTTATGCCAGCTACAGTATTCTTAGACTGGCAGGGTTTTCCCCTCTTTATTTATTTTTTGGCTGTGCCTATGGCATGTGGAAGTTTCAAGGCCAGGGAGCAAACCTGTGGCAGAGCAGCAACCCAAGCCACTGCAGTGTCAATGCTGGGTCCTTAACCCAATGTGCCACAAGGGAACTCCTGAGTATCTTTTTGTTCCTTTGGTTGGACTCCATTCCTTCTTCCTCTTTTTCTTTTTTTTTTAATGGCCGCACCCGCGGCATATGGAGGTTCCCAGGCTAGGGGTCTAACTGGAACTGTAGCCGCAGGCCTACACCACAGGCACAGCAATGCAGGATCCGAGCCGCGTCTGCGACCTACACCACAGCTCACGGCAATACTGGATCGTTAACCCACTGAGCAAGGCCAGGAATCAAACCCGCAACCTCATGGTTTCTAGTCAGATTCATTAACCGCTGAGCTACGACGGGAACACTGGACCCTATTTCTTCTTGTACCTTTTCACTTTGTTGGGTTGACATATCTGAAAAAGGTCGCCTCTCCCGGTCTTTATAGACTGGCTTTGCACAGGGAAAGACTTTGATCAGTCAGCTGGGCTACAGATCATGGGGGCCTCTTATGCCTTTTCTGTGGGATGGACCTTCTTTGGATGTAAGTGTGTAAATTTCCAATTTAGAGAAGTTTTGCTGGTTTCTTTTTTCAGGAGTTTGTAATCTCTTGCTCCCTCTGGTGTCTATCTATAGGACTGCACGTTCTTTGGAGCTGCTCTTTTTTGTTCTCAGCAGCCCTCAGACACCAGAGACTTCGGTCTCAGCAGTCAGTGCTCTGGGCTGGGCAAGAAAGAAACTAGTCGCCTGAAGAGCTCCTTCCACACACCTCACCTCCCCACCAAAAAGCCAGAACACTGGGTATATATCCTGCTCTTTCTTTCCCCTTGAGAGAAAAGCCACAGAGCTGTTTTGGCCTGTCTGCTGTTCCAGGTCCTCAGGAGCAGCGCAAGCCAATCAACTCTCTTCTGTTCTCAGAGGCCTCAAGCATCTTGAGTATGCAGAGTCCTGTCAGAGCTTCGAGTCAAGTGAGACAGAAACCAGTTCTGTGGGCAGTACCCCCAGAAGCCAGAACAATGGGCCCATGCTCCATCTCTTCCCCTCTCCAAGCAGAAGCTAGAAATGGGGGTTTTCGCTTGTTCTTTCTATACTAAACCACGGAAAGGGGCAATGCTGAGAGTGTATGCTGGCTCACCAAAGCTAGCTGCTTTTTGTTCTTGGCAACTCGAAACCTGTTCAGGAAGGACATAAGTTAGGCCTTTGGGTAGCCCTCTGAAAGTTAGCTGTATGCTCCACACTGCTCTTTCCCTCTGCAGGGAGAAGCTAGGAGTTAAGAGTTTCCTCCCGTGTGTGCTAAATGTGCTGGGGGAGGAGCCCTGGTGAGTGAGTTCTATTAATTTTCCTACAGGCCTCCAACTTAATTGATTTTAGATTTCTTTTTTTTTTTTTTGGTCTTTTTGCCTTTTCTAGGGCCCCACTCGCGGCATATGGAGGTTCCCAGGCTAGGGCTCTAATCGGAGCTACAGCTGCCGGCCTACACAACAGCCACTGCAATGCAGGATCCGAGCTGCGACTGCAACCTACACCACAGCTCACAGCAACGCCGAATCCTTAACCCACTGAGCGAGGCCAGGGATCAAACCGGCAACCTCATAGTTCCTAGTCGGATTCGTTAACCACTGAGCGATGACGGGAACTCCCGATTTCTAGATTTCTCACCAAGGGAACCAGTCTATATGCTGCTGAATCATTACTGTTTCTGTGGGGGAAGGAGGTTTTGGAGTTACCCGTGCCACTACCTTGCAGATATCACCCTTAGGTATGTTTTAGCACTTTTTCTGCAAGAGATCTCTCACCATATTAACACATTACTGGCCAAAAGAAGCTAAGAAATGGCCTCTTCCAAGTTCAACAGGGCAGGTATATTTCTCCCACAGAAAGGAAGTAGAATTCTGCCCCCCCTGCCAGGATCTTAAGAGCCTCTGGGAGGCTTTTACTAACATACCAGTTTGGATGTTCTCAAAATACTCCTGGGACGTTATTTCAGACTCATATATACTCTCATACATTCCTGTAACTGTCTTTAGCCTTTCAAGTCATAAACAAGCACTTTTATTGGCAGAGTCTAATTTGGAATCATACCAAGAAATGTAGCTCCTAGCTCCAACTCAGCAATCCATGGAGACTCCAGAGATGATGGTGACGTACATCTCTCACCCTGATTATTAGGAGCTTTTCACGTCCCCATCCCCCACCTCAGAACGTGCTGAAAGCCTGCATGCATGGCCCTGGCCCCTCCCGGCTCACAAGCCTTTCCCTCACACTCTCAGCATCAGTCAGTGTGCGCTCTGCTACTGCTCCTGGACCTAGAACATTCCACATCTTCACTTTCACTTTACTCCCACCCATTCTGTCCCTTGGCTATTGCCTCCTTGCTCTCTGTATCTCAGTTCAGGCACCAATCTCTCAGGTTTTCCAGTGCTGGACACACTGGAAGCACACAGGACAGTCAGTCACCCTGCTTTCTCAGTTCCAAGATGCCAGAGACTATGGGAACGATTGTTATAGCAACAGCCTGGGGTGGGGACAAATTACTAAAGGATACATCAACTGTAAGACAATATCCAGATTTTACACAGAAATGTTAATGCTGAAAACAAAATGAGTGAAGTTTTAGTCTACTAGTGCATTTTCTCCTTTTCCTCAGTATTTTCACTTCTTCAATCCTCAAAAGGTGGAGATATTATATTATCCAACTCTGATAATTCCACTTTAGAAAAATGACTTGAAAAATCCTTATCTAGGTGGATGTCAATATCATATTCCTTAAAAACTCTTAAGCTGCTTATAAATGGCTGACAAATTTTAAGACATTATAAGACATTCTGAGTTCAGAGTAGGAGTCTAGCTAAAAGAAGAAAGGTTTTCAGCAGCAAGCTTAGACAGCTTGGTCTCCTCTGACACAACCACTCCTTATGAGAACAGCGGAGTGGATCACCTATCAGATGTGACAGTGATGCCATCACGATGCCCAGTTCTTTAATCAAAGAAGTATCATGTGAACTTTGAAAACGGCAGAAGTGTGTGCGCGCTCGGATGCGTACACAGGAAGGAAGTAATTGAGCATAGCAGGTGGTGAGAAGAGCAAGCAAGGAAAATGCTGGCACATTGGAAGAAACAAAATCCTGCACTTTCACATTACAGTATCTGCCCTTATAGGAAGACAGCATAAAACGGGGATCTGGAGCCCAGTGACTGGAATTCCCTAAGCGGCCCCCATTCACAGTGCCAATCTGCATTGGCTTTCCTGAAAAAGAGAGCACCCAAATCCTTCTCAGCGGTCAGCATGCAGACAGGCAGCCCACTATATCAGAATTCAAATAAAATCTAGAAGAAAATCTGCCTCCCTACCTTTCGGCAGCGAGGATTGGGACAACTGAACCTCTTCACATCACTGTCCAACAGAGCAGGAAAGCTGCAGGAGGGGCACCTACAGCCAAAACAGCAAGAGGACTATTACTCAGCACATTAAAGCCTGATTTGGTTCCACGTGACTTCATATTAAGATGGCATTTTCGGCTGGACACCCACATCTCCTTCCACTCTTTACTTTTCATTAAAACATGAGCTGAGGCTCTCCTGTGTGCCGGCTCTCACCAGGAAACGCAGGTGCCTTTCCGGGTCCTGACTCAGTGCAAACCACTCATAAACATATCTTTCCACAAACTCCTTACACACGTCACCTTTCCTCTAACCCAATACACAAGGACTATACCTATAAGCCAGATGTCAGTAAAAGTTTGAACTGCAGATTTTTCCATGAATACAGTTATTCTTTTATTTCAAAGCAAGAAATGCCAGAAAACCTGAAGACAGAGCTCTGTTACAGAATCTTCATCATCAATTAAAGTGGCCGGGAAGATCTTCCTAATGGGGAGTAAGCTGAGAGATGACACCCTCCGACCCTGAGAACTCACCTGACAAGCTCATCGGCATAAGCTGCAGCAACTTCTTCCTCTGCTTTTCGCTCATAGTATTTATACAGGATGGTCTGGGGAAGCACCTTCTCCAGTTCACTGGCTGGGAATGAACATGTGCAGCTGCCTTCCATGCAGCTGAGCTCTGACTAGAATGATAAGGTCAGGAGGCAAAGCGAAAAAAAATGAACAAAGTTTTCAGAAACACAAAAACCCTCAGAGGTTAAGTAACGCATCTTTCCATGGGAAGCTGCCACCAGACACACCAGATTCTTAACCCAATGTACCACAGTGGTAACTCCTGTTTAGTATATTTCAGCAATAAAAAATATATATACATATCTATATATATTTTTTTGCTTTTTAGGGCCACACCCACGGCATGTGGAAGTTCCCAGGCTAGGGGTTCAATTGGAGCTACAGGAGCTGGCCTACGCCACAGCAACAGATCTGGATTTGGAGCCGCATCTGCGACCTACACCACAGCTCACGGCAATGCTAGATCCTTAACCCACTGAGGAAGGCCAAGGATTGAACCCGCAACCTCACGGTTCCTACTCGGATTCGTTTCCGCTGCACCACGGTGGGATCTCCGCAATAAAATATTTTTAATTAAAATATATATACTTTTAAAAAAGACATAATGCCATTACATACCTAAAAGACGACACTATAGTACAGACATAACTTCTACATGCAGTGGGAAACCAAAAATTTGTAGGACTCATTTTGTCAGACCTTTAACCCACCATAGCAGGAACTCCCTGAAAAGCAATTTTTGCTTCAGCTTTTTTTTTTTTTTTGAAGCACACTCAATCTACAATGTTGCGTTAATTTCTACGTTGCAAAGTGATTCAGTTATACACATACGTACATTTTTAATATTCTTTTCCATTACGGTTTATCTCAGGATACTGAATATAGTTCCTTGTGCTATAAAGTAGGACGATGCTGTTAATTTGTTGTTGCTGTTAATTTTGGTTTCTAAGTGTTCACTAAGACAAAATAAAACTCCTTTCCAAACTGTGTTATGTCGGTATCAAAAGAAACTGACTTTGGACAGAGAAATATAATCTTGCATAAAATATTATTCATTTTAATAAAACTATACAATCTTTTCCTTTTTTTTTTTGTTAGGGCCGTATCCATGGCATACGGAAGTTCCCAGGCAAGGGGTCAAATCAGAGCTATGGCCACCAGCCACAGCCACACGGTATCTGAGCAGCATCTGAAACCTATACCATAGTTCAGGGCAATGGTGGGTCCATGACCCACTGAATGAGGCTGGGGATGGAACTGGCATCTCATGGATACTAGTCAGGTTTGTTTCCACCGTGCCACAACAGAATTCCTTACACAATCTTTTTTTTTTTTGCTTTTCAGGGCCGCACCACATCATATGGAGGTTTCCAGGCTAGGGATTGAATCAAGCTGCCAGCCTACACGACAGTAACGTAGAATCTAAGCCACATCTGCGACCTACACCACAGCTCACGGCAACACAGGATCCTTAACCACTGAGGGAGGCCAGGTATCGAACCCGCAACCTCATGATTCCTAGTTGGATTCTTTTCTGCTGTGTCACGATGGAACTCCCTTATAAGATCTTTTCAAAATTTTGTTAAAAAATACTAATTTGCACCCTCGTATATTCAAATAGGCTGCAAGGTTTTCTTTTTGAGTTCCTCCTTCATTTTAACTGCAAATAGTGAAGTGCAATTAGTGAAGAAAAAGGTGCTCCTGTGAGTATGAGAGCAAGGCAGAATTAGACCATTTTCTGAAAAGCAATGTGCTGTGCTTAGAATATAATCACACAAAATCAGGGACTGCCTAGAACTACACACACATACTGGCATGTCTTAGCAGAGTTCCACCTCCCCTCAGAAAAGGCACTTCCATGAGGCATGTGCACTTGACTATAAATGTGGTCTCCTCAGACTCTGAATGTTTCCTATATACAGACACACTGCACAGTTCCTACCTTTCCAGATCCAAAGACTGCCTCTTGAGCGTATCTGATGAGACACTCTTTGCAGAACAAGTGAGCATCTGCACACTGTGTCAGCTCCTCAAATGGGAATTCCCCGTAGCAGCAGCGGCACTCAATTAGCTGGCCATCCTGTGAGCATCAGAAATACACATGAAATTCACTATACTCCAGGCAGCCATAATTCACATACCCCATGCCCAGACACATTCTGAGGTGAAAATTAATCCCCAGAAGCCACACACCAATGATGAGCTGTTTTTTGGAGAGTTTTTTCTTTCTTTTTTTTTTTTTTGCATTTTTTTTTTAGGACTGCACCTGTGGCATATGGAAGTTCCCAGGATAGGGGTTGAATCGGAGCTGTAGCTGCTGGCCTACACCACAGCCACAGCAACGTGGGATCCAAGCTGCTGTCTGTGACCTACACCACAGCTCACGGCAATGCCAGATCCTTAATCCACTGAGCGAGGCCAGGGATCAAACCCACATCCTCGTGGATACTAGCTGGTTCGTTACTGCTGAGCATGGTGGGAACTCCAATGATGAGCTGTTTCATGCTACATAAATCTAGCTTAAGGGTGCTAGCACAATATTACTACATAGCTTAAGATAAAAACAGAGAGATTTTCACAGGTTTTGGGGTATTCTTTGGCATCATCCTTTACATAAAGTTTATCATTTTCATGAATTCCATGGTATCAGCAATACTATAACATCTATAATCAGATGCTAACATGATTCTAAGAATCAGGGACAAGTGGCATGAGGGATGTTACCTAAAAAGTTTCCAAAGTTGGATTTTGCTCTTCTTGTTAAGAGTGTGAAGGGGTGATGTCCCAGCCCAAGGTCTATCTTAAGGAACTACTGAAGTTATATAAAGCAGCAATCTCAAGTGAGTACTAGGAAACTTTCTTTATTAATGGCAGTGATTGATCCAGTTACTAGTCCATTTCTACCGTGTTAGAAAAGGCAACTAGGTGAGGATGGGAGACATACAAAATTCATCTGGTCCCGAGGACAGACAATATCTATTCCTTCTAACTCTCAAAGTGACAGGTGAACTCCAAATTTTGCTCTAAGACACTATCCAATGGACTCCAGGCAGTTTTTTTTTTTAAGAGGAACAATGCTAACAATATTATAGTCCCTTTAAATATGATCCAGTTTGGTATTAAGAATGACTACGGTTAAAGTATCTGACTGTAACTTGGTAGAACCACAAACTCAGCAGATTAACAAAAGGGAACCAATTTGCCATCAAAATGCCCAGGAAATGTGATTAGAGAAAAACAGCCCATGAAAGGACCCAGAATAAATGAATTAGGTGAGATTTCAAACTACCTTTTGATACTGTTCTTCATTCATTTGCAGGGCAAGCAAAAAGTCTTCATGCTGAGGAACAAAAAAACCACACATGCAGATGTAAAGTCAGTAAAGATGTCACAGACCATTTAGCATTTATTTCCATAAATACAAAAGAACTCTATTACTAACAGTCAAGTTACTCGAGAGTAAAATTTAAATGTATCAGAACACTAACCATAAAAAAGGAAACCATAGAAGTACTAGAAAATATGGGAGAAAATGTTCTTAAATCTGACTCAAAATATAGAAAGAATTAGAGACTGACAGAAAATACTTATGAAGAGTACAGGATAGGGAGTTCCCATTGTGGCGCAGCGGAAACAAATCCAACTAGGGAACCATGAGGTTGCAGGTTTGATCCCTAGCCTTGCTCAATGGGTTAAGGGTCTGGCGTTGGCATGAGCTGTGGTGTAGGTCGCAGACGCGGCTCAGATCACGCATTGCTGTGGCTGTGGTGTAGGCTGGCAGATACAGCTTCGGTTTGACCCCTAGCCTGGGAACCTCCACATGCCGCAGGTGCAGCCCTAAAAAAAGCCAAAAAAAAAAAGAGTACAGAATAGCATAAGCAAACAAAAAACTAAATAGGTCAAAACCAAGTCTGACAACCTACTTCAGTGGTGAGGTCAGGGGGGAAACAGACACTCATATATATTCTTGGGGACAATGTAAAATGGTACAACCACTATGGAGGGGAACTGGCTCTACGTAAGTTATACTCTGATTCATCAATCCCACTTCTAGGAATCTCAGATTTACCCAGGGTAGAGATATGAAATGATGTAGGCACAAAGCTAATTACCATGGCACTATTTATGACAGCAAAAACTGGGAAACAATCCCAAACGTCCATCAACAGAGGAATAACCGAATCAACCCTGCAGACAATGGCACACTAGGCAGGTTTAAAAGGAAAGAGAAAATTCGCTACAGATTCTGTGGAGTCACTGCCAGGATGCACTGCTGGGTGAAAAAGTCAAGAGCAGAACAGAGTGTTCCTTTCAGGTAAGAAAGAGAGGTAAGTAAAACATACGTGTGTGTGTGTGTGTATATCTATATATATATGCTTTTACATTACATAAGGAAAGATAAACTGAAAACTTTCATTTTTTTTTTTTTGCTACACCTGCAGCATTTGGAAATTCCTAGGCCAGGGATCAAACCTGCACTATACCACAGCTGCAGCAACACTGATTCTGAACCCGCTGCGCCACACAGGAATTTCCTAGACTGCATTTAGCAACCTTATTATTGCTGATAATATTGGGCTGTCATTTTTGGAGCTAATAAGTATATAATATAGGATAAAGGAAATAAGCCATTATGGTAATGTTATTAAAAACAAAGATTTTCAGCATAAGAGAAAAGAAATACAAACATAAATCAAAGAAATAAAACACCTGTTAACCAAAACTTAAATAAAAACCTCAGTATGGGAGTTCCCAATGTAGTGCAGTGGGTCAAGAATCTGGCCTCATAAGTTCCCATTTGGTTCAGCGGGTTAAGAATCCAGCCAGCATCCATGAGGATGTGGGTTTGATTCCTGGCCTCACTCGGTGGGTTAAAGGATCCAGTGTTGCCTCAAGCGGCAGTGTAGGTCATAGATGTGGCCTGGACATGGCACTGCTGTCGCTGTGGCCAGCAGCTGCAGCTCTGATACGACCCCTAACCTGGGAACTTGCATATGCTGTGGATGTGGCCCTAAAAAGACCAAAAAAAAAAAAAAAAAAACACCTGACTGCAGCAACTCAGGTTGCTGTGGAGGCATGGACTTGATCCCCGGCCTGGTGCAGTGGGTTCAAGGATCTGGTGTTGCTGCAGCTGCAGCATAGGTAGCTGCTGTGGCTCAGAGTCAATCCCTGGCCTGGGAATTTTCTTACGCTTTGGGTGTGGCCATTAAAAAAAAAAAAAAAATCCCAGTATGAACTGCCACAGAAAATAAGGCACCTTGGAGAAACTGGTGATTCCAAGTCTAGGTTAGGAAGACCAGGAAGCTGAACCTGGATTGCTATCAAAGACAGCAGGGGTCAGGACAGAGGAACTAACTCGAAGGTGATGCCACTGGCCAAAGATGGGATGATCTGGACGTCACAGAGATGACCACAACCATCTCGCCCATACTTTAACACTTTTCTGATGCAACTGGTGGTGATAATTAGCAAATGTGGTATTTGATACTGCACTGTGAAATGTGCCAACACCTGGAAGAGGTACATAACTCAGTGAATAAGTGTTGATGAAAATCATGCACAGGTGAAAGATCCATTCAAAATGCAAGTTACACTAACAGATAGCAACACAGGTAACGCCAGTGGATGGATCGAGATGACACAGCCTCCAAAATTCTAACTCCTGTCTGGGATCTAGAATTTCATCATTGGCCATAAACAATCACTTCATTCATTTTTGAGAAAATTTCTGCCAAATACCTAAGTTTGAATAATCAGATTTTTCTGTCATTTTTCAAGTAAAAATAGGTATTTTGTGGGAGAAAAAAGTGTCTAATTCAGCAGCTTGCAACTCAATGTCCCAAATGCTTCTGCATGAGGAAACTACCGTAGTATGCAACAAAAGGGCTTTGTGCATACAGTAGGCCCTCTGTATATGAGGCTTCTGCATCCATGGATTCACCCAACCCTGAGTCAAAAACATGCAGGGAAAAAAATTCCACAAAGTTCCAAAAAGAAAAACTTGAATTTACAGCATGCTGGCAACTAATTACACAGTATTTACGTAAGTACTCTAGACATAATTTAAAGTATATGAGGATGTATGTGTACTCATTCATTTATTTGTTCATTCACTCATTCATTTCTGGCCATGACTGTGGCACGCAGAAGTTCCCAGGCCAGGGGTTGAACCTGTGCCACAGCACTGACAATGTGAGATCCTCAATTTATTGAGCCACCAGGGAACTCCCACATCTCTCATTTTAAGTCAAAAGCCAGAAATGATTTAAGTTTAGTGAGGAAGGTATGTCAAAAGCCAAGAAAGGCCAAAAGCTAGGCCTCTTGCCTCAATAAATCATTCAGGTGATGTTATTAAAAACCACGATTTTCAATATAAAAGAAAAGAAATACAAACATAAGTGAAAGAAGTAAAAAACTTGTAAACCAAAACTGAAATAAAAACCTCAGTAAGGGAGTTCCCACTATAGTGCAGTGGGTCAAGAATATGACTGCACAAGCTCCCATTTGGTTCAGCCGGTTAAGAATTCAACTAGTAACCATGAGGATGCGGGTTTGATCCCTGGCCTCACTTGGTGGATGCAAAGGAAAAATTCTTGAAGAAAATTAAAACTATTACTCTGGTAAACACACAAACGATTAAGTGAAACAGCTTTTCTGCTAATAAGGAGAAAGTTTTAGTGGTCTGGACAGAAGATCAAACCACCACAACATTCATTTCCTTCAGCTGAAGCCTAACCCAAGGCAAGGTCCTCTCTTCAATTCTATGAAGGCTGAAAAAGGTGAGAATCTACAAAAGTGTGAGGCTAGCAGAGCTTGGTTCATGAGGCTGAAGAAAAGAAGGTATCTCTAAAACATATAGTGTGAGGCGAAGCAGCAAGTACTGACGCAGAAGCGCAGCAAGTAATCTAGGATGCCTAGCTAAGATAATTAATGAAGACGAATTAATTAAGGCTACACTAAACAACAGATTTTCAAATGTAGACAAAACAGCCTTATATGGAAAGAAGATGCCATCTAGCACTTCCACATCTAGACAGGAAAAGGCAATGCTTGGTTTCCAGGCTTCAAAGGACAGGCTGACTCTCTTGTTAGGGGTTAATGCACGTGATGACTTGAAGGTGGAGCCAGTGTGTCTTTGCTATTCCAAAAATCCCAGGGCCCTTAAAAATTTTGCTAAATCTACCCTGCCTGTGTTCTATAAACGAAACAACAAAGCCTGGATGACAGTGTATCTGTTTATAACATAGCACAGTGAATATTTTAAGCACGTTGTTGAGAATTACTGCTCAGAAAAAGACTCCTTTCACAATACTACTGATCACTGAAAAGCTTCTGGTCACCCAAGAGCTCTAATGGAGATGAATAAGATTAATGTTTTCACATCTGCTAATATAAAATCCATTCTGCAGGCCATGGATCAAGGAGTAATTTTTGACTTTCAAGTCTTAAGAAATACATTTTGGGAGTTCCCGTTGTGGTGCAGCAGAAACAAATCTGACTGGTATCCATGAGGATGTGGGTTTGATCCCCGGCCTTGATGAGTGGGTCAGGGGTCCGGGGTTGTCGAGCTGTGGTATAGGTCGCAGATGTGGATTGGACCCTGAGTTGCTATGGCTGTGGCGCAGGGCAGCAGCTGTAGCTCTGATTTGACCCCTAGCCTGGGAACTTCCATATGCTTCCGGTGTGGCCCTAAAACTTAAAAAAACTAAAAAAAACAACAAAGATTTGTAAGGCTTCTGTCTTCCATAGTGATTCCTCCGACAGATCCGGGCAAAGTCAACTAAAAACTTCTGGAAAAGATTTACCATTCCAGATATAATGAGAACATTCATAATTTATGGGATGAGGTTAAAATACCAACATAACAAGAATTTGAAAGATGATCCCAACACTCAGGGATGACTTCAATGGAGAAAGTAATTTCAGATGTGGTAGAAACACCAAGTGACCTAGAATTAGGACTGAATTGCTGCAATCTCATGATAAAATTTTAATGGATAAGGAGCTGCTTCTTTTTAAAAGTATTTATTTTTATTAGAGTATAGCTGATTTACAACGTTGTGCCAATTTCTGCTGTACAGGATGCATTGCTTCTTATAAATACGCAAAGAAAGCAATTTCTTGAGAAGGAATCTCCTGGTGAAGATGCTATCAAGAGTGTCGAAATGACAACAAAGGATTTAGAAAATCACATAAACTTAGTTGATAAGGCAGCAGCAGGATTTGAGAGGACAGACTCCAATTCTGAAAGAAGTTCTACTGTGAATAAAATGCTCTCAAACAGCATTGCATGCTACAGAGAAATCATTCATGCAAGGAAGAATCAAGCAGTCTGGCAAACTTCACTGTTGTCACGTTTTAAGAAATTGGGACACCCAACTCAACCTTCAGCAAGCAACACTCTTAAGAGTCAGCAGCTACTAACAGAGGCAAGCAAGGAAGAATCAAGCAATCTGGCAAACTTCACTGTTGTCACATTTTAAGAAATTGGGACACCCAACCCAACCTTCAGCAAGCAACACTCTGAAGAGTCAGCAGCTACCAACAGAGGCAAGACCCTCCAACAGCAAAAAGACTATGAGTTGCTGAAAGCTCAGATGATGGCTAGCATTTTTTAGCAATAAAGAACTTTTTATTTAAGGCACAGACCTTGTTTTTAAAGACATAATGCTATTATTTCATACTTAGTATAGTGTAGTATAAAAACAACTTTTTTACACACTGATAAACCAAAACATTCACATGAAAGCTTTATTGCGACGGTCTGGAAATGAACCCAGCAATATCTCCAACGTCTGCCTGCATTAAGTCTCTCTCACACACACACACGCACACGCACGTATGCAGCTCCAATTACAATGCTCTAATATAAATCTGACTCATAAAAATACGAACTTCAGTATCATTATAAAACCTAGTTTGTTTTCTTTTAAAAGATTTGTCATTTACTCAAATTAATCACTGAAAAGAAAAGGCAAGAGTTCCCACTGTGGCTCAGAGGTTAACAAACCCTACTAGTACCCATTAGGATGCAGGTTTAATCCCCAGCCTTGCTCAGTGTGTTAACGATCCAGCACTGCCTTGAGCTGTGGTATGGGCTGCAGACACAACCTGGATCTCATGTTGCTGTTGCTGTGGCTGTGGCGCACGCCGGCGGCTACAGCTCGGATTGGACCCCTAGCCTGGGAACCTCTCTATGCTGTAGGTGCAGCCCTAAAAAGACAAAAGATAAAAGACAAAAAAAAAAAAAAAAAGCAAATCTTAAAAGACAGTTTTACACTAAGCCCTAAGAGCAAATCAGATTTCTTGAAACAAATTCCAAGCATATCTTCCCACCTCTGCCATTTCTTTGATTTTCTGCTCATAGAACTCCTGCTCTTGCTGCACAGCTGGAAGGAGGGCACGCCGGTCATAGGACCTACAATGTCGTCGCTTGTTTTCCAGAAAGAACATCCTCTTTTCTATTTTCATGTCACCTAGAAGATATATGACAACGCAAAATCATGCAGACAGCTGTTCCGCTAGGAATCCAGGCCGGCCATCCCAGTCTTCCACGGCCTAGTCCCACCTGTTTCTACCAAGACGTTTCCTGACTCTGCCGTAACACGTTCTCTTCGGGAAAACCGTGCTCCTTACAATGCCGTAACACTCCATGAACTTTCTTTCTCCTCTCCGCCCTCGCCTCGTTATGTTCCAGCTGGAAGGTCTCCACTTATCCTGTCAGTACTGCACTGTGTGAATACACTACAGTTCATTATTTACTTACTACTAAGGACAGGTGGCTTGACGGCGTTAGATTATCATGACCACAGCCACTACATAAATGTCTGTGATTCAGCTGAGCATACATGAAGGAGCAGAACTGCTGGATCAGCTTTAGAAAACACTGCCAGTTTTCCAACTGTCTGTTCTAGAACACTGTCTCTTCCATCCAGATTTTCTATTTACTCACAAAAGCCTGTTTTTTTTTGTAATCTCTTCTAACTTTATCAATATTTAGTATACTCTGATATATATTTTTTTCTTGTTCATTCTCATTAGTTTTAAAAAATTAAAACATTTTTTTTCATTGATTATTTAGAAAACCAGTTTTTGGTTCTCTATTCTGTTCCATCTACCTTTGCAAGACACCTGGTCTTAATCACCATAGCTGTGTAATAAATCTTGAGATCTGGCAGACTGCTGTCTCTCATTTTACCCTTCTTTTTAAAATTTGTTTTAGCTATTCTAGTACCCTGCCTTTCCACTAAAAATTTAGGATCTGGTGTTCCCTTTGTGGCTCAGCAGGTTAAGGACCGGACATAATCTCTGTGAGGATGCACATTCAATTCCTGGCATCGGTCAGTAGGTTAAGGATCTGGCATTGCCACAAGCTGTGGTGCAGGCTGAAGTGCTGCTGTGGCTGTGGTGTGGGCCTCAGCTATGGCTCCGATTTGACCCCTGACCTGGGAACTTTCATATGCCACAGTTAGGGCCATGTTAAAAAAAATTATGATAATTTTATGATACTTTGCTTATATTTACAAAAAATCTTGCTGGGATTGACAGGAATTACATTAAGTATTGTACCAGTTTGGGGAGATTTTTTTCTTTTTAGGGTCACACCTGCGGCATATGGAGGTTCCCAGGCTAGGGGTCTAACTGGAGCTGTAGCTGCCGGCCTACGCCAGAGCCACAGCAACACCAGATCTGAGCCGCGTCTGCAACCTACACCACAGCTCACGGCAATGCCGAATCATTAACCCACTGAGCGATGCCTGGGATTGAACCTGCAACCTCATGGTTCCTAGTTGGACTAATTTCCGCTGCGCCACGACAGGAACTCCAATTTGGGGAGAATTTATTATCTTCAGTATGTTGTTTCCAATCCATGAACACAGGACATATCTCCATTTACTTTCATCTTCCTTGATTTCCTTTTTCAGTGTTTTATATCACATTTATAAGTCCTGCACATGATTTATTAGATTCAGGCCTTAACAGCTTTTTTCCGAGAGACTGTACATGGCGATGTATTTAAAATTTTGATTTCCATGTGCTCATGGCTCCTATACAGACATACAATTGGTTTTTGAAGGTTGATCTTGTATCCTTCAACTTTACTAAACTCATTTATTAGTTCTAAGAGTTTTGGGGTAGAGGCCACGGAGTTTCCTATGTAGAAAATGTCATCTGCTTTTTTAGAAACAGCTTTTTCTTTTCTGATCTGCATCTTTTATTCTTCAGATACAAGATATTGTCCTGTACTGTGCTGGACAGCAGGGAACAGAGAACATCCCTCTCTGTTCCCGATCTCAGAGGGAAAGGATTTGCCATTAAGTACGATATGAGCTATAGGTTTTCTTGAAGCACCTCTCAATTCCTCATTTCCTGAGAACTTTAATCATGAACAGATGTTAATATTGTGAAATGCCTTTTCTGATTTAACTGAGAGCCATGTGATTTTTCTTCTTTAGTCTGTTAATGTGGTGGACTATACTGACGAGTTTTCAAATACCAAACCAATCTTACATTCCTGGAATACACTCTAATTGGTCATCATGTACATTAAATAACATGTAATTTATATATTCATATACATATTTATATAAATTCATATCCCTGTATGTATATAAATGTATACCACATATCAAAATGTAAAGTATACATGTATATAAGTACTTTATATATTTACATAAAATATACTTATATTTCATATATACATATGCACCCACATACAAATTTTTTTTGTTGCCACAGCTATGGCATGTGGAAATTTCCAGGCCAGGGATCAAACCTGAGTCATAGCAGTAACAATGCCAAATCCTTAGTGGCTAGGCTATCAGAGAACTCCAATGTTATAAATTTAGAGTTTTATTTCCTAATTTTTGTTATAGATCTTTGCATCCATATTTATTATGAATATCAATCTGGTCTTTTATTGCGGGGGGTACTGACTGCCAGGCTTTGTTATCAGATTAGTAGTAGCTTCATAAATGAATTGAGTCTCTTGTTCTTCTATTTTTTGAAAGAGATCATGTAGAATTGGTACTGAATCTTCTAAAAATGTTTGGAAGAATTTTCCAGTGAAACCAACTAGGGTTGGAGATCTCCTTTGTGGAGCATTTAAAATCATGAACTCAATTTCCTTAATAGCTATAGGGCTACCAAATTATCTATTTTATATAGATAGATTTATGGGTAGTTGGTGTGTTTTTTGAGGTATTGGCCATTTCCTCTAAATCGTCAAATTTGCGTGTGTGAAGTTCACAGTATTCCTCTTTGGATGTCTGTAGGATCTCTAGTGCTATCCCTACAGAGAGTAATTCTTGATATCGGTAATCTGTGTCTCCTTTCTTTATCAGCCTTGTTAAAGGTGACATGTGGTCTTTTTACTGATGTTCAGTTTACACCCAAATCCTAACCAGACTCTTCATTAGGGACTGTGTGGTGGTCAGCTTATAAAACTGTAAAAAAAAGACAGTGGAGAGAGAATCTGGTCTCTCCTTTTCAGCCAAGTGATGTATAGCCCAAACAGGAGTGCGTGGATGGAAGACAGCTAAAAAGGTGAATGGGATTCCTGTAACAAAAGAAGGATTCTTATCAATATGTGCTTATAAAATGCTTTTAAGAAAGACTAAGTGTATCTGTAAGTCATAAATATTAAACTACTAATGTAAATCAAGTGTATTTCCTATTTCTAACTTACTGTAGTGTCCTTAAAGATGATCTAAGAACAATTTAAGAATCAGAATCTAAAATTTCAAGGGTATGCCTGAAAGAATGGGCTGAAATCAGGAAGAGGACGTTAACAGGGATAAGTCTCAGATGCATCAAGCTGAGAGGTCTGTGACTTAAAAGGCAAGGTAGGTAAGAAGACAAAGGCTTATTAATGAGGGCCAACGGCAGGACACATTTTGATTTTATAAGTTATAAGGTGTTCTCAGGCTGTATGGGTTGAAGTTATAGAACCTAAATCACAGCTGCTGTCTCTACACAGCAGATCTCTCTGGAGAATTTGGTTCAATTTTGTACACCCAAACTGTCAAAGAGACAAGGTAGAGGAAGACAAAGAGAAGGGCAATCAGGAAGATGAAGAGGCAACAGATTCCAAGTCCTTTCCGAGGGAAGAACTATAACTATGACAGGAAATTTCAGGAAGGTACATTTTTGGCTTGATATATATACACAGGAAGAACTTTCTAAAAGAACAGCTGATCAACAAAGGAGCAGATCACCTCATGAAGCGGTACCTCCTTCACCACTGAAAGTCAGAAACAAATACTGGCTCTACACTAGGGATGCCTCGTCTAAAGGGTGGAGAAATTCAGGGGAATGAAAAACCAACTACACCTTGCTCCCACGTTCACTCTGCCACAGACCTGTGCGAAGGTCACGTCAGGAGAAAACTGCTTCACAGAGCAGCTTGGGGACCTTACAAGTCAGAGCCTAGTGGATTTTCTCGTAGATCCTGAAAGAGTTCAGAAATTCAAATACTTCCCAACTCTACAGCTATCTCATGGATTTTCCATTTAGACACCCTTGAAGTCAAGTCATGTAATTAATTACAGATGCAACAGAAAGACAAAGAGGAGAAAACAAAAGGGAAATAATTTTATATATGACGTAATCCACAGGAAAAGTTGAAGTGGACTTCTTTACGTGGACACAAGCAAAGAAGATCAAATTTGTTGCAAAATTCAGCAGGTTTACCTTCTGGGGGTGGGGGTGGGCTCGGTCTTGAAGTAACCTCTTTGAAAAAGCGCTCCGCAGTTATTCCATCAATATGAATAACAGAATTTTTAAGAAATAGCTTAAGTGGCAATTTAAAAGCTGTTTTTTGTTTGTTTGTTCTTCTGTGCAGAAGCCACTCTTTGAGGTGTCTAAGTGACTCCTCTGCAGAAAACAATCAATCGTGGGTCTAGATAGTTTTTACTACGTAGTGATAAGGTTAATTCTCATCAAACCTTCCAGGAGTGATTTTTTCCCCCAGGCTTAACAACATCCTCACTTTTGCACACATGAATCTCTTAACATTTCACACAATTATCCTGTTACAATGTACTCTAAGCAGAAAGAAGACAATTTCAGCCACATTCTTTTCTTCTTTTTTTTTCTTTTTAAGGCTGCACATGCAGCATATGGAGGTTCCTAGGCTAGGGGTCAAATTGGAGTTGCAGCTGCCGGCCTACACCACAGCCACAGCAAAGAGGGGCTGAGCTGCATCTGTGACTTACACCACAGCTCAAGGCAACACCAGATCCTTAAGCCGCTGAGCAAGGCCAGGGATCAAACCTGCATCCTCATGGATACTCGCCTGGTTTGTTACTGCTAAGCCACAATGGGAATTCCTCAGCCACTTTTAAGAACACTGATGTGCTGCTAAAGTGACACCGAGACTTCTGTGTCAGGCATTTCTAAGTAGGTGTGTCATGACACACAAGAGGGGATGGCTCTCACAGCAGCTTTACACATCATCAGAACACTCACTGCTGGCCATTACCTTGTTCAAATTTGAAGTCTATGTAAGAATACTGATTCATTTCTTTTCTCTTTTTCCTTTTTCCACTGGTTTCTGGAGATAGCTCCTGCCATTTTTTAATGGCATCAGAAAAGGCCTAAAAATTGAGAAAGAGAAAGGTTACCAACGTAAATGGGACACAAGAGTGTATGAAACACAGACAAACCCCAAATCTCGCTGTGACTCACAGTTTCAGCTATCTTCCTACACAGCTGACCAGAAAAGGCAGGGGCAAAATAAACAAGTAGCATTTCCTCATTTTTGTTTCTCTCTTTCATCACCTGCTATAATGGCAGCAACAAAATGCTTACTAACAAATTAAAGGGGTACAGGAGAAAACAGAAACTGCTGAAGCTGTCTTTGAACAAGTCAAATCACCTAACGAATGGCTACAAGTTCTGTTATACAGGCAGCATCTTCTATGGTGTTTCTCTAGCCACCGCTCCCTCTTCTGCTTCCCCCACATCCTCGTTACTTCTCCCTGCACCCCCACTCTGTACTGCACACTGGAGCACAAAAATCCTCACACCACTGATAATCCCTTTTCTTCTATACCTTTAGCTCCTTCCCTTTTAGATCCTCCCAATAGGCATTTACAGGTCCTTATATCTTTGCTATCTTATCTTTTTGTCTTTTCAGGGCCGCGCCTGCGGTATACGGAGGTTCCCAGGCTAGGGGTCGAACTGGAGCTACAGCTGCCGGTCTACACCACAGCCACAGCAACTTGGGTCTGCGACCTACACCAGAGCTCATGACAATGCCAGATCCTTTTTTTTTTTTTTGTCTTTTTATGGCCGCACCCGGGATCAGAGCCGCATCTGCAACCTCTGCAACCTACACCACAGCTCACAGCCACGCCAGATCCTCAACCGACTGAGCGAGGCCAGGGATCGAATCCGCAACCTCATGGTCCCTAGTTGGATTGTTAACTGCTGCACCACAACAGGAACTCCAATGCCAGATCCTTAACACACTGACAAGGCCAGGGATTGAACTCGCATCCTCATGGATACTAGTCAGGTTCGCAACTGAGGAGCCACAGTAGGAACTCCAGTAGTCCACGGTTTTCAACCACATCACACTGTCATAAAACATACAGAGGCTCCTGACTGGGAGAACTAGGGTCATTACCTTGGTCCCATTTAAGTACTGTTTCTAGTTAGCAGGAAGAATCTATACATATATATATACAAGCACAAACTTTCACTTGTCAGGAAGCTGTTATCTTTTTTTTTTTTTTTGGCCACCCCTGCAGAATATGGAAGTTCCTGGGCCAGGTATTGAATGAGCCACAGATTTGACCTACACCACAGCTGCAGCAATGCCAGAAACTTAACTCACTGTACCACAGTGGGAACTCCAGGAAGCTGTATCTTAAAATGTTGCCTAAAAATTAAAGGAGTGTACAAAATCTTACCTTAATAGTTATATTAATAATCATCATTTATCTTAATATTGACTAAAGGTCTAGTTAAGTAGACAAAAATAATTATAAAGTCAGAGTTCTTTCCTCTTAAAACTTGCTGGTTATAATTCACACCTACACACTCCAAAGGCAGTTACTTTTCTTACCTCTTAGCCTTTGTACATATTGTTCCTCTAGTGAAAGCATCTTTAAGCCCCTGTTCAAATGACAACTTCATTTCTTTCCTAAATGCTCTTTCCAGTGAATAATGTACCTTTATTCACTTCCTTTTATAACAAACTGTTTAAGCCTTTAAAAAAAAAAAAACTTTAATCTCCCCAAACAGACTGAAAGCTCTTTGGAAGATGCTAATTTATATTATACGGTTGTCAATGTCCTCTGGGTCTAGCCAGCAAATACAATGAAGTGAGCACCCCCAACATCTACCAGGAAGAACGCAGAGCAGATAATGAAAAACAATTTTCCTTCCGTTGCTTCTGGCACTTCCTCCTCCAGCCTGCTCACATTCACGAATCAAATAAATACCCACTCAAGGCATTAGTCTTGAGAATCATGAATACAGCCTGGTAAGATTTTTAGGCCATCTGTGACAATAGCCAAAGGAATTTAAGGAATGACCTAAAAATATGGCAATGGGGATTTGATGGCATAAAAGCTGAGGAGTGGACAGGACTCCTCTATGGGGCCTGGTGGAAAGGCCACGTCCAGAGAGAGGGATATGTCACATGTATGGAGAGAGAAGTGACCATTCAGCCACTCAGAAGGAGACATCTAGGAGGCTTAGGTAGTGAAGATCCTCAGAATGACCACATCAGAGAACAGAAGTTAAGGGACAGGTTAAAAAAGATGGCGCTGTCCACTAGTGTTAAGCTCCAGGAGGGTAGGGACCCTATACTGTTCACTGTGACACTTCTAATGTGGGACCTGTGGCAGGCATTCAACAAACTGTTTGAAAGAAAGAGGCAGTCATACCTGTGGCAGAATACTGAGAAAAATTAAGAGGGGAAAGAATTTTCAATCCAGTGGAACTGTCAGTCAACTATGAGAGTATTAAGCAAGACACAGAAAGCTGTCAGGATCTAGAACACAGGAAATCAATCTTTATCAAAAGGCAAAGGCAATTTCCAAGATGACAGCTCTGCAGCAGGCATGGCACACAATTAGAACAGACTGGAATCCATCAACAGATGAATAGATAGAGAAGGTGTGACATATACACACAATGGAATACTACTCAGCCATAACAATAATGAAATGTTGCCATTTTCAATAACACAGATGTATTTGGAGGGGATTATGCTAAGTGAAATAACAGAAAGACAAATACTGCAAGACATAATTTATATATGGAATCTAAAAAAAACCAACTAATAAAACAAAAGAGAAACAGACTCACATACAGAAAACTAACTAGTGGTTGCGGGGGAGAAAGGGGGAAGGACAAGGTAGGGGTAGAGGATTAAGAGTCACAAAATAAGCTACAAGGATACATGGCACAACACAAGGAATACAGCCAATAAATATAACTATAAATGGAACATAACCTTAAAAAATTGTTAATCACTATATTGTACATTTGTAACATTCAATACTGTACATCAACTATACTTCAAAAAAGAACAGACTGAAAGAGGAAGGAGGGCTCTTTGTTAAAAAAAAAAAAAAGAACTGAGAAGGTTTGACAGTAAGTAAAGCTGTAATAAGAACAACTTTAAAGTTGCTGGGCATGGAAAGACTTAGCCACAGAGTCAAAAAAAACAAAACAAAACAAAAAAGCAAATAAAAAAACCGAGGCAACTGACTTTAATTCTATGAAAAAACAGAAAATTCAAAAAAGGAAACATTATCACAGTATACTATTTACCCTAACAATGAATATTCCCATAGCCATGAAATAGATTTAACAAAAAACTGTATCTAAAAGATGAGTATGTAAGATCCAGAACTTCCATGCACCATAAGAGCAATTAAAAATAATCCCTATAACAAATGAATCCAGCATAAAATATGCTAATAAATGTGGAGGTAAACACCAGGAAAAAAAAAAGGGTAAAGGGGAGTTCCTGTTGTGGCTTAGCGGGTCAAGGACCCAACACTGTCTCTGTGAGGATGCAGTATCGATTCCTGGCCTCACTCAGCGGGTTAAGGATCTGGCGGTACCTTAAGCTGTGGCGGAGGTCACAGACATAGCTTGGATCTAGTGTTGCCATAGCTGTGATGCAGCCCCTAGCTGCAGCTACAATTTGATCCCTGGCCCAGGAACTGCCACATGCCACAGGTGCAGCTATAAAAAGAAGAAGAAGAAGAAGAAAAAAAGTAGGAGTTCCCGTCATGGCTCAGTGGTTAACAAATCCAACTAGGAACCATGAGGTTATAGGTTCGATTCCTGGCCTTGCTCAGTGGGTCAAGGATCCGGCATTGCCGTGAGCTGTGTTGTGGTGTAGGTCGCAGACACGGCTCGGATCCCACGTTGCTGTGGCGTAGGCCGGTGGCCACAGCTCCAATTCGACCCCTAGCCTGGGAATCTCCATATGCCATGGGTGTGGCCCTAAAAAGACAAAAAAAAAAAGGTAAAAAGAGTTGGGAGTTGTCCTAGAGAGGATATGAAGAGGCTGAAGAAGAGGGCTTTAGCCTACCATTTACAAAATTATAAATAAGTGCTTTAGCATTACTTTTTTTTAAACTATGAAAATTAGTTTGATAAAAACATTCTTTTTTTTTCGGCAGCACCCAGAGCACACTGAAGTTCCCAGGCCAGGGATTAAACCTGTACCACCTCAGTGACAATGCTGGATCCTTAACCCGCTGTGCAGAAGAGAACTCTCAAATATTCATTTTAAGTAATAGTTTCTGCGGTGAGTTTTAAGAATGACCTGTTCCCTCCAATTTTCTAGAAATTATTCATTAAGAATACAGAGTGCTGGAGTTCCCATCATAGCTCAGTGTGGTTAACAAATCCGACTAAGAACCATGAGGTTGCGGGTTCGATACCTGGCCTCGCTCAGTGGGTTACGGATCTGGGTTGCCGTGAGCTTTGGTGTAGGTCTCAGACGTGGCTCGGATCCTGTGTTGCTGTGGCTGTGGTGTAGGCCGGCAGCCGTAGCTCTGATTGGACCCCTAGCCTAGGAACCTCCATATGCCGCTAGTGGGGCCCTAGAACAGGTTAAAAAAAAAAAAAAGGAATACAGAGTGCTGATAGCTCTCCTCTCCCTATGAGAGCTTTAAAACCGGAAGAAACATTACTGCAGCTTCACTGGGTCTCCAAGAAGACTACCCAGAGAATATACCCGTAAAAAGAGCTGAGCTAAAAGAGCCACAAAGGCACACACTGGGGGCTGAGGCCTCCTGCCCTCCTGGCCTCCACAGCACAGGCTGGGAACAAACCAGAGCTCTAGCATGAACTTATGAGCTGCAAACGTATAGAGGCTAAATCACGCAAGGCTCCTATGCTCTCATTTTACACTAAGGACTGACTTTGAAGATAGCAGTGATTAATTTTTAAGTAGAAAGGTTTGAAAACTATTCTGTAGCAAACAGAGAAGTAAGTGTGCAGGGATGGGAACTTGCTACCATGAGGTGCTATATTATGGGCTTCTTATGTGACATCTTACTTAATTCTCACATTAGCTATCTGAAACATCCATTATTCACTAACAGAAAACTGAAGTTCCAGGAGTTCCCTGGTGGCCTATTAGTTAAGGAACAGGCATTGTCACTGCTGTGGCCTGGGTTCAGTCCCTGGCCCAGGAACTTCCACAATCTGCAGGTTCAGCCAAAAAAAAGAAAAAAATAAATAAAAGAAAACTGAAGCTCTGTGAGCTTAAGACACTTGCTCAAAGTCAGAGACCAACAAGTGGCAGAACTAGAATTAAAATTCAAGACAGGGGGGATAAAAAAATCAAACCTAAGTTTGATCAAGATTTTCGATGTAACCATCAATTTACAGAAAATTCAGGGGACAGAAGAATTACTTAATTACACTGCAGGTGTGCAGTGAGCAAAATCTAGACTTGTAAAAACCTGTTAAGATAAACAAGTGTTTTTTTTTCAACAAATAAGCAGTAAGGAAGAATAATGGAGGAGGAAAGAGAAAGTGCCTAAAGACTAAAAGAGAGTTAAGTAACATAACCATCAAGCAACTGCAATAAACGGATTTTACTTGAAATTGCCATGACCGAACAAGTTGTTTAAAACTTTTGCATATTCAGAGAAATTTGAACACTGCCTGGAAAGCTAATGATGTTAATTTTAAGATTTGACTATGGTATTTTGATTATGTTTTTTTTAAATTACTGTCTTTATCTTTTAAAAGATAAACCTTGAAATACTTATGGATGAAAAAATGAAATGATGCTTGCAATTTCCTTCAAAACAGTCTGGGAGGGAGCAATGGTAGGAGTGGAAATGAAACAAGCCGGGCAGGAGCTGGTAAGTGCCGAGGCTGAGTGACAGCGTGCAGGGGCAGGCTACAATGCCATCTCTACTTCTGTGTGCTTGATGTTCATGGTAAAAAGTGAAAGAAAGAGAAATCCAAGGAAAATCAACTCTGTCAGCATACTTTCTCTAAGCTGTCATGTTCTGGGAGCGGCAGAGAGGAGACGTGCTACTGCTATAACCAGGAAGCATCTTCAGGTGTGTCTTCTATATCCCTGTCCACCCGAGTGTCACTTTCTACAAGGCAGAACTCTCATGTGCCACGTGCAGACAGCAGGGAGAGGTTCCGAGTTCTAACTGAGCACATCAGATTTTAGCTTCTGACAAACATTATTTCTCCTTAACATCTTATCTTCATTCAAATTTTGCAACCCACCTTTTTTCCAAAATCCTGTAAATTTAAAAATTATCCACCAAAACAAGCAGACACCATAAAAAATATAAAGGGCCGGAAAAACAAGGTAAGAGATAAGTAAGGCATGAACAAGAACTAGGCCACAAAACCCTACAACCTCCCATCCAAATAACTAGCAGACTGTGGGACAATTAGGCATTCAGTGGAGAGAAGCATCTGACAGCAAAGTTCCTTTTACTGATCCCAGGATGGTAGCAAGGACATTTTCTTTTTTTTTTTTTGGTTGCTTTTTTTAGGGCCGTACCCATAGCACACGAAGGTGCCCAGGCTACGAGTCAAATAGGAGCTACAGCTGCCAGCCTATGCCACAGCCACAGCAATGCCAGATCTGAGCCTTGTCTGCGACCTACAAGATCAGATCCTTAACCCACTGAACAAGGCCAGGGATCGAACCTGCGTCCTCAGGGATACTTGTCAGATTTGTTTCCCCTGTGCCACGACAGGAACTCCGCAAGGACATTTCTAGTGAGAACCAACCCATCCCCAGACTACAGGAGCCATTTCCTGGCTGCCTGCTGCCCTTTTACTTTTCATCTGGCTCCCTGGGAGCTCAGAAAACCTGTAAGGCACCAGAGGATCAGTAAAGATGCCATGCAGAGCCTAAAGAAGAAAGAGCCTTTTCTTTCTCGAGGTCAATACTGGGGGGGGGGTGCAGGGGCAGGGAAAGTTCATTCTTTTTGCAATGACAGTGCAGGCACTTCCTATTTAGTATGGGGAACGGGATTCTGAAACAGGAAGTACTAATTCCATGTTCCCTTCAGAGTAATTTTACCAAAAATGAGCCTACATTTAGGAGTTCGATGACAATTGCCTGGATCTTGGTGATCTACAGGTGGAAGGGTCATAAACTCAGCACATTCATCTGAGGTACACCGTCTTTCTAGTTAAGACCCAGTGGGTGTTTTAACCATTAAAGTAACTCCACATTTGCTTGCCTTCTGGAAAGAAAAGCACACTGTTTGCTGAGAATCACCAGAACTTCAGCAGGAGAGAGAAGAGGCTTCTCTGTCCCGACAGACTGCCATGAAATGGGCACCATACCGTTGACCTCACTAAATGAGGCATGTGTGTTACCCACCAGTGACTAGCACCCTTCTGAAATCTTGGAATAAAGGCACTTAAAGAGAACCTTATCTAGGGCCTCAAAGAAAAAAAAAGACCTTGCGAGCTTTCAGTAGCTGCCCACTCCCTTCTGAGACACACCACCACTCCTTGGGCAGTGATGGGTTCCTGGGCCCTTTACCGACCCTACTTCATGGAACTAGTACCTGAGCTATCGGGGGAGGACTGTGTGACCAGCTCCAAGTCAGAAAGCAAACCAAGGAGGAGCAGCACTGGAGCACGTTTTTTAATACTCTAGTCATCCTTCATTCCATGGTGAAATTCATCATCCTCCATGTCTTTACAGTCAAAACAGATTTTCCCTGCTTCTGATCTATATTTCTTTTCATTCAGTTCTTCCTGATCAGCAAATACCTTTGTCTATTTATCTTCACCCTGACCAACTCCTTAGCTCTCTGCCATCATAAACCATCCCAATTTCCACAAGCTGAACTCTTCATTCTGTTATCATGGGAAGAAGCGGCCAAGAGGTGTGACCCCACTAGGAAGACCAGGTAGAGCACCTTTCGGGTGATTGCATAGTGTCCTTTGAGCTCATGCAGGGCCCACTTGATGTCCTGACTGCTGAGCATTTTGAAGTCGGCCATCAGGAGGTCAGCAGCTTGGATGAAGCAGCGCTGGTCAAGAGGAGCCAATTTAGAGTAGTCAAAAAAGTCTATTTTAGGCAACTGAAACGAGAGAGAGACACACCATGAGAGGCCAGATGGTGCATTTCCCATAAGGAGGAAATCATTTGAAGAATTACCTATTACAGAACAGAATAACCTGACTTATACTCATAATTACTCTTAAGGAGGATACCAGCCCTGAAGAGAGATGAAGAAACCGTGGTTCAGAGAGATTATACGGACTGTCTGGAGTCCAGAGACTAGTTTTACTAGTTGGAACTATGAAAAAGTATAACTGGGGATTTAAACCCAATCTTTTAGCCATTTTCTTTCCACAAAATGTTGAAAAAAATGGATTTTTTTTTTCCTAGCTGAAAAATACGGCATACTTTGGAGATACTGCAGGTTTGATTCCAGATCACTGCAATAAAGCTAATATCACGATAAAGCAAGTCACACAAATTTTCTGGCTTCCCAGTTCATAGAAAAGTTACAGTTATATTTATACCATACTATAGTCTACTAAGTGTGCAAAAGCGTATTCTAAAAAATGTATATACCTCAATTAAGAAATACTTTATTGCTAAAAAAATGCTAAAAATCATCTGAGCTTTCAGTAAGTCAACCTTTTCTCAACAGTAATATCAAAAAGTCACTGATCACAGGTCACCACAATGTAATAATGAAAAAGTCTGAAATATTGTGAAAATTACGAAAATGTAATATGGTGACCAAGCTACTGGAAAAGTGGCAATGACAGACTTACTCAGTGCAGGGCTGCCACAAACCTTCAATTTGTTAAAAAAAAAAAAAAGTAATATCTGCAAAGTGCAATAAAATGAAGAGCAGTAAAATGAGTAATGTCTGTACATAAAAGAAATAGCCAAAAAGAGTCTGTGGGAAGGAGAAGTATCAAACAATAGATTCCAGTGAACCAGTTCTGAACTATACATTCCTTCTACCACTACACACAGTAAATGCTAGTTTGGATCACAAACGAAGACAATGCTTATGGTTTTTAACAACCGAACTGTTTATACCGTGATATAGTATTTGGTTACATAGGTGGATGCACTGTATATAAGTCTTACACAAAAAAGAAAAACTATAGACCGATATTAAACTCAGGCAATAATCTGCATGTAAAGTACTTACGGCATAGCACATTGATGTTTTTGCATTCACTCTGAAATGCACTATAATGAAATAAAGAGGAGTGTGCTGATGGACAGAGAGGGATGGCTATATGACAAAACGGACGTTGTAAAATGTTCATTTTTAATAGTACTGCTGGTGGGTATATAGGTAATCAATGGAAAATTCTTCAGACTTTACTGTATGTTTGAAATTTTTCATAATAAAATGTTAGAACCTAAAACGATCCAAAGAATCTTGGCCAATTCTTGCTTTATCTTAGGTACTTGCTTTGTAGGATTAGAGATATGGAAGATTTGCTTAATTCCTGGTGGGGAAGAGAAGATAGGGGTACAATGAAAGCAGTCAAATACAGAATTCAAAGTGGCTCATAAATATAAATATAAATATAAATATAAATATAAATATAAATATAAATATATGTAACTGAAATATAAATATATTCTGGAATCCTATTTTCCTGGACAGCTGTCAAAAAGCATCCTGACAAAGCACTTTATTCCCATAAAAACGATGAAAGTAGCAGAGCATTTCCAGGAAGACACTGCAAAATAAGTGGACAACTTGCCTTTGTCTCATCTTGGCTGGCAAGCAGGCTGCTATTGGGGTTGATAATGATTCTATCTTCTCTCTTTGGATAATCTGGATTTTCCAAAAGAAAATTACAAAGTCTGCAAAAATAAATGACGTGACTTAGCAAGGAATTAAAATGTTTACAGATCAGAAAAAAAACCAAATTAATAAATAAAAGAAAATTACACTGAATTTCTATTTTTACTTGTTAATTTAAAAAGCAGTACACATACTGATGAATGTACCCTCTGAATTTTTTCTATTACTTGGGTATCAATGTAATGGAGTCACTGAAATTCTTACTGGTTAAACTATATGGAACTGGAGAATTTAGATGAAAAGTATCTATTGTTTGTCAGGAAAACTAAGGGATGGGAAAAAGTTTGTATTTACATTCACAATTAAAAAGTTTTCTATAAGTTCCTGCTGTGGCACAGTGGGATCAGTGGCATCTTGGCAGCACTGGGACGCAGTTCTGATCCTCGGCCTGGCACAGTGTGTTAAGGGTCTGGCATTGCCACTGCTGAAGCTTAGATTGAAACTGTGCTTGGATCTGATCCCTGGCCATATGTCTCAGGGCAGCCAAAAAATTTTTTTTCTCTTTTTTCTATGATCAATTCATCTAGGACAAAGGAGGCAAGAATATACAATGGAGAAAAAAAAAAGTCTCTTCAATAAGCAGTGCTGGGAGAACTGGACGGTTACCTGTGTAAGAATGAAATTAGAACACTCTTTAACACCACACACAAAAATAAACTCAAAATGGATTAAAGACCTAAATCATAAAACTTTTAGAGGGAAACACAAGCAGAAACTGCAGCAATAGCAGATCCATCTCCTACAATAATGAAAATAAAAACAAAAATAAACAAATGGGACCTACTTAAAACGCAGAGGTTTTTGCACAGCAAAGGAAACCATAAACAAAACAAAAACACAACCCAGAGAATGGGAGAAAATATTTGCAAATGAAGCGACTGACAAGGCATTAGTCTCCAAAAATATACAAACACCTCATGCGCTCAATATCAAAAAAAAAAACAAACTACCCAATCAAAAAATGGGCAGATCTTAACAATTCTCCAAAGAAGACATACAGATGGCCAAAAAAACACATGAAAAGATGTTCAACATCACCAATTATTTACAGAAATGCAAATCAAAACTACTATGAGGTACCATCGTACCATCCAGAATGGCCATCAGCAAAACGTCTACAAATAATAAATGCTGGAGAGGGTGTGGAGAAAAAGGAACCCTCTTACACTGTTGCTGGAAATATAAATTGGTACAACCACTACGGAAAACAGTATGGAGATTCCTCAAAAAACTAAAAATAGAATTACCATATGACCCAGCAATCCCACTCCTGGGCATCTACTGGGAGAAAATCATATTTTGAAAAGATACATGCACCCCAATGTTCACTGCAGCACTATTTACAATAGCTAAGACATGGAAGCAACCTAAATGTCCATCGACAGTGTAATGGATAAAGAAGATGTTATATGCATATAATAGAGAAAAAGTGCTCCAGCTCCTCTTCTCACCCAGAGGCCAGTGTTTGGTGACTAATACACATACACGCACACACAATGGAATATAACCCAGCCATAAAACAGAACGAAAAATGCCATTTGCAGCAACGTGGATGGACCTAGAGATTATCATACCAAGTGAAGTCAGACAGTGAAAGACAAACATCATATACGTGGAATCTTAAAAAAGGATATAAATGAACTTATTTGCAGAAGAGAAAGAGACTCACAGACTTTGAAAACTTATGGTTACCACAGATAGTGTGGGGGGGGGGTGGACTGGGGGCTGGGACTGGCATATGCACACTGAGGTCTATGGAATGACTGGCCAACGGGGACCTGCTGTGTATCACAGGGAACTCTACCCAATATTCTGTGATAATTATGTAGTCAAAGAATCTGAAAAATAATGGATGTGTGTACATGTATAACTGAATCACTTTGTTGTACAGCAGAAATCATCACACCCTTGTAAATCCACTATATCTCAAACTGTAAAAAATAAAAAAAAGTACAATTAGCTTTCTAACAGTTAAAAAAATAAATGGAACATCAAAGATCCTCTGCTAATTCACTAATACTTTTTTTAACCCTACGGTGATAAATCCCCGGGATGATTTGAGAGATACTCTGCTTACTGCAAGGCTGAAGGAACAGATCATGTCTGCTTAAGAACAGACTCTCTTCATAGTAAACTCAGTCTTCTCTTTTTTAGCACTGCTATGAAATCCTTTAAAAATAAGGATATAGAGAAGAAGATAACATGTGCGGACGTATCACCATGCAGATTTACGAAGGTTAACTAGCAAGGCTCTTTACCCTGTACCAACCAAAGAAAGCAACAAACTGCGCTCTTCGCACGATTCCACAGTGACAAGGACAAGGTCTGCAGCATGAAAGCTTCTCGGTCACAGGGCCACCAGGGCTTCCCCTCTCGCTGATCTTCATTCCTTTGCTCCTGCAGATACTCAGGATGACTCCAGTGACTCGAAGTGGAGTGCCCCACCACTCAACACCCTCCTCTCCAGGTCTCTCTTGTCCAGTGTCAAGAGTGCAGCCTCAGAGTTCCCTGGTGGCTCAGCAGGTTAGGAATCTGGGATTGTCACTGCTTGGACGCAGGTTCAGTCCCTGACCCAGGAACTTCCACATGCCACAGGCACAGCCAAAAAAAAAAAAAAAAAGAGTGCAGACTCCAATTAAAACAGGTCCACAGGAGGAAAACGGAGAGAGAACAAGTGCTCCAGCTCCTCTTCTCACTGAGAGGCAAGTGCTTGGTAACTAAAAAAGGGGAGGCATGCTTTCTACAACCCCCTTCAGGACCCTCGGCACCGGCCCGATTGCAAAAGCCCCTCCTCCTCCTGCTCCAGGACTGGTCAGCACACCTGAGTACCTTTTCCTTCCTCAGCACATCCAGGAGTCCTAGAGGCTTCCTATGGCTAAGCTCTCCTCTTCCTGTCATCATGCCCTGTCTCTGGAACACCACGCCAGAGGCCCAGGGGCCACAGAGCTGCAGCAGAGGGAGGCATCCCCAGTCAAGAGTTCTGAGTACATTTCCCTTAAAGGGAAATGATTATTGTCACTGATGGTGACTTTGTTCCAGTACAACTGATAAGCACTGCAGGTTATACAGATGTTTGAAGAGTAACCTGAGAATAAGTCACCATTAAGCATCCAGTATTTGTGGGGAAAGGCACCGAGTTCCAAACACCCCCTTTCACATGCACACCTGGACGCACTGCAACCCAGATGTGGAACAGCTCCTCCATTTCAATCTTGCTTGTTTGTAATGCTCTGATAAGTGTGGCTACCACAGGTCAACAAACTGCCAAAAAACAGGAATTTGGGAAAAGATAAAAAGATCAAAGAATAAAGAACCTTCTTTGATAGAACAGCCAGGCGTGAGTGAAGACAGAGGTCTCCCAAGTGCAGTCCGTACACGATGATCCGCTAGAGTACAAAGTTTTAAAACTTGTTTCTAGTTTTAAAAATATCCTTTAAAATGTTCTACTTCTACAAATTTCCTAAGGTAAATGATACAGTAATAGAATAGCCAGTAATAATTTCTGAAAAAAAATCCCCACATTGAGTTCTTCTCTTACAAATTCATTTTATATTCTCAACAATACTAAGAACTTTATATACTGAAACGCTGCAAGATGTGGAATTCCACATGGCACATATCAGAGGCTCTCACTTTGAATTGTCAAATTTTATTTCCATTTTAATCTTTTCTCTACCCTCACCAGCACAACTTCCCTGGAGTTAAATGACATTCAGTGGCACAGATAATTAAGAACAAAGTTCCCCTTCTACAGCAATAAGCTGCAACTAAACGCATTAATATTTACAGCCTGAGGCAAAGGCAGAAGGAGGCTTGTTAGAACTCAAATCTGCCCATCTACTGATATTATTTCATGCTTGATGTGACCTGACAAGCTAAAGGATTTTGAGAAAGCACTCCTGCTAAGTAAGGAGGCTAATATTTCAAGCTTCCATTCTTTAAAAGCTGTTGCTGTGTCCATCCAATTTAAGTTGCATCACATGTGCGTGAAAAGTCTTAGTTAACCAGCCAAAATGTAGGTTACCATCACAGGAGGTTCTCTGGTGAACAGACCCCTCCTGCTAAAATGACCACTGCTTACACCTAAAGGTGACCTCAAGGCCGCACACAAAGGGCCCGAGTCAGCCCCCCAAAATACCAGCTTGCTCAACTCTGTTTTAGGCTCCTTTTGGTCTCTAGAGAAAATAAAGCAGTGGTTGCCAGGGGCTCAGGAAAGGGAATGGGGACAGAGTTTCAGTTCAGAAAGATGAAAAAGTTCTGGAGATGGATAGTTTTGTAAAAATGTACACATACTTAACGCCACTGAGCTATATACTTAAAAACGGTTAAAATGTTAAAATTTTACATTATGTATATTTTACCGCAATAAAAAGAAAAAAAGGTATGGTGGTATACTTACACATTCAAATCATAGTAATTCTTCAGACGAATTATTTCCTCAACATACCCATTTGCTACATCTGGAAATCTTACTTCCTAGAAAGGAATAAAAACATTATTTATATTTCATCCCCTAGAATAAATTATAATAAAAAACAGATGGCACGGAGTTCCTGTCATGGCCCAGTGGTTAACGAATCTGACTGGGAACCATGAAGTTGTGGGTTCAATCCCTGACCTTGCTCAGTCGGTTGGGGATCTGGTGTTGCCGTGAGCTATGGTGTAGGTCGCAGACGTGGCTCGGATCTGGCATTGCTGCAGCTGTGGCGTAGGCTGGCGGCTACAGTTCCGGTTAGTCCCCTAGCCTGGGAACCTCCATGTGCCACGAGTTTGGCCCTAGAAAAAGGCAAAAAGACAAAAAAAACCCCACAGATGGCAAAACATATATAAAATGACGAAAGACTAGAAGAGGACTGGAGAGTAGGTTTGTATCCAGCTTAAAACTTCACACAAGGCGCCCAGATCTATCTGTCTACACAGAAAATGGAGTTTAGAAAGGTTCCTAGAGATCACTTGGTCCTCTGTCCCCATATTGTGCGCATCCATTCTTCATTCTTTCAATAAACACTGAACATCTCTGCCCAGGCAAAGGGAGTCTAAAGACGAATAAAGGGAGTTCCCTTGTGGTGCAGTGGCTTAAGAATCTGATGTTGTCACTGCAGCAGGTGGGTGGCTGCTGTGATGCAGGTGTGATCCCTGCCCCGGGAACATTCATATGCTGTGGGCAAGGCCAAAGAAATTTTAAAAAGGACCATTCAAAGGCAAACTGCAGCCTATAAACTCCTGTATTACTTTCTAGGTTAGTACTATCTAACAGAAGTTGGTACAAAGATGGAAGTTTTCTATTCTGTTTGCCAACATAGTACCTGTTCAGTACCCTGTGGCTATTGAGCACTTAAAATATGACTGGTGCTGCTGGAAATAAAACTTAAATTTTATTTACTTGTATGACATTTAAAGAACCAAATGAGGCTACCACAATGGACAGCACGGCTTTAGGTAAACTTACAAACCTGCTTCAAGTGTTAGAATTTGGAGTCAACACAATTTCTTTTTAAAAACTGGGAGGACTGGAGTTCCCTAACAGCCTAGTGGTTAAGGATTTGGCATTGTCACTGCTGTGGTTCAGGTCTGATCCCCGGCCCAGGAACTTCTGCATGCCACAGGCATGGCCAAAAAAGGCCCACCCCTCCCCAAACCAAAAACCAAAACTGGTAGGACTGCTCCTATGAGGGCACCCATGATCTGCAGCTAGAATCCCAGAGGGCTTGCTGGTGGCTTAAGACAGCTAAAGGAATCCTGATTCAATTTTTCTATCTTCAGAGTTTCCTTCTAGTCCACACACACAACGCTTTTGCGATAAAAGAAGACTCCATGTATTTTGTGTCTATAAGCATTTACCTATCAAGATAAAACTTACTGTTTCTTTCACTAATAGTGCAACGAGTTCTTGATCTACGTCAGGAGCTTCTTGCCCCCAAAGGTTTTCCAAGTGGGGCTCCTGAGATCCTTGCAGTGGAAAGGCTGGACCTGGCTCTTCATCATCTATTGCTAACTGCTGGTCTTCAAGCTCTCCCAGAGGATGTGCAGGCTGAGGAGAAGAAGGGCCTGGAATCCCATCCTGCTGGGTTTCTGGTCTTGGAAAAGCCGGTCTTGGGAAAGTGGACCCTGGGGGTTCATGCTGATACAACAGTGGGCCCAGTTCTGCTTCAGGCTGCCGCTCCTGGGGAACAACCTGGTTTGTTATCTCACGGGGCTGCTGGTTCAGAGACTGGAAGTAAGGATGGTCTAACCAGCAGTCTTCTTCAATGGCCTGGTCATCTAGGATATCAGCTGATTCTCCAAGGTTCGATAAAAGCTCTGTTTCTGAGTCTTCAGATGACTGGTTCTGAGTGTCCAAAGCACCTCTTTCTGGGAAAAGAAGGCTACCTTCTTCCAAGATAATGATTTTCTGCTCTGACCGGGGATTGACAATGTCATTTGTGGCTTGGTTATGACTTGGTCCAGGCTTGGGTTCTCTCTCTGTTTGGCCACTTGGCTTATTAATGAATTCAGAAACTCCAGGAGGCCCAAGATCTAGAAATTCACCGTAGTCATCCTCAGAATCATCCTGTGCCCCAGAATCAAACAATGAGCTGTTATACAGAGAAAAATAGCCATTCTTATCTGATTCAAAGGCTGCTCTAGGCTTTTTAGGCCTTTCTTCTCCCAATCTTTTGAGATCTTGCCATTGGGCAGCTGGTTTGATGAGATTGGGTCGTGATGTCTGAGGCTTATTTGTCTAAGAAAAAATGAAATTTTAATAATAATAATTCAATTTCTTTCCTATGTCTATACCTCCTTATGTACTTATTTTGACCTTCTGAAGTAGAACAGGAAAGAAACAAAAATGCCCTCCCCCATAAATTTATCTTCACATTTATCTTAACTTTGAAGTTTGATTACACTATACTAACTATAAGAATCAAAGTAGTCATTCATAGATTGAAGCTTGAGTTATAATTTCACCTGGGACCACTAAAACAAAAATAACTTGCAGAGTAGAGAAAATAATGAAAGAATGACAATACAGCAGAAGAATGAAAAATGTTCAATAAACACATGAAAAGAATCTAAATCTCATTAGTAATTCAGAAAATGCAAATTAAAACAAGATTCCACCTTCCTCCCCATAAAACTGGCAAACAACTTTTAGACGATATCGAACACGGGGTATGGGAAAACTCTAATACTATCATTCATTACTGGTGAATTTAGGAGATGAATTTGGTATAATTATTATTCTTAATGTATATCCTGGGAGTTCCCATCGTGGCTCAGCGAAAACGAATCTGACTTAGCTTCCATGAGGACGTAGGTTCAATCCCTGGCCTTGCTCAGTGAGTTAAGGATCCGGCGCTGCCGTGAGCTGTGGTGTAGGTCACAGACACAGCTTGGATCCGGTGTTGCTGTGGCTGTGGTATAGGCAAGTGGCTACAGCTCTGATATAACCCCTAGCCTGGGAACCTCCGTATGTCGCGGGGGCAGCCCTAAAAAGACAAAAAAAAAAAAATGTATATCCTTATGACCTTTCATCTTTTTGCCTTTTCTAGGGCCGCACTCATGGCATATGGAGGTTCCTAGGCTAGTGGTCTAATCAGAGCTGTAGCCGCCGGCCTTTGCCACAGTCACAGCAACGCAGGATCCGAGCCGCATCTGCAACCTATACCACAGCCCACGGCAACAATGGATCCTTAACCCACTGAGCAAGGCCAGAGGTCGAACACGGAACCTCATGGTTCCTAGTCAGATTCATTAACCGCTGTGCCACGATGGGAACTCCCTTTATGACCTTTCAATATCACTTTTCAATATCTACTCTATAAACCTTCATGTATCCAAAGGGGGCATATACAAACACATTCACTGCCACATTGCTTGTTATATAAAAAGAAAAAATTGGCAACATTCTGAAGTTTGTCCCTAAACAGTTAACTATTATTTACCTGCTCTACACAATACTCTTGAAGTCCCCACCCCTCCAAAGAGGAAGGGACTGCAGAGGAAGGAACACTCTGAAACTCATTCTAGTAGGCCACCATCATCCTGATACCAAAACCAGACAAAGATAACACAAAAAAGGAAAATTACAGGCCAATATCACAGATGAATACAGATGCAAAAATCCTCAACAAAGTACCAGCAAACTGAATCCAACAATACATTAAAAAGGATTGTACATCACAATCAAGTGGGATGTATCCCAGGGATGCAAGGATTCTTCAATATCCACACATCAATCAGTGTGATACACCACATTAACAAACTAAAGACGAAGAACCAGGAAAAGCAAGGAGATCCTACTGTATAGCACTAGGAACTATGTCTAACAACTTATGATGTGTAACCCTGTCACCACGCTGTACAGCTGGGTATAATGTAAAAAATAAATAAATCAATCAATAAAAATTAAAAAAAAAAAGAAACTGGCAAAAAAAAAACCCAAAACATATGATCCCCTCAATAGATGCAGAAAATGCCCTTGACGAAATCCAACACCCATTTCTGTTAAAAAACCCTTCAGAAAATGGGCATAGAGTGAACCGACCTCAACATTATTAATAAAGGCCATCTATGACAAACCCAGAGCTAACATCATTCTCAATGGTGAAAAGGTGAAAGAATTCCCACTGAGATCAGGAACAAGACAAGGATGTCCACTGTTGCCACTACTATTCAACATAGTTTTGGAAGTCCTAGCCATGGCAGAGAAAAAAAAGGAAATCCAGATTGGAAAGGAAGAAGTAAAATTATCACCATTTGGAGATGACATGATACTATACCTAGAAAATACTAAATACGCTACCAGAAAACTGTTAGAGCTCATCAATGAATTTGGCAAAGTTGCAGGATAACAAAATTAATACACAGAAATCAACTGCATTTCTATATACTAACAACAAAAGATCAGAAAGAGAAAATAGGGAAGCAATACCATTTACCACATCAAAAAGAATAAAATACTTAGGAATAAACCTACCTAAAGAGACAAAAGACCTGTACTCTGAAAACTGTAAGATGCTGATGAAAGTAATCAAAGACAACACAAACAGATGGAAAAATATACCATGCTCTTGGATTGGAAGAATCAATACTATCAAAATGACTATACTACCCAAGGCAATCTGCAGATTCAATGCAATCCCTATCAAATTACCAAGGACATTTTTCACACAACTAGAGCAAAATATTTTACAGTTTGTTTGGAATCACAAAAGACCCAGAATAGCCAAAGCCATCCTGAAAAAGAAAAGTGGAGCTGGAGGAATCAGGCTCCCTGACTTCAGACTATACTACAAAGCTAGTCATCAAAACTCTATGGTACTGGCATAAAGACAGAAATATAGATCAGTGGAACAGGATAGAGCCCCCAGAATTAAATCCACACACCTACAGTCAACTAATCTATGACAAAGGAGGCAGGAATATACAATGGAGTAAAGACAGTCCCTTCAATAAGTAGTGCTGAGAAAACTGGACAGCTACATGGAAAAGAATGAAATTGGAACACTTCCTAACACCATGCACAAAAATAAACTCAAAATTGATTAAAGACCTAAATATAAAACAGGATACTATAAAACTCTTAGAGGAAAACACAGGCCTAACACTCCCCAACATAAACCACAGCAAAATCTCCTCAGATACACCTCCTAGAGTAATGACAATAAAAACAAAAATAAACAAGTGGGGCCTAATTAAACTTCAAAGTTTTTGCACAGCAAAAGAAACCCTAAACAAAATGAAAAGACAACTCACAGAATGGGAGAAAGTATTTGCAAATGAAGTGACTGACAAGAGATTAATCTCCAAAATTTATAAACACCTCCTGCAGCTCAATACCAAAAAAACAATCAACCCCATCAAAAAATGGGCAGAAGATCTAAACAGACAATTCTCCAAAGACATACAGATGGCCAAAAAACACATGAAAAAATGTTCAATATCACTAATTATTAGAGAAATGCAATTCAAAACTACTATTCTGTACCACCTAACACCACCCAGAACAGGCATCATCAAAAAGTCTACAAACAATAAATGCTGGAGAGGGTGTGAAGAAAAGGGAACCCTCTTATGACAATGTTGGTGGAAATGTAAATTGGTGCAACCACTGCGGAAAACAGTATGGAGACTCTTCAGAAAACTAAACAGAATTACCTCTTTTGTTGTTGTTGTTGGTCTTTTTTTTAGGTCCGCACCCGCGTGGCATGTGGAGCTTCCCAAGCTAGGTGTTGAATCGGAGCCGTAGCCGCTGGCCTATACCACAGCCACAGCAACGCTGGATCCAAGCCGCATCTGCGACCTACACTACAGATTATGGCCACGCGGGATCCTTAACACACTGAACAAGGTCAGGGATCGAACCGTGTCCTCACTGATACTAGTCAGGTTTGTTAACTACTGAGCCACGACAGAATTACCATTTGATTCAGCAATCCCACTCCAGGGCATCTATCCAAGAAAACCATGACCTGAAAAGACACACGTACCCCAGTGTTCACTGAAGCACTATGTACAATAGTCAAGACATGGAAGCATAAATGTCCATCGAAAGATGAGTGGGTAAAGAAGATGTGGTACATATACACAATGGAATATTAATCAGCCATTAAAAAGAAAGAAATATGGCATTTGCAGCAACATGGATGGACCCAGAAAGTACCATGCTAAGTGAAGTTAGACACTGAGACACCAGCGTCATATGCTATTACTTACATGTGGAATCTAAAAAAGAGGACACAATGAATTTCTTTGCAGAACAGATACTGACTCACAGACTTTGAAAAACTTATGGTTTTCAAAGGAGACAGGTTGGGGGTGGGGGAATGGGCTGGGGTTTGGGATGGAAATGCTATAAAATTGGGCTGTGATGATTTTTATACACCTGTAATTGTAACAAAATTCATTAAGTAATGGGAAAAAAATAAAGTGATTATGTGAATAATTGAATTTAGAGTAGGCTTTTGAAGATAACTTCCTAAAGATAACTCAGCTCCTTTTCAGAGAGATCTCCAAAGATAAAAGGTATGTGCAGTTTGACTACAATTTCCTATTGACTGTATTTCATTTACAACAATAAAAATAAACCCCAGCAAAATCTAGTAATATTAAAAAAAAATTGGGTTGCGATGATAATTGTACAACTATTAATGTAATAAAATTCAGAGTTAAAGAAAATGTTTAAGACCCATAGTAAGAATTCAAAATGCTCTGCATGAGAAATATAAAGGAAGGTTAGACTAAATGGAAAGACAAAACTTGTTCTTAGTTACAAAGGGTCGATATTATAAAAATTGTACTGTAACAATAAAAATTAAACTACTGGAATTAGAAAAGCTGATCTTAAAATCTGTATTAAAATATAAACACAAGCATATCTTAGATGATTCTGAAAAATGCAGAGTAATGAGGGAGGGTGAGCACTACCTGATACAAAGATACACTATAAAGCTGTAGCAATTACAGCAGTGTGGACTAGTATACAACAGTCAGAAAAAGCAACAGTGCAGAAGTTAACTTCAGAAACGGACCAAAACATATGGTTTCTAAGCTAAGGGGATATCAGGGAGGGTGCAAAGGGGGTTGTTCTCAGAAATGCAGAACAAGTGCAAACTAACAGTGCTACAAGTGTTCTACAAGGCCCCTACCCACTAATGAGTGGCTGAAGAATCAGTTTATTAACTTGCAATAATGCCTCTAAATGGTAAGTTTTAGAAACCTCACCTCTGTCAGGATGACATCATCATCCAGGTCCTCTTCATCGTGCTGCTGAGGAGCTGGGGTAACCAGCATTGGAACCCCTTCCTCATCAGAGGAGTCAGATATAGTGATGGGTCCATCTCTGAGGCTGATCCAGTCTAAAAAGAGGCAGAGACCACTGTTACCACTGTGGTGGGGGCATAATCACATTCAGTTCAGCTCAAGTTTTCCACAAAAAGGGTCAAACCTAAAGCCAAGTTCATGGCTACTGGAGTGTTAACTTACCTCCTCAAGCAGCACATGCACCCAAGCATTAAAATGAGCCGTGTTTCCATACCGACCTTTGCCAATAATACATTCTGGGAATCACCAGAGAAAATCCGGTAATTACTAGGCTCAGGACTATCAACTTTTTCTCATACTAGATTGGAGGAATGTCTTGATAAAATCCTGACTGCCAATTTCTTAAAAGTGAAATCATGGTCTCCCACCTCACCTCTTTTCCTCCAAGGGAATAAAACACTATTTTATTCAAACTGATAGGTCTGAAAAAAGTTTCATTCAGCGACAGTAAAATTTTCACTTAATATGTAAAATATTAAAATTTACTCACCTTAGACATTAAATATCATTTATGCAAACATAGTTCAGTGTTTTAGTCAAACACACCTTTTTCTTTTTTTTGGTCTTTTTGCCTTTATGTAGAGCCACATCCATGGCATATGGAGGTTCCCAGGCTAGGGGTCTAACAGGAGCTGTAGCTGCTGGCCTTCGCCACAGCCACAGCAACGCGGGATCCGAGCCGCGTCTGCAACCTACACCACAGCTCACGGCAACGCCGGATCCTTAATCCACTGAGCAAGGCCACGGATCGAAGCCGCGACCTCATGGTTCTTAGTCGGATTCGTTAACCACTGAGCCACGAAGGGAACTCCCAAACACACATTTAGCATCTATAAAGTAATTTAACTTTCCTAGTTTCCTTGTAAATAAAACTAGAGTTAAATTAACCATCTATATGTGGTAATTCTGTTCAAGGTCTCTAACTCCTTTTTTTTGTTTGAAGATAGATCATATTTGATATGAATTAACACAAACTGATAATTCCTCCATCAAAGCGCTAGTATTTTTCTCAAGGTTAATAACTCATATATTTTTATGGTACCCAACAATCTGAAAAGCAATCTAAAATCGATTACTTAATTTCATTCCTGTAACAGAGCTGTGGTGATGCCAAGGATAGCAGTTTAAAACTAAGTCCATGGGATCTAAGGTCAGACAGCCTGGATTCAAGTCTCAACTTCAACACATGAAGCTAGCTACTCTTTAAAGCATGCATTTTAACATTAAAGAAAGGTTAACAACAGTGCCTACTTCAAATAACCGTATTAGCTGAGAAAATATTATAGTACTTGACTGTTAAGTTGCCCAATTTCAAATTCCTTACTAGAACACAGCCCTACTCATTTATTTACTCTACATTGCTACAAAGGTATAGCTAAGTAGTTGCAACAGAGACCACATGACCTGCAAGGCTAAAAATAAAATGGTGACTATGTGGCCCTTTAGGTTTGCTGAGCCCTGATTTGGTTCTTAATTTCTAATCCAATATATGCGTTATACTTCTTATCCAATATATGCATTTTAGGCTATAACTTTTCTTCAAAACATTACATTAAATGCATTTCATAAGCTCAAATAGACTGTATTTTTTATAACCATGCAATTCAAAATATTTATAAAATAATGCAATTTGAGATACTGTATATCATGCAATTCAAAATATTCCATTGTGGTTTCTTCTTTGAACTATGGGTTGTCCTTAAGTATAGCCTTATTTTGCATACACACAAATTTTCTAATTCTATTTCTATAATTGATTTGTGGATTGATTCTAATGTGGTTAGGTAATACGTATGATTTCAATTCTTTGAAACTTGAAATTTGTTTTGTGGCTCAAAATATGGTCAATTTTGGTAAACATGGAATTCCCATCATGGCTCAGTGGTTAACGAACCTGACTAGTATCCATGAGGATGTGGGTTCGATCCATGGCCTCATTCAGTGGGTTAAGGATCCGGCGCTGCTGTGAGCTGTGGAAAAGGTTACAGACATGGCTTGGATCCCAGGTTGCTCTGGCTGTGGTGGAGGCTGGCAGCTACAGCTCCGATTCAACCCCTAGCTTAGGAACCTCCATGTGCCACAGTGTGGCCCTAAAAAGACAAAAAAAAAATTCTGGTAAACATAATGGGTATAATATTCCACATATGTCTATTACGTCAAGTTTGTCGAACATGTACTTCCAGTGTTCTATATTCACACAAATGTGTGTATACTTTCTCTCAGTTATGGAAACATATCAAACCTCCCATTTTGATTGTGAATTTGTCCAAGTCTTCTTTTACTTCTATCAATTTTTACTCTGTATATTTTGATAACATATCACTACATGTATAGAGATTAGAACTGTTTTATCTTCTAGACTCTTTTGTTTTGTTTGTTTCTTAGGGCTAGGTGTCGAATCGGAGATACATACAGCTGCCGGCCTACACCACAGCCACAGCAACACCAGATCCGAGCCATGGCTGCGACCTATACCACAGCTCACGGCAAGGCTGGATACTTAACCCACTGAGCGAGGCCAGGGATCAAACCTACATCCTCACGGATAATGGCCGGGTTCATTAACCACTGAGCCATGATGGGAACTTCTACACTCCTTTTTTTTTTTTTTTTTGCCTTTTGTTGTTTTAGGGCTGCACCCGCTGCATGTGGAGGTTCCCAGGGTAGGGGTCTAATCGGAGCTGTAGCCGCTGGCCTACACCAGAGCCACAGCAACGCAGGATCTAAGCCACGTCTGCAACCTACACCACAGCTCACGGCAACGCCAGATCACTAACCCACTGAGCAAGGCCAGGGATCCCACGTCCTCATGGATACTAGTTGGATTTGTTACTGCTGAGCCACAATAGGAACTCCACGTTTTACCTTCATTTTTAAGCCTAACTTCACTGGGCATTGAATTCCACATGAATACTATTCAGAAATTAAAGAGGACTGATTTACCAATACATGCCACAACATGGATGAATCTCAAAAAAATTGTTGGGCAGAAATTCAAGCACAAAGAGTACATACTCTATGGTTCAATTTATATGAAGCTGCATAGTGACAACAAACTTATCAGTGGTTTCCTTAGGCCAGGAGTAGGGTGAGGACTGCCTGCAAAGGGGCATAAAAGAATCTTTCTGGATATGCTCTACATAATTAACTGAGGTGGTGGTTATATGGGTGTATTCATTTTTCAAAAGTAACTGAACTATACACTTAAAATGTATACATTTATTTTGTGTAAATTATACATCAATAAAGATTAAAATTACAAAAAAACCCGGAAGAGTTTGGCATAATAAAAATTATTAATACAGCTAATAGAAACAAAACAACCTCCAAAGTCAATAATTTCCGCAAAGAAATTAGTTGTTCTTAAAGAAACTATGTTCAAGTATACTTAAAGACCTAATTAAAACACCAACCACAACATTATTTTGATATAAATGTTCAGAAAATCTGAAAATGATCTTATATACAAATTACAGCTAGGATTTAAAACTTTCTGAATCACAACAAAATATGGCTGCAACCACTACCAAGTAAGAATACCCTATTAATAAAATCCTAAAAAAAAATCAATACTTCTTTTGTTTTCATAATTTGCATACCTTAAGCAAATATATTTTTCTCAATTTATTTGCTTCATAAAATTTGCTCTTATTTCAAATGCTCCTAAAGCCATTATATAAAATTTACCTTCTGCTGGGGCAAAAAATCTTCATAAGCACAAAATATTATCAACGGGAAAACACACAAAGATGGTAAAACCCCTTCCATGGAATTTATACTTATGACATTTTCCTACTCATCAGCATAATTTTTTTCCAGGTATAATTGTGAATTAGGATCTGATAGAAAATTTCACACCCATTTAGGAACTTTAAAGAAATGCAGGCTCCCTTTCTTTTACAAATCAATGAATTTTCCCCAATTTTATTCATTCATTTACTTATTTTTGCTTTTTAGGGCCACATGTGTGGCATATGGAAGACTAGGGGTCGAATCAGAGTCACAGCTGCTGGCTTATGCCACAGCCACAGCAATGCAGGATCCAAGCCACTTCTGTGACCTATACCACAGCCCACGACAACATGAGATCCTTAACCCCGAGTGAGGCCAGGGATCAAACCCGTGTACTCGTGGATAGTAGCTGGGTTCGTTACCTCTGAATCACAATGGGAATTCCTCCTCCAATTTTAAACACTGTAAAGCAAAAGAATACATGTCCTAAAATTCCCTGGTAAGGCTAAACCAGAATCTTCTGGCAAAAAAGAAGTTAAGCATTGTATGAGGATCCAGAAATGCTTAGCAGCACCTTTAGTACTTTCAAGACATAGAGGCCTGGAGGAGTACTCCTTTGCAGTCACTATTCCTTCAAAAACTGAGAACCAGAGTTCCTGTTGCAGCTCAGCAGGTTAAGAACCCGACACAGTGACCATGAGGATGGGGGTTCTATCCCCAGCCTCACTCAGTGAGTTAAAGATCTGGTGTTGCCATAAGCTGTGGTGTAGGTCATAGATGTGACTGGGATCTGGTGTTGCTGTGGCTGTGGTGTAGGCCTGCAACTGAGGCTCCCATTAGACCCCTAGTCTGGGAACTTCCATATGCCACAGGTGCATCCATATTAAAAAAAAAAAAAAAAAAACTGAGAACAGCCACTGTTCCCACACTCTTACCTATTAAGATCCAATGATTGAACATTCACAGCTCTTTTTAGTCTGTTAATTAATAGTTTATTAATCTACCTGTGAGGGAAGATTCTTAAACTCTTCCATTCCAGCAGGTGACAATCTGAAACAAAATTCTAGTCTGATGAGTCCACTTAAACCTGATGTTCTGAGGTCTAAAAATAAAATGTTTCATGGAGTTCCCGTCATGGCTCAGTGGTTAACGAATCCGACTAGGAACCATGAGGTTGCGGGTTCGATCCCTGGCCTTGCTCAGTGGGTTAAGGATCCGGCGTTGCCCTGAGCTGTGGTGTAGGTTGCAGACGCGGCTCGGATCCCGCGTTGCTGTGGCTGTGGCGTAGGCTGGCAGCTACAGTTCCTGTTAGACCCCTAGCCTGGGAACCTCCACATGCCGCAGGTGTGGCCCTAGATAAGGCAAAAAGACAAAAAAATAAAAAAAATAAAAATGAAATGTCTCTGGGTTCTACATGGTACAAGACAGATTCATTTCAAAAAAGATGTAACTCTGGGAAGATCTAACCTTAACTCTAAGGGGAATAAGTAATGATAAAAAGGAGAAAATGAGAGCACTCACCTTGTCCCCGGTGGCAGTGGAAGCTATTCAAGTGAATTACTTCTTCACTGTTGTTTCCCTCTGCCATTTTCAAATGCAGACAGGAACATATGTGCTTGCTAACATATAAACATGGTAGCTCTCTGTTCCAAAGGGTCTGAAAAAGAAGGAAAAAAGAATATTAACAATGAGAGAGTATCAAAACTCTTCTCACATATCTGGTCAAGGCAGCATTTTAAGCTTATAGAGAAAACATCACTAAAAAGAAAAATAAAATAATGGTTAATATAAAGCTAAGAGGAAAAATGGAATTTAAGAAAATTTACTGCAAAAGAACACACAAAAGATTAATGAAAGATTAAAGAACAGATGGGACATATATTTAAAAAGTTAAATTATACAGGGGAAAAAAGCTAAAATTAGGTGTGACCATAAAAAGAAAAAGAAAGAAAAAGAAATAAAACCACAATTACGGCAACCTATGGGATGAAAGAAAATATTTGCAAATTATAACCCTTAAAGAAGTGTTAAAATCCAAAATATATAAAGAACTTAAACAACTCAATAGCAAAACGCCAAAATAATCCGATTAAAAATGGACAAAGGAAGGGAGTTCCCATGGTGGTTCAGCGGAAACGAATCCAACTAGGAACTATAACGTTGTGGGTTCGATCCCTGGCCTCGCTCAGTGGGTTAAGGATCTGGCGTTGCCGTGAGCTGTGGTGTAGGTTGCAGACGCACCTAGATCCTGCGTGGCTATGGTGTAGGCTGGCGGCTGTAGCTCCCATTAGACCCCTAGCCTGGGAACCTCCACATGCTGCGGGTGCGGGCCTAAAATGACACACACACACACACACACACACACAAACACACACACAAAAACTCACACAAAAAGCAGTAAATTAAACCCGGAAAAAGTAGACAGAAGAAATTCATAACAGCAGAAATCAACAGATTATAAACATAAAACTGAGAAAAATCAAAGCAAAAGTTTGTCAGCTATAATTCAATAGTTTATTTTTTTAAAAAGCAAAAATTTCTATAAAAAGATTAATATGATTGATAAGACTCTATCAAGAATGATTAAAAAAAGGCAGAAAACACAAAGTACTACCATCAGAAATGTAAAAGACATCACCACAAGGTCCACAATATAAAGAATATTATGAATAACTTTGTACCACTTAATTTGAAATTTTATTTATTTTTGAGGGGGTCTTTTTGCCTTTTTCTAGGGCCACAGTCACGGCATATGGAGGTTCCCACGCTAGGGGTCTAACAGGAGCTGTAGCTGCTGGCCTTCGCCACAGCCACAGCAATGCAGGATCCGAGCCGCGTCTGCAACCAACACCACAGCTCAGGGCAACGCCGGATCCCTAACCCACTGAGCAAGGCCAGGGATCGAACCTGCAACCTCATGGTTCCTAGTCGGATTCGTTAACCACTGAGCCACAACGGGAACTCCCTAATTTTAAATTTTAAGTGAAATAAACTTCTTGAGATACCATTTATCACAGTTGAACAGAAAAATTAAATTTGAATAGTTCTCTACCAAATAAAGACACCAAATAAGTAATTAATAACCTTCCCACAAAGAATACAGCAAGCCCAGAAAGCTTCCCCAGTAGTCTCCTAAACATCTGAGGAAGAAATCTAACCAGTATTACAAAAATTCAAAAAATAGAAAAAGAACAAACATTATTTCTGAAATCATTTTATGAGGCTAGCATAATGCTGATACTAAAAGCTGAGAAAAACATTACTAAAGGAGTTCCTATTGTGGCTCAGCAAGTTAAGAACCCGGCTAGTATCCACGAAGATGCAGGTTCAATCCCTGCTTTTGCTCAATGGGTTTCGGATCTGGTGGGTGGCTGTGGCTGTGGCTGGCAGCTATGGCTCCAGTTCAACCCCTAGCATGGGAACTTGCATGTGCTGCAGGTGTAGCCCAAATAAATAAATAAATAAATAATGAAGACAGAGGGCTTGGAAAAAGACCCACATACATTTGGTGACCCACATAAAAACAAAGGTGCTAAAGAAATGCAGTAGGAAGAATGGCCTTTTCAGTAAGCACTGCTGAGCAAAATGGGTACCTATATGGGAAGAAGTCTTGATCTATTCTTTATACTACACATAAACATCAATTCCAGACAGACTGTCAATGAAAGATAAAACAATAAAAATACCAAAAAACTACAGGAGGACAAAATTATGTATATTTGTACATGTAAATGTATACAGAGATTCCACTGGAATGAATAAGTGAATGAATGAATAACAAAGTCTCTGAATACAAGGCCAATATACAAAAAATGAATACTAGCAGTTCCCGTTGTGGTGCAGCAGAAACGAATCCAACTAGGAACCATGAGGTTGCAGGTTCGATTCCTGGCCTCACTCACTGGGTTAAGGATCTGGCATTGCTGTGAGCTGTGGCGTAGGCCGGCAGCTGTAGCTCCAATTCAATCCCTAGCCTAGGAACCTCCACATGCTGCTAGTGAGGCCCTGAAAAGCAAAAAAAAAAAGGAAATTTTTGAACTGCACCATAAGTATGCAATCTAAACCATGTATTGGCGATGGGAGCAATTTTGCAAAGGAATAAAAAGATCTTATATATATATATTTTTTAAACTTTGTGGGGGAGTTTATTTTCTTGATTGCTTTAAATTTCCTACGAAAGCTTTTTTAAATTTAACCATCAACTTCTCATAGCTCAACAGTCTATGAATTTTTCTGTCACTTTAATTCTTTGAAAAGAGCTTAAGCCAAACGCAAACCAGGAGTTCTTAGAAGTTTATTTTTTTATTTTTATTTTTTTGCTTTTTTAGGGCCGCACTCGCGGCATATGGAGGTTCCCAGGCTAGGGGTCCAATTGTAGCTACAGCTGCCAGCCTACGCCAGAGCCACAGCAAAGCCAAATCTGAGCCGAATCTGCGAACAGCCACAGCTCATGGCAACACCGGATCATTAACCCAATGAGCAAGGCAAGGGACTGAACCTGCAACCTCATGGTTCCTAGTCGGATTCATTAACCGTTGCTCCACAACGGGAACTCCAAAAGATCTTATATATTACAATGGTTTGTCCCTCCCAAAATCTTATTCCTTAGTATTCAAGAGGCAAGAATTAGAAAAATGTCTAAAATGGCTCTATAAGGGGGAATAATTTTTTTTTTAAGCCTGAAAAACACTTATTTAGGCTCTGGGAAACTAACAGGTCAAATGGTTCAAGTTCTACAACAGGTAAATTGTAAGGAAAAAGAAAAGGAACAAAAGAGGAACCTTAGATTTAAAATATTTATCAATATTTTTAAATGGGTGAGTTAAACTACAGTATATAGGGATGTACTTGGGTGATAAAACCATAAAGAAATAAAAGAAAATGATAAAAGTCAAATTAATGGTTAATTTTGGGGGGGAAGGAATGAGTTAGATCGGGACAGCATACACAGAGAGGGTCTGGGGATGATCCTGTTGACATAAGTGGTACATACAAGCACCTTATAACCCATTAAATCATACATACATGTTTTAGGTGGTTTTACATACTGTTTAATTTTTAAAGAGTAAAAAACTTCCACAAGACATTCCCCACCCACAGAATTGCTAAAAGCCTGAAACTGATGACCAAATGTTGTTGAGGATTTGAAGCAATGAGGACTTTCATTGGTGGGAGAGAAAACTGGTACCACAACTGTGCAAATAAGCCTTGATGCTTTACCAATTACAGTGGAAAATGTAAATCCTCTAAGACAACAATCCACTGCAAGAAATCTGTATTACAGAAATGCATGCTCAGGAGTTCCCTTTGTGGCTCAGTGGTTAACAAATCCGACTAAGAACCGTGAGGTTGTGGGTTCGATCCCTAGCCTTGCTCAGTGGGTTAAGGATCCGGCGTTGCCGTGAGCTGTGGTGTAGGTTGCAGACGCAGCTCGGATCCCGTGTTGCTGTGGCTGTGGCGAAGGCCGGCAGCTACAGCTCCTGTTAGACCCCTAGCCTGGGAACCTCCATATGCCGCGGGTGCGGCTCTAGATAAAGGCAAAAAGACAAAAAAAAAAAAAGAAAAGAAATGCATGCTCATATGCACCAGGTCTATGTACAAGAATGTTCACAGCAGCGTTACTCCTAGGAGCCAGAAAATGAAAAGTACTCATACCAATGATGGAATGGACAAATACACTGCAGTATGTTCATACAAGTGAACAGGAGTTCCCATTGTGGCTCAGTGGGTTAAGAACCCAACTAGCATCCATGAGTTTTCGAGTTCCATCCTTGGCCTCTCCCAGCGGGTTAAGGATCCAGTGTTGCCACAAGCTGTGGCCCAGGTTGCAGATGCAGCTCAGATCTGGCATTGCTGTGGCTGTGGTGTAGGCCAGCAGCAGCAGCTGCAATTCCCAGACCCCTAGCCTGGGAACTTTCATATGCCACAGGTGCAGCATTGAAAAATAAAAAGAAAACAAACGTAAACAGCATCAAAAATAAAGCCATTACAGTCATATACAATATAATGGATCTTAAAACCCTATCCACTCAAGGTTTTTCTAAGAAATTCTCAATTTTCTGGGAGTTCCCGTCGGGGCCCAGTGGTTAACAAATCCGACTATGAGGTTGTGGGTTGGATCCCTGGCCTCGCTTAGTGGGTTAAGGATCTGGCGTTGCTGTGAACTGTGGTGTAGGTTACAGATGCGGCTTGGATCCCACATTGCTGTAGCTGCGGCGTAGGCCGCCAGCTGTAGCTCTGATTAGATTAGAAGCCTAGCCTGGGAACCTCCACATGCCGTGAGTACAGCCCTAGAAAAGGAAAAAAAGACTAAAAAAAAAAAAAATTCTCAATTTTCTTTGCCTTCCTTGGAGAAATCATATGCTTCCAGGCAGGTAGGCCCAAGACCATGGCTTCTCATGATATAATGTCTACAAAGAGTCAAATAACGCCAGCATTTTTCCAACTTAAGAGACTATAAAGCCATCTGCAGCAACATGGACACAACTAAAGATTCTCCTACTAAGTGAAGTTAAGTCAGAAAAAGAAAAACACTATATGATATCTCTTATATGTGGAATCTAAAACACAGCACAATTGAACCTGTTTATAAAACAGACTCAGAGACATAGAAAACAGACTTGTGGTTGCCAAGGGGTAGGGGGGAGGGAGTAGGATGGACTGGGAGTTTGGGGTTAGTAGATGCAAATTATTACATTTAGAATTGATAAGCAACAAGACCCTATGCACAGGGAACTATATCCAATCTCATGGAATAGTACATGATGGAAGATAATATGAGAAAAAAGAATATATGTATATATATGCCTGGGTCATTTTGCTTTACAGCAGAAATTGACACAACATTGTAAATCAACTACACTTTAATAAATTTTCAAAAAAGACTACAAAATTGTATATCAAGACTATGTTTAGTTTTTACAACAGAACTTTCTGGCATCTATAACTGGAAAAAGGTATCTCAATGTTTAAAAATTATGAAGCCTAAGTTTAGGTATCTCACTTGAAATAACAAGGGTGTTATTTCTAAGTAGCATAGTACAAAGGAAAGAGGTCTAGTGTCAAATTGCAATTGCATCTATTCGGTACTTTTTTTTTTCAAATACAATTTTTTTTTTTCTTTTTAGGGCTGCACCTGAAGCATATGAAAGTTCCCAGGCTAGGGGTCAAACTAGAGCTGCAGCTGCGGCCTATAATACAGCCATGGCAAAGCCAGATCCAAGCCCAGCTTGTGGCAATGCTGGATCCTTAACACACTAAGCAAGGCCAGGGACTGAATCCACATCTTCACAGATACTATGTTAGGTTTTTAACCCACTGAGCCACAATGGGAACTCCTCAAATACAATTTTTAAAAGTATTCTGAACAGTTAATTCCAATAGCCAAGTTTCTTATTTTTTTCTTTTCTTTGCCTTTTTTTTTTTAACAAGTAGGTTCCTTCAATTTTACACTGGAATTTACAGTGTAAATTTTCCATTTAATTTAGACTGTCAAGCACGTAGTTAAGCAGAAAACTAGTGATGCATTAAAAGGAAGATTCCTCATGAATGGCATGTACAGTGCCCTCAAGCTGCAGTGAGAAAGGGAGTACTGATGATGGAATTTCTACTCCTGACTAGCTTCTCTGTAAAGGTTATTTAACTCCCTGACATTCAGTCCTCTCAACTGGACTCAGACCAGATTACTTAAGTATGAACCCTGGTTGCACCAATTAGTGAATCAGTTTCTATGCAAAAACTTCCTAATCTCTTGGTCTTAATTCCTATATCTGTAAAATGAGAATAGTTTTTTTTTTTTAATTATTTGAGGTAAATATATATAAAACATAGTGTCTGGCACATAGCAAGTGCTACACTATGACTATTATTATTACCTATGAAATGGAAATAGCAGTGTTTACTAATAATAATGAAGAGCCAAATTGCATGTGGGGAGTTTTATTTTCCTCTTCAAGCTACTTGTCACTGGCATTATAATTACAGTAAAACTCTTACTTCCTTCTACAAGAAAATTCATAATATGTATCTTTTCACTTACTGATCAGAAACCAAAGTGGAGTTCAGAAATAGGAAATGCCACTCAGGAAGGAATGTTTCATTCTTACCTTGTGTTTAATTATAAAAATTACCATATATGTATTTATGACCATATTCTACAGTCAAATATACCAGTTAATGTTTCCAAGTTAGACCTCAAAATTAGCCCTCAAAATTAGCATACATTTCATTACTTCATCTCTTGGTGGAGAATCTTACGTTAGTACTGTAAAAATTTAAGAAAGTTGGATGATAATTCATCTGTTCTCTTCCACTTCCCACAACTGTCCTCCTGATCTTTATCCTATTCTCTTCCGTGTATGAATGAATCAACACACGATAAGAGTTCACATTTTATTTTATCCACATGACCTTGGACTATGTCTTATTCATAACTGCACTTTCAGTGTCTCGCAGTTGTTGAATGAATGAGTGGCTCCAAAAACATCTTACCCTGTCCGAGACTAGAGCTGTTCATCATAGCCATATATGACCAGAATCAAGTAACGTGGCTTAAGTGACAACTTCCAATTTATCAAGATTTTCTTCCATTATAAAGCATTACCCATTGTAGAAAATTTGGAAAACCAAGGAAGTCAGAAAAAGATGGGAATCACCCATGGTCCTCTCACACAATTTTCTGGCTTTCATAATTGTATCTTTGCCTTCTCGTGACCAGGGTCCCTGGGTCTGTCTTTAACAAATCATTTTCTTATTCTTGCGTTGAAGTCACTTCACTTTTTTTTCCACATGCTTCTAATAAAATACTGCATGGTCCTGGGGTTTTGTGGTGTTCCTGCTTTCCAGAGTAACCTCCAAAAATATGCCCATCACTTCTGCAACACTGATTTTGAGGTTATGAAGGATGTTTCAAATTTAGCAGGCTAGTCTCTCTAAACATTCTAGGGGAAGGGGGGAAAAGTAGAGCCAGGCACAGGCTGGAAGCAGCTGACATGTCCATGTCACACCAGCCCCCGACAAAACCTCTCGCTAAGTATATTTTTAAGTGTCTATAAATGATTATGGCTTTTCATTCATTCAAATACTAGCTTCTCATCTTAATCATTATTTAGATAGCCCTTCTTTGTAATCCTGTACTAATATTTAATCAATACTAAATTAACACAAAAGGTTAATAATGGTTATTTATTAGTAATAGGTTTATATTTTTTGCTTCCTTGTATTTTGCTTTTTGTACACTAAATTAGTATTATTGACATTAACAGGGTTTTTTGTTGTTGTTGTTTTGTCTTTTTAGGGCCGAACCTGAAGCATATGGAAATTCCCAGGCTAGGGGTTAAATTGGAGCTATAGCTGTGGGCCTACACCGCAGCCACAGCAAAAAGGGATCCAAGCCTTGTCTGCGACCTACACCACAGATCATAGCAATACCAGATCCTTAACCCACTGAGAGAGGCCAGGGATTGATCCTTTGTCCTCAAGGATACTAGTTGGATTTCTTACCGCTGAGCCACAACAGGAACTCCAGTTTTTGCTTTTTTTTTTGCCACACTCGAAGCATATGGAAGTTTCTGGGACAGGGATAAAATCCAAGCTGCTGTTACAACCTATTCCACAGCAACCTGAGCCACCGCAGTCGGATCCTTAACCCACTGCACCAGTGGGAAAGCCTACATTAACTTTTTCTTTTTTTTTTTGAGGGCCGCACCCACAGCATTCGGAGGTTCCCAGGCTAGAGGTCAAATCGGAGCTATGGCTGCTGGCCTACACCACAGCCACAGCCACACAGAATTCAAGCACGTCTGCAACTTACACCACAGCTCACAGCAATGCCAGATCCTTAACCCATTTAACAGCAGCACCTGTTCGATCCCCAGCCTGCAGAAGTGGGTAAAGGATCCTGTGTTGCTGCAGCTGTGGCACAGGTTGAAGCTATGGCTTGGATTCAACCGCTGGCCTGGCCTGGGAACTTCTATATGCCACAATGTGCCCTAAGTAAGGCCAGGGATCGAACCTGCAACCTCATAGTCACTAATCACATTCATTTCCGCTGCACCACAATGGGAACTTCCTACATTAACATTTAAAATTAAAATACATTCAAAGAATTTGGCAAGTATTTATTCCAGGCTTGTCACATGATGTAAAAAGTTTCTGTCATGTATCACAGGGAATACAAAGAAAACCCAACATGGATCTTGCCTGAAAGAACTTTAGTGTTCGTTCCATCGGTGAGAGAAAATACGCACACAAGTATACACAACATATACTACTGCAATAAAGAGACTATCCCACTCCAGAGAGGGCAGATAGTCAGGGAAAGCATAGTGGAGATAGTAATATTTAAGCTAAACTGAATGTTCTCCTAGTTCTAGGCTGAGGCTGCTGTTTTGTTTTGTTTTGTTTTGTTTTTTTAAGGGCTGCACTCACGGCAAATGAAGTTCCCGATCTATGGGTTGAAATGGAATACGGCTGCTGGCCTAGGCCACAGCCACACAGGATTCAAGCTGCATCTGCAACCTACACCAAGCTCACAGCAATGCCAGATCCTTAATCCACTAAATAAGGCCGGGGATTGAACTCACATCCTCATGGACCCTGGTTGCATTTGTTTCTGTTGAGCCATGATGAGAACTCCCAGGCTTAGTTTTAGGGGAAGAGTGTCTCCAGAGTCCTGGCTGTGGTGCAGCAGGTTAGGAATCCGATGTTGTCCCTGCAGCAGCACCTGTTCGATCCCCAGCCTGGAAAAGTGGATAAAGGATCCTGTGTTGCTGCAGCTGTGGCATAGGTGGAAGCTATGGCTCGGATTCAACCCCTGGCCTGCCCTGGGAACTTCTATATGCCACAAGGCAGCCAAAAAAAAAAAAAGAGAGAGATAAAGAGAATAGTGACTCCAACTAGGGCTCTTGAAGTCCAAAGTCATCAAGTAAGAAGTCAGACTACCCTGACTCACAGACCACATGGAAAGCCCTGACACTACATGAGAGGGAAAGGGCAGCCTTTCAGCAGTCTCGGACAAGACATATGAATAAACAAGCCATTCTGAAAGTATAACATCCAGTCCCAGACACCTTGGTTGAAAGCATGTGGATCAGGAAAAGAATGGCCCAGGTGAGGAGTTCCCACTGTGACGCAACAGAATCAGCTGCATCTCTGCAGCAACAAGATGCATGCTTAATTGCTGGCCTGGCACAGTGGTTTAAAGGATCCAGTGCTGCCGCAGCTGTAAGGTAGGTTGCAACTGTGGCTCAGATCTGACCCCTAGCCCGGGGAACTCTATATGCTGCAGGCCACCAAAAAAGGGGGAAAAAAAAACAAAAGGCCCAAGTGAGCCCTCCCCCATTTCCTGACTCACAAAATTGCCAACATATAAAATTGCTGTATTGAGTCACTAGGTTTGGAGGTCGTTTGCTAATAGGTAAGTGAACCAGAGCTCTAATTTTATTTTCTACCCAAGGGGGAAGCAATGCAGAGAGTTGTCTTTTAGGAAAATCAACCTAGCTGCAATATGTAAGATTGTAAAAGTCATCCAGTGGCAAGAAACCCAGGAAACAAGAACCAGTTCAGTCTGAACTAGAGGTAACAGTAAGCACAGGGAGAAAAAATATACAAGTTACTACAGAGTTAGAATCAATGGATTTTTGTATGTAATTGGTCATCAGAGCAAGAGGAATCAAGGAGTCAAAGGTGACCTAGATGTTGAGTCAGGTGGCTGAAAGACAATGACACTATTAAGAAAGAACAAGAAGGCTGACAAGTTCAGAATAAGAAAATGCACTGCATGTTAATTGTAATATACATACAAAATGAAAATACTAAGGTAAAAGAGTATCCATAACAGGTATTATATTGCCTAACAGACAGTATGCAAACAATCTAGAGTTTAAGTAGTTTTAAAAAGTTCTAAAATTCCTGTTATTAGTATCTTTCTATAACACCAAAAGTTTTAAACCAAAAATCATTAAAAATTGCAGAGGTTAGGCTAAAGAGTTTAACATATAACATTAAGATTTTTCCTCAACTGTCAACTGAAAATCTCTTCAGAAACTGGGATGGATAAGCAAGCATATCCTCACCCACAAGGGGGAGAAATCGATGTTTTCAATGATAATTTTACAGCTGAATCTTCTGTGACCTCATGACACCCTACCCTTTCTATCCCAATACTGTCTACAGGTTATACCTGCTGATTAATTTTCATATAGCACTGAGCTGTGGGTTTTTTTGTTTTTTTTTAATCAAAAACCTCATCATGGTAGGACCAAAATCTTTACTCCGGCCTGTGAAACATGGCCTTGCTGACACAGCTAGGCCCACCTCCTATGTCTTCACCCATTCATTATTCTGCAGAGACGATGGTGCAAATCCTTGAACATGCCATGCGTCTTCCTTCCACTTTTGACTCTTCTCACTGCCTCTCTTTGACCAAATTAACTCCACTCATCCTTCAGTTCCTTATTTTAATGTCACTTCCTCAGAGAAAGCCTTGCCCAAATATCCAGAGTGCTTGTCCACACATCTTTCACCCCTAGGAAGTATTTACCACAGTAATAATCTACAATTATTTAGGAAGTTATATTTAATATCTATCTCCTCTGCTGAAACAAGTTCCAAGAAGGTAGGACCCTGCGTGTAATTCATTCCCATAGCCTCAAGACACATCACACTGCCTGGTAAAAATAGCAGGGTAATTAGAAGCATGAACTCTGGAGCCAAAGTGAGTTCAAGTCCCAGCTCTGACCCTTACAAGCTTTGGGATTAGGTAAGTTACTTTTCGGCACCTCATTTTCTTCCTCTTTAAAATAAGAAAAATGATAAAACCTGTGTCACTGAGGAATTAAGGAGGTAATATATGGAAATACATCAATTTAATATATTTAATATATATTAATAGTTAATATATGGAAAATGCTTAGAACAGTGTCTGCAAAGACCTCACCACAGCCGAGACTACAGTGAACACTCACCAAACGGTAGCTATCAGAATTAGCAAACAGAGGCTCTCTCATTTATCCTAGCTCATAAACTTTCGGTTTCCCTGACTCACATCTCAGTTTCCTTTATTAGACTTCTCCAAAGGGGCTGCAAGGCTGCTCCTTTATTGGCTGCTGCTCGCCTTCAGGAGGAAAATCTAAAGCCTCTATTTAAGTTTACAGGGAAGTCCGAAACCTGGCCTCAGGCTATTTCCTCAAACTCAACCACTCCCAGCCACCAGAAATTACTTACACACACACACACGCAAAAAAAAAAAACAAAGCAGCAAGGCCATTACTTAGCGGTCTTCCCGCCGGCCAGCATACTGGAGCCTTCCCCGTCCTACCCCCCGCAGGACGCAGCGTCCTCCCTTTGCAGCAGCAAACAAAACAAAACAAAAACCCAAAAAGCCCGGGACCAGCCCCACCAAGGCGCCCATCACGACGCACCCGAGTTATTTACAGCGCCCCGGGCTCGCTCCCTTCGGAACCGGGCCCTGCAAACGTCACCGCGGCCCCGCGGGCGCTCAGCGAGCCCGGTCGCCGCACTGACGCGGCCCGAAGTTTTAGATCATCGTCCCCCACCGCCTTCGGGCCACATCCCCACGCGGGAACAGGGGCCTGGCGAGGGCACAGCGTGCGGGCTGGCGTCCTCCGCGCCGCAGCGGGTTGACACCTGGGCAGTACCCGCGGGGAGGTCTGGGCGCCAGCGGCCGCTCTCCCGGGAAGACGCCCCTCCAGGCTGCGTCCCCGGAGCTCGGGACGGAGGCCCGTCACCCCCCCTCGCCCCCCCAGCCGGCGGCGTCGGGGTTCAAAGTCACCGCCCGCGCGCTCCCCTCCACGGCCGCCGCCTCCCACGAGGTGCCGCCGCGGACGCTCGGTCTCGCGGCGCTGCCGCCGTCGCGCAGCAGGCCGACGGGCCGGCCCGCGAAACTTCCCGAAGTGGCGGGAGCCGCCGAGGGTCCGCCGGCCCCCCGCGCCTTTGTCGCTCCCGATTGGCCACCGGCCGCGGCGCTCGGCCGCCCGGCGCTCGGCGGCGTCCCGCGCGGCCCCCGGCTCGCTCGCGTCCGGGCCGCCGCCGGGCCGGGCCCGCGCCCCCCTCCAGCCCCTCACGGCCGCCCCCCCGCCCCCACCCCCGGGCTTCGAGGAGGCGCCGGGCGGAGACGCCGCTCGCCTCACAGAGGCTGCCGAGGGGCCGGCGCGGCCCGCGGCCGACACTTACTCGCCACTCGACTCGCCAGCTCGCAGAGCGGTCGCGGCGGCTTCTGTCGCCGCGGCTTCCAGTCAGCAGGAGCGGCCGCGACAGCTCGGTCGCCGCCGCGGAGCCCACCGCCGCGCTCCTTCCGGCCCGGCCGCGGCGTCACCGCGCGCCTGCGCACAGCGCCCCCTCCCGACTGAGGGCAGGAACCATAGAGGCTCGCGGGGCGCTGGGGAGGAGGGGTCTGCGGAGTGAGACCATAGAGACGGACGCCCGTCCGCTCCTCCGGCCCCGCTCGCCGCCGGCTGAGACTTGACTCCCCCACTAGGCAGGAGGACGAAAGAAACGGAGAGCCCCTCAACCCTGGGAGGTGTCGCCGTCTCCCTGGAGTCGAAACGGGCGGCTGAAGCAGGTGGCCGTGGAAATCTACTGGATTTGTCTTTATTTGCACGCGTGGCCCCTGGCAAGTCATTCGCGCAAAACTCGTTTTCGGAGGCCTTCCTGTGCGCCAGGCACTGTGCTAGGAACGGTGCAGAGGGTCCTTGTTCTCATGAAGCTTATGTTTCCGGGGCAGATCAATAATGGGTGAACTAACTAACCAAGTAAAATATTGGCTCAGGCAGTAGGTGTTCCGGGAAACACGCACGCACCCAGAGGTGAAAAATAAAACAGAGAAAGGGATGGAATGATGGGGATAATAGTGTGGTTTAAATTAAGTGAGCCCTGGCGAGTACCTGCGGGAAGAGCCCTTTAAGCAAAGGGTAGAAAGAGAGCAAAAGCCCTTAGATGGGACTGTGCCTAGTGTGCTAGGAAAGCAGCACGCTACAAATCAACTATAATGGGGAAAAAAAGTCATAAAAAATTAATAAATGAAAAGCAGCATGCACGACTGCAGTGCAGCGAGTGAGACTGGTGAGGAACGGGCATGGTGGGGTGGTTGAGAGCCAAATCGTAGAAGGTCGTAATAAGGAATTTGGATTTTATTCTGAGTGTGATGGGAAGCTGCTAGAGAATTGGGAGAAAAGGTGTAAGTTGATTTGCTTGGGTTTTCTGAGATCACTCTGGAAATTGTTTGGACAATAGGCAATAGAAAGGTAAGAGCAGAATCTGGAAAGCCAGTTAGGAAGCTACTGCCGGATTCTAAATGATAAGAAACGGTGACTGGGACCAGTACCTTGAGGAAGTGCTCAGATTAGGGAATTTTTTTTTTTTAAATAGGACAGAGAGATTTGCAGATGGATTGGATGTGCAGATGGGTTGGATATGGGGATAAAAGATTTTTCGCTTATGCAGCTAGGTAAATGCAGTACCATTCACAAATATGGGGAAAATTGGAATAGATTTTTGTTGAAGGGAAAAGTGAACATGTTTTAGACATGTTATGTTGTAAACTAGACCTTCAAATAGAAGTGTCAATAGGCAATTAGATCTATGAGTCTTTATCTTCAAAAAGAAGAACTCAGAGGCTGGGGATTTAAATTGGGATTCACTATGATACAGATAACATGTAAAGCCTCAGGACCAACTATACTTGAACCTAGAGAATCAGTGTAGATAGAGGAGAAAGGCCAGGTGAGGGGACCCAGGGTTACTTGAACATTTAGGATCTAAAGGAGGTTGCTGATGGGTATCCATTGTAGCCCAGTGGATTAAGAATCTGACTACAGTGGTTTGGATTCAATCCCTGGCCCGGTGTAGTAGGTTAAATGATCTAGCATTGCCACAGCTGCAGCCTAGTTCTCGGCTGTGGCTCGGATTCAGTCCCTGGCCCAGGAATTTCCATATGCTGTGGGTGCAGCCATTAAAAAAAAAAAAAGGAGGATGCTGAGAAGAAAAGGACTGTGAAGGAGGAGGAAAGAAAGCAAAGTGGTATCTCAAGGACAAGGAAAGAAAATGTTTCAAGGAGAAGGAGGTTATCAGTGGTGCCAAACACTGCTCAGAGACCCAGTACAATGGAATCGAATCTCAGTGGAACCAGAAGGAGGTCCGTTAGCCCAGAGTGAAGTCAGGGAGAGCGTTTGGAGGTTTGTAAATAGAATAGAGTCAAGCATGAAATGACTAGCAGGATGCAGAGGTTTGCTGGCCTGGGGTTCTGGGGTTATATATTTAAAATGAGGCCAGGTAGCAAGGATCTGGGTCTTTCTCCAGTCACTGCTTAGATGCAGGGGAAAGAAAGAAGCTGGAGAGATAGAGGGGTGCCAAAGTGAGGGACGCTTGAAATCGAGGTCTTGGAGATCGTGCAGTTGCTTGTAACGTTGAAGCCTTGGCTGTGACTCTGGGAACGGGTGACTAAGGTAGAGAGATCGTTGAAGGGGAGGGATGGGGAACTAAGAGACCTGGGTGTGGATAGATTATTTTAAAATGTGTTAAATCATCAAGAAGGATGCCAGAAATGGCCGGTAGAGGGCATGAAATAAGACAGCTCCTAAAATTGTCAAGAAACCACTGGCAGGCCAGCCAGTAGCAGGAAAGAGGGTGGTTCTTAGTCTGACCGCACAGGGCTTCCAAAGATTCAGTTAATCGTCGGTGTTATTTTTGATGTGCTTCCACTGATCCATCTGGTCAAGATGTCACATATGAGCCCAAGTCATCCCTCTCATTGAACCATAAAGCGGCACAGCTAAAAAGGGAACAGACTTTCTCAAGTCTCAGACATTTGAGCAAATATCCCCACGATATTTGCTTAATCTGGAGTTCCTGTCCTGGCTCAGCAGTTAATGAACCCGGCTAGTATCCATGAGGATGTGTTTCGATCCCTGGCCTTGCTCAGTGGGTTAAGGATCTGGCATTGCCATGAACTATGGTGTAGGTTGCAGACACGGCTCGGATCCCGCATTGCCGTAGCTGTGGCATAGGCCAGCAGCTACAGCTCCGATTAGACCCTGGCCTAGGAAACTCCATATGCCATGGGTATGGCCCTAAAAAAGACAAAAAAAATTTTTTTTGCTTAATCCATTTTTTGCCCATTTAGTAATATTTTTATTTATGCTGATTCATTTTCCTAAAAATATATTTATTTTTAAAAGAAATATACGGATTTCGAAAACAAATTTATTCTAAGTGTGGTTATCAAAGGGAAAAGGTGGATGGATGAATTAGGAGGAGCTGGAACTAGCAGATACCAACTGTGTATAAAATAAACGGTAAGAACAACAAGGTCCTCGTAAGTAGCACAAGGACTTTTATTCAGTATCTTGTAATAAATTATAATGGAAAAGAACCTGAAAAAGAATATAAATATATAGCTGAGCATGCTGCTGTACAACAGAAACCAACACATTGTAAATTAACTATACTTAAATAAAAAATAAGTAAATAATAAGGAAGCTTTGTTTCACTACTATAAATTTAAAAAGTCTCAATTTCCCCAAGCAGAAAGTAACCAGAAAAATAAAATTCTATGTTATTGAATTTTTTTTCCTTTTTCAGCTCCTCCCTCAGTATATGGAAGTTCCCAGGCCAGGGATGGCCTCTAAGGCACAGCTGTGACATATGCCACAGCTGCAGCAAGGCTAGATCCTTAGCCCACTATACTGGGTGGAGGATTGAACCCGAGCCACCACAGAGACAACGCCAGATCCTTAACCTGAACTACACAGCATATCATTCCAGTGTTTGAAAGATGTCTGACGATCTCAAAACCATCAGACATAAGAAACTTCTACCAACTTCAGCAGAAGTTTATCTGCACTCAGCAGAATTTTCAGCAAACATGATTTTAAAGTGGGCCTGTGCCCTATTTTTTAGTGGAGTGAAAAATTTGAGCCAATGAAGCCACATTCTTATAGCAAGCAGCATACCTGGCTCCTTGCTGATTGCAAATAGATATTTAAAATGTGAATTTGAAATTGAATGTCTAGTAGTTCCTTTCATTGCTAAGTGGTAATGAGCCCATCTAGGATCCATGAGAATGTGGGTTCAATCCCTGGCCTCTCCCAGTAGGTTAAGGATCTGGCATTGCCGTGAGCTGTGGTGTAGGCCAGCAGCTGTAGTTCCGATTCGACCCCTAGCCTGGGAACTTCCATATGGTGTGGTTTTGGCCTTAAAAAGCAAAAAAAAAAAAAAAAAAAAAAGGGAATTGAACGTCTCTGTTACTTCCAGCTAATGTGGTGTGACAGGTGTTTCCTATGTTTTCTTATTTTTTATTTTTTGTTTTTTTGTCCTTTTAGGGCCGCACCCACGGCATGTGGAGGTTCCCAGGCTAGGGGTCTAATCGAAGCTGTAGCTGTCAGCCTACGCCAGAGCCACAGCAATGCCAGATCCGAGCTGCGTCTGCAACCTACACCAGAGCTCACAGCAATGCCGTGATCAACCCACCAAGCAAGGCCAGGGATCAAACCCACAACCTCATGGTTCCTAGTCAGATTCATCTCCGCTGTGCCACGACGGGAACCCCTGTTTCCTATGTTTTAAGTCTTGGAGGAAAACAACCAGTCCCCTAGTGTCCACCGTCTCCACAGGGAACTCTGCTATGATAGCTTCTTGTTTGTTTGTTTGTTTTTGGCCACGCCCACAGCTGCTGAGGTTCTGGGCCAGGAATCAAACCCTAGCCACAGCATCAACCTGAGCCACAGCAGAGACAATACTGAATCCTTAACTGCTAGGCTATTGCAGCCAAAAAAGGAAAAATACAAAAACAAAAACCCCGCAGTACTAGGTTTAGATGACTTCTCCAGGTGAATTTCAGGAAACAACTCCTTTGTAAACAAGTTATTCTTAAGGATCTTTTGATTTTTTTACACATTGGCTCTAAATTCACTTTACAAAGTTAGCCTAAGAGTAAAGCCAGAGCCAGATGAAGGAAGAATGGAAGAGAAGGGAGGGAGAGAAGAAGGTCATGGATAATTACAATTACGAATTTAAATCCGAAACCCCAAATAAAATACTAACCAAACTCAGCCAAAAAAAAAAAAAAAAAACATAAGATTATTATCAGCCTGCTGGACTGAGAGGTACTAATGTGAGGAAAGCATGTACCAATGCTGTCAGTGTCTAGTGTTAGGTGTTTGGCTGTGTGTGTTTATGCCACAAAAGTCAACATCAGACCCTAGCCCCATAGTACTACTGCCTCCAAAGAGTGAAACAAGACTTGATTAACTGAAGGTACGTGTCTCTTTAAGTCACTCATATCATCCTTATCTTGGCTGCAGTGCTATGCAGATTTCTGTGGCTACTATTTTTATTTACTTTGCATTACTTCCATTACCACCTTGAGGAGAGCCAAACATTCCAGCAATGGCCCTTTAACTGCAGGAGGAAAAATTAAAATCAGAAACAAGGAGCTCCCGTTGTGGCTCAGTGGGTTAAGAACCTGACTAGTATCCAGGAGGATGAAGCTTTGATCCCTGGCCTCGCTCCCTGGCGTTGCCATGAACCATGGTATAGGTCGTAGAGGCAGCTCAGATCTTGTGTTGCTGTGGCTGTGGCGTAGGCTGGCAGCTGAAGCTCTGATTTGACCCCTAGTCTGGACGACTGCCATATGCTTCAGGTGTGGCCAAGAAAAGAAAAGAAAAGAAAACCCATTTTGTATGAAAACTAGTGATAACTGGCACTTAAGATCAGAACAGTAGTTGGGTTTTTTTTTTTTTTTTGTCTTTTTACGGCCGCACCTGCCGCACACCAAGGTTCCCAGGCCAGGGGTCGAATCGGAGCTGTAGCTGCCGGCCTACACCACAGCTCACGGCGATGCCAGATCCTTAATCCACTGAGCGAGGCCAGGGATCGAACCTGCCTCCTCATGGATACAAGACAGGTTTGTTAACCGCTGAGCCATGGTGAGAACTTCAGAAAAATAGTTCTTTATACTTGCTGCCTTCAGATGCTGTCTGCCCAAAGCGCTGAAGGACCTTACGACAGGCAGTAATACCTACTACAACACTATGAGGTTTTGTGGAATGGTTACTTTTTTTTTTTTTTGGCCATGCCCATGGCATATGGAAGTTCCTGGGGCCAGGATTTGAACCTGAGCCACAGCAATGACAATTCTGGATCCCTAACAAATAGGCCACCAAGGAACTCCTAGAATTGTTAAATCTGCTAATAAAACATGCCTGTTTAAAGAGGGAAAAGAATGAAGTTGTTACTAATCTGTCAGAAATAAAGGGATACTTGGAGTTCCCTGGTGGCTCGGTGGGTTAAGGATCCGTCATTGTCACTGCTGTGGCTCAGGGTTAATACCTGGCCCAAGACTGCAAGCCTCAGATGCGGTGAAAGGAAGGAAGGAAGGAAGGAAGAGAGGAAGGGAGGAAGGAGGAAAGAAAGAAAGAAAGATATTTGCTCCACGTTTCTAATTTAGGGGAAAACAAGTTCTAGTATCAGTAAGAAGAGTCTTTTTTTTTTCTTTTAATGTTAACCAGCACCAAGAGTCAGAACAGGAAAAAGGACACCTCCCTACAGACAAATCTATTGACAAGTGATTTGCTGTTTTCCTGGGAAGAAGCATGGAAATTTCTTGCATGGAAACACATACCATCTGTATTGGCTGTGCTTCTTCCATGCAATAGGGCAGAAAGTATGACACACACATCAGCTCTCCGAACCTTCCAGAGAGCTGCGGTATAATTCCTGCATCTCTATGAGTCATCACAGTCCTGTTCCCTTTTCTTCATTTTCTGGTTACAGTTAGTTTAATGTGCCCACGACCTGTAAAATCATTGATGATAGAGAGGGCTGCGTTTTCACAATTTGTGCGTCATCACTTTGTTCCTAAGAGCTGTATGCACTGCCATTAGCTTTATCTAGATGAGGCTGTGCTAGTCTGGCCGTGGAGGAAATTATTCCTGAACTCGGTCTGCTTTCAGAAGTAGTAATTTCCTGCCATTCTGGCCCACTGCTTTTTTTTTTTTTAAATCAGTGTTATTACAGTATAATTTAATTCAGTGCAATGCACCCAGCTTAAGTGTACATTTCTATGAGTTTTGACAGATTTATATGCCCATGTAAATACCACCGTAATCAAGACAGAAATCATTCCCGTCACCCCAAAATATTCCCCGTGCTCCCTCCCCGTCACTCTACAACCCCCGTCCCTGGCGCTAGGCAACCACTTATCTGCTTTCTGTCACTTGAGGTTAGAATTGCTTTTTCTGTAGTTTCAGATAAATGAGATCATAAAACATGTACACTTGTGCCTGGTTCCTTTCGTTCAGTATATGTCCATCTTTTCAGTTATCTTCGTTATGGTAAAACACATGTAAAATTTACCATTTTAACCATTTTTAAGTATAGACTTCAGTGGTATTAAATGTCTTCACAATGTTGTACAACCATCATCCCCATCCATCTCTGCAACATTTCATTTTGCAAAACCAAAATTCTACACCTCTTAAGCCATAGCTCCCCAGTCCCCATTCCCCCAGCCCCTGGCACTCACTCTTCCACTTTCCGTCTCTACGATTTTGATGACTCGAAGTACCTCATGTTAGTGTGATCGTAAGGAATTCATCTTTTTTTTTTTTCAAACCTGAGGACACCACGCTAAATGAAAAAAGCTAATATTTGAGATATGTCAGGATCCCTGTCCTTTTCAAGGCTGAAAAATACTCCATTGTGTGTACTACCACATTTTGCTGATCCACGTATCTGTCAGTGGACACTTTGGTTACTTCCATGTTTTAATTATGTGAATGCCGCTGCTATGAACATGGGTGTACAAATATTTTTTCAAGACCTTGCTTTCAACACTTTGGGGTATACACTTCTCAGAAGGGGAATTGCTGAATCATACGGTAATTCTATTTTTCATTTTTGAGGAGCAATCCTCCTGTTTTCCACCATTTGACTTTCTCATCAACTCTGCACAAGGCTTCCAATATTTCCACCCCTTTGCCAATATTTGTTATTTACTTAAAAAAAATATTAGCCATCCTAATAGGAATGAGGCGGTATTTCATTATAGTTTTGATTAACATTTCCCTCATGTTGTGGCTCAGCAGTCACGAACTCAGCTAGTGTCCATGAGGACTCGGGTGCAATCCCTGGACTCACTCAGTGGATTAAGGATCCAGCATTGTCTCGAGCTGCAGTGCAGGTCACAGACGTGGCTCAGATCTGGCGTTTCTCTGGCTGTGGTGCAGGCCGGCAGATGCAGGTCCTATTGGACCCCTAGCCTGGGAACCTCCATATGCCTAAAAGGACGGAAGGAAGGAAGGGGAAAGAAGGAAAGAAAGACAGAAAATACATTTCCCTAGTGATTAATGATCTTCAGCATCTTCTCGCATGCATATCTGCCATTTGTATATTTTCTTTGGAGAAATGTTTGTTCAGCCTTGGGCCATTTGTGAATGGATTTCATTGTTGAGTTTTAAGTGCTCTCTAGGAGTTCCCGTCGTGGCTCAGTGGTTAACGAATCTGACTAGGAAACATGAGATTGCGGGTTCGATCCCTGGCCTTGCTCAGTGGGTTAAGGATCCAGAGTTGCCATGAGCTGTGGTGTAGGTTGCAGATGCGGCTCGGATCCCGCGTTGCTGTGGCTGTGGCATAGGCCGGCGGCTACAGCTCTGATTAGATCCCTAGCCAGGGAAACTAGAAAAGACAAAAAGACAAAAAAAAAAAAAAAAAAAATTAAGTGCTCTCTATATATTGTGCCTATGTATTCCTCACCAGATATATGATTTCCAAATATTTTCTCCTATTCTGTGAATTGTCTTTATACTCCACTTATACTGTCCTTTGATGGACAAGATTTTTACATTTTCATAAAGTCCAAATTGTCTGTTTTTTCTTATGCTGCCTGTGCCTTTGGTGTCATAGCCAAGAAATGTCCTTGCTAAATCCAATTTCATAAAGCTTTTGCTCTATATTTTCTTCGAAGAGTTTTATAATTTTAGGGGTTTGGTTAATTTTTTTTCCTTTTCTTTTCTGGCTGCCGCAATGGCATATGGAGTTTCTGGACCAGGGAGCAGATCCAAGCCACACTTGTGACCTATGCCACAGCTACAGAAACACCGAATCCTTTAACTCACTGTGCCAGGCTGGGGATTGAACCTGTGTCCTGGAGCTGCAGAGATGCTGCCAATTCTGTTGCACGGTGGGAACTCTTTTGGTTCATTTTTGTACATGGAGTTAGACAAGGGTGCAACTTCAGTTTTTTGTATGTGGGTATCCTCTTTTTCCAGCACTGTTTGTCAAAAAGACTGTCCTTTCCCTCAGTGAATGGTTTTGGCACCCTTGTCAAAATCATTTGACTATATTTTTGAGGGTTTATTTCTGGACTCATTTTTTTCTATACCATTGGTCTGCATGTCAGTCTTTATGCCAGTACCACAGTGCTTTGAGTCCTATATCTTTGCAGTAAGTTTTGAAAAAAGGAAGTATGATTGTTCCAGCTTAGTTTTTCTTTATCAATGTTGCTTTTGTGGGAGTTCAAGTCGTGGCTCAGTGGTATTGAACCCAACTAGTTTCCATGAGGACATGGGTTTGATCCTTGGCCTCACTCAGGGGGTTAAGGATCCAGCATTGCTATGAGCTGTGGTGTAGGTCATGGATGTGGCTCGGATCCCGTGTTACTGGGCCTGTGGTGTAGGCCGACAGCTGCAGCTCCAATTTGACTTCTAGCCTAGGAACTTTCATATCCCACAGGTGCAGCCCTAACAAGCAAATAAATAAAGAGTGCTTTTGACTATTTGGGGTCTTTTGAGATTCCATATGAATTTTAGGAATTTTTTTTCTATGCTTATAAAAAATGTCTTTGGAATTTTGATAGGGATTTCATTAAATCTGTACATTACTTTGGGCAGTTTTTCTTTTCTTTTTTTTTTCCCCTCTTTGCTTTATAGGGCCACACCTGTGGCATATGGAAGTTCCTGGGCTAGGGGTCAAAGCGAAGCTGTAGCTGCAAGCCTATGCAACACCAGATCCTTAACCCACTGAGCAAGGCCAGGGATCTAACGCTCATCCTCATGGATACTAGTCAGGCTCTTAACCCACTGAGCCACAACAGGAACTCCCACTGTGGGTGGTATAAACAGCTTAACAGTGTTGTTTTCCAATCCATGAACATGGGTTATGTTTCCACTTAACGTCTTCTTTCAGCAGTGTTTTGTAGTTTTCACTGTACACGTCTTTCTCAGCATATGCTTTTCAGTTTCCTCTATGTTGTTTATGTTTGTCATAGATTTATCCCTTTCTATTGCTAAGTAGTAGCATGGGCGTATCACAATTTGTTTATCTACTCACCAGACGATGAACGTTGAGTTGTTTCCAGTTTGGGGCTGTGATGAATAAAGCTGTTATGGACATTAAATTACGGTTGTGGGGTGGATATGTTTTTCATTTCTCTAGGGGTGGAATTGCTGAGTCATGTAATAAGTATCAAACTATTTTCCAAAGGAGATGTATCGTTTTACTTTCCAACTGGCAGTGAATGAGATTTCCAGGAACTCCCCATTCTCATCAACAGTCTTTTTAATTTTATCGATTGTATTGAAGGTGTAGCGATATATTAGTGTGGTTTTAATTTTCATTTCCTTGATGGCAAATTATGTTGTCTTTTCTTGTGCTCATTGGCCTTTTTATATCTTCACTTGTGAATTTTTTGTTCATTTTTTTTTGCCCATTATTTAAACTGAGTGGTTCATCTTCTTATGAGTTTTAAGAGTTCTTTTTATGTTTTGGATGTATATCCTCAATATTGTGCATATTTCCTCTCAAACCTCTTGCCTTTTTGTTTCTTAGTGGTGTCTTTTGAAAAGCAGTTTTTAGTTTTGATACGTTTCTTAAAATTTCCATTCAACTTAAGCATTTTGTTATTTCCCTTGTGATTTCTTGACTCATGGATTTTTTAGAATTATGTTTTAAATGTCTTTATTATTTAGGGAATTTTCTATATATCTTTCTCTAATTGATCTCTAACTTAATTTTTTTGTAGCTACAGATCATATTCCCTGTGCTGTCTACTTAAAAAATTTATCAAGACTTGTTACAGGTCAATGATATGGTCTATCTTAGTGAAGCCATGTACATTTGGAAAGAATATGTATTCTTTTGTTCTTCAGTGGAGTGTTCTCGACATGTCAACAAGGTCAGTGTTAAACATTCTTACTGATTTTCTGTCTCTTTGTTCTTGCAATTAGTGAAAGGGGAAATCCTGAACTCTCCAACTAAAACTTTAGGATTGTTAACAGCATATGGTTGTGTCTTGCATTTATATCCAATATCACAATCTCTGTCATTTAATTAAAGTGTTTAAATCATTTCAATTTAATATAATTATGTATATGAGTGGGCCTAAGCCTACGGTCTTATATTTGTTTTCTATTTGAACTCCTTATTCTTTGTTCCCTTTCCCTCTTTTTTCTGCTTTCTAATGGATTTAACTGAATAATTTTGAGATTTCCATTTTATCTTTACTCTTGGCTTATTAGCTGTTCCTCTCTGTGTTAACATTTGTGACCTCACAAAGGTTCATAACATGCATGTAATAACAACCCACCCTCTAATGTTATACCACTTTATGTGTAATCTGAAAGCTTTACAAGAATATTCTTCCATTTCCCCCATCTTTTTTTTTTTCTTTTTAGGGCCACGCCCACAGCATACGGAGGTTCTCAGGCTAGGGGTGGAATCAGAGCTGCTGCTACCAGCCTATACCACCGCCACAGTAGCTCAGGATCTGAGCCGAGTCTGTGATGTACAGCACAGCTGAGGGCAATGCCGGATCCTTAACCTGCTGAGTTGGGCCAGGGATCGAACCCACATCCTCACAGATACTAGTCAAGTTTCATAATCACTGAGCCACATCGGAAATTCCCCCCTCCAATCCTTTATGCTTTTACTTCCACATACAATATTAACTCCACAATTCTTCCCTTTCCAAAATCACGCCCTGCAATTTCTAGCTGCCTGTGTTTCCCTGAGTCCCTGTCTCCTCCTCTTAGTAAGGCTCTTGGGCTCTGCTTAGATCTCCCCTCCTTGTGTCTCTGGTTCAGAAATTGCTTCTGTGCAGAGCTGGGGTAGTTATAGGGCCCATCTCATTTGTTACCCGTCTTTCAGGCATTCAGTCCTGTGCTGTACACTGCCCGATGTCTGGAAATTGCTGTTTCATATGTATATGTTCCGTTTTCTCGTTGTTTCCTGTGGGAGGCTGACTCTGCTTCTGGTTACTCACCAGTACCAGAGGCAGAAGTTTCTGTACTGATTACTTGCATCTTCTCCTGAGCAATAATGTTTTTGAAATCATGGATTTTATATAGTTCTTATATTATTTTTATTCATTTAAAAATAAATAACAAGCAGACATATCAATTAAAATAATTTTGCTCAGCACCCTTGGTATATGTACCTGCTTTGGAAAACCCTGAGCTGGTCTAATCAAAGTGTTTTAACAGGTGGAAAACAGAGGGTGAGTGAAGTGCCTAAGTGTCATACAGACTGTTAATTTCAGATTCTGATCTAAAATCTAGGTTTTCCGATGTCTAGGTGATTTCTCCTACACACCCTGCCCTCGTGGCTTTTTCTTCTGCTTTCTCTACCTCTTTCCACATCCAAATTTACAAGGATGCTTCTAAGCAAAGAATCAGATTCTACAAATGTGTACTGAGTGCTGCTCTTTGCCTAATCATCCTTCAGTTATCATATCAAGTGCTATTTTTCTCTCTACACAAAATCAATAAGCAACAAGGACCTAGTGTACAGGACAGGAAAACTACTCCATATTTTATGACAGCCTTTATGGAAAAAGAATCTGAAAAGGAATGAGTGTGTGTATGTATGTATACACACACACAACATACATATATATGTATATGTATCTGATTCATTTTGCTGTAAACCTGAAATTAACACATTGTAAGTCAATTACACTCCAATAAAATTAAAAAAAATGCTATTTTTCTTAAGAAAACCTTTTTTTCTTTCTTTCTTTTCCTTTTTTTTTTTTTTTAAGTGCTGCACCCATAGCATATGGAGGTCCCCAGGCTAGGGGTCTAACAGGAGCTGTAGCCGCCGGCCTTTGCCACAGCTGCAGCAACGCCATATCCGAGCCACGTCTGCCACCTACACCACAGATCATGGCAATGGCGGATCTTTAACCCACTGAACAAGGCCAGAGATTGAACCCACAACCTCATGGTTTCTAGTCGGATTTGTTTCCACTGCGTCACGACAGGAACTCCTATGAAAACCTTTTCTGACAATGACAGCAAGATCAGTTTCTCCTTTGAGGCATTCCTTCATAGCCCTTTTACAATTTGTAATTATGCATGTATTAGTGGGATTACCTAATTAGTGCTTTCTCCTCTACTGTGATACACTGTATAAAGACGGGGGGGGGGTTGCTGAGTCTGATTTCTTTTCTTTTCTTTTTCTTTTTTTGCTCACCATTCTTCTTCCTCTAGTGCACGATGCCTAGAGCATAGGAGATACTCAAGAAAGACTTGTTGAACAAATATAGTAAAAAAATAGCATGAATAGAGAAGCTGTAAACCATTCAAAGACTCAAAGAGATGTTCTGAGATCTAAACACGATTTCCTGGCTGGTCTCCAAAAAGCAAAAGAGCTGGAGAGTAAGTCCCCAGATGGGTGGAAGCGGTCCATTGGTTGGGTTTGCTCCTGTAGCCCCTTTTGGAGGAGATGGTGCCAGCTGCCTTTCAGTCTCGACCATACAAGAATGCCAACATCAGCGGAGGACCTGAGTTTCAGTAGTGCCCTGAGAGCCAGCCATCAGAAATCCAAAATTATGACTATCATGGGACTTAAGATGGGGTCAGGGGCTGGGGGGTAGAAAACGATTAAGAATCATAGAAGTAGAGTTCCCCTTGTGGCTCAGCAGGTTATGAACCCGTCTAGTATCCATGAGGATTCGGGTTCCATCCCTGGCCTCACTCAGTGTGTTAAGTATCCAATGTGGCCGTAAGCGGTGGCGTAGGTCACAGAAGAGGCTTGGATCCCTTGTTGCTGTGGCCGTGGTGTAGGCTGGCAGCTGTAGCTCTGATTCAACCCCTAGCCTGGGCACTTCCATATGTTGTAGGTGCCGTCCTAAAAAAAAAAAAGAACCAAAGAAGCAATCTTTACATACACTTCCAACCAGCAGATGGAGGGACTGTCCCTTCAAAGGAAGTCCCTGGTGACTGGCACCCAGGTGATCTTGGGAATGTTTCTGCTCATCAGCTATTGGTACTGTAGGAGAAAGAACCCTGAAGGGCAACAGCCTTCTTGGTGGTGCGCAAAGTACCTAGACTGGAAGATGCCCCCATGATGGGCTTGCCCACCCGGACAGCAGATTGCCTTTACAAGAGAACAGTTGTACACCCGTGGTTCCCGATGACCTACGTGTCCATAAGAAACCCTGCAGAAGAGTTACCGTTACCTCCGTCCCCTTCGGAGCCAACAAGGCATCTGAGAGGTGCTGAAACCATTTCCTTCATGCTTTTGCTTGGACTGAATCCAGGTAACTAATGTCCTTGATCAGACCTCAGAATGGAGGAACAAAGTACAGCCTCTCTAACAATAGGCTTAGTGTCAAATTCTTAGTAGGGTGATGTTATAGGCAGCTGTATTTCCCAAATATTCATTCATATGTTGAGGTCCTAAGCTTTGGTATCTCAGAATGTGACCGTATTTGGAGATGGGGTCTTTAAAGAGGTGATTAAATTAAAATAAGGTCATTAGGGTGGGCCACAGTCCACTGTGACTGTAGAGATAAGAGCACAGAAATACACAGCAGGAAGGTCTTGTGAAGACACAAGAAGAATTCCACCATCTTGAAACCAACCAACCTAACACCTTGATCTTGGACTTCTAGGTTCCAGAACTGTGAGACAATAAGTTCCCGTTGTTTCAGACCCCCACCCTGAGCCGCTGGACTGTGAGCCTCACAAGTGCTTCTCAGCCCCTCCTGCCTCAGCTCCTTCAGGGAGTAATACAGTTAAGAATGGGCTGGAAGTGGGTATTTCCCTTCCTCTGTGTGGAAGGCTAGAGCCTGCTGGAATTGGCTTTTCTCCTTCACCACGTCAGCTAGGCTCTGATAAAATCCTATCAGGTTAGGCTCTGGTTAATCCGTTTCTCCTGAGGGCTATCCTTGTTAAGAACAACAGAGCGCGGAGTTCCCGTCATGGCTCAGTGGTTAACGAATCCGACCAGGAACCATGAGGTTGTGGGTTCTATCCCTGGCTTTGCTCAGTGGGTTGAGGATCCTGCGTTGCCGTGAGCTGTGGTGTAGGTTGCAGACGCGGCTCGGATCCCGCGTGGCTGTGGCTGTGGTGTAGGCCGGTGGCTACAACTCCTGCTTAGACCCCTAGCCTGGGAACCTCCACATGCCGCGAGTGTGGCCCCAAAATGACAAGAAAAAAAAAGAAAAAAGAACAGAGTGCTCTGGTGTGTTTAAATGTGGTTACTTTCCCCTTCTGGCTGCAAGAAGCTTGGAGGGTTTTTCTCCTATATTCACTGTGAGAACTTGGTTGAGCTCCTGGAGGTAAAACTCACAGAAGTGTGGGGATCCCCTGTGATTGGGTGTCCCTGGAGTTTCTGACTCTCAGACTTATCCGCACAGCCTCCAGCAAGTTACAGTGCTTCCTTGGAGGTTTTTGCTAGTGTGTTTCTGCGCTGGTAAGTTGTGGTTCGCTGTCTGTCACCCTAATTAGGGGGCGGAGGCTTGCCGTGGGACCTCACTTCTCTAACAGATCTGAAAAGAATTGCTGGTTTTTCAGTTTGTTCAGTTTTTGCTTGTTGTTTGGATGGAGTGGCCACTCCCAGGCTCCTGACATACTAGACTGAAACCAGAAGTCCTGTCCATCTGTTGTTTTTAGGCAGCGTGTCCACCTTCATGTGATTCTGGAAGTTTATGGGGATCTGATGGAGTATAGTTGGTGGGTTTTCCCCTCATTATCCTTATTGGCTTTATTTGGATCTTTAGGAGAAGTGGGAAAAGTTGAAAACCACCTCTCACTGTGCTCCGGCCACACTAAAACTTTGTTTTTCAATGCCTAATATATTCCAGGAACTGGGCTAGTCCCGGGCCGTGTAGCAGCAAATAAGAAAGACCGTAGGCCTCCTCCCTGGCCCCTGTCTGCCTGCCTAGAGAGGATCCATTCATTCTTCACGCGGGAACCTCCTTAAAACTCAGCTGATACAATGCTCTGTTGGGGGAGCAGGAGACGTCACCGCATGGCAGAGTTCTTGGTTCTGAGTAAGACCACGATGGATCCCAAAGGTATAGCAGATGCCGGGAAGAGGTGTCACCCGCTCTCCAGAGCCCATCTTTTCACTTCATGTTAAACCACCCTCTGGCCCCGGAGAGCTGCTGTGAGGTCAGGAGTTGAAGGTATTTTGACTTAAAATATTTTCCTATTGCCATCTGCAGCTCCAGCTGATGGAGCTGCAAGATCACTGCTTGTATGCCAACCTCAGGGACAGAAGGATGATGCGCTGTCCCTGAGGTTGGCATACAAGCAGTATGCCAACCTCATACTGCGGGATAAATAACCTCATACTGCGGGACACACTGAGGGATAAATAAATGAGGGGTTCTTGCCACAGCTCTGGGTTCTCCCCTGTCAACATATCTACACCGTCTCTTGCGGACCCTGCCTCCATCAGTCAAACAATCCCCCTTTGTTCCCAATTGTCCAGGACAAAGCTTCAGATATGAAATCAGTCTATGGATCAGCAGCCAAAGCCGAGCTAGGAAGGCTCGCTGAGCAGTAAATGACATTTCTTTTTAGGCTTTGTTTTGTTTTCATTTCTGTTTTAATCGAAGGGGTTAGTCTGGTGAGGGCTGTTGCCACTGGGCTCCAAAAGATGGTGATTCTCTGATTCAGTGTTGCTATGGGGATGGGATTATATGACTCAAATGCACAGCATGTTCCGTTGCCAAGGTAATTATGGGTATCTTCACCCTCTCTATCAGGGCCTGCTTTGTCACAGATATTAGCTATGGGATAAAATGAGCTTGAGGCCTCAGATGCCACGAAAGAGAAGTGGAAATCAGCTCTGTGAAAGGCTTTAGAGGAAACGGAAAATTCCGCTTCCTGGTGGACCTAGCTGGCCTCATGGTGACAGCCAGCAACGTGGATGGCAAGGTCACTGCTGTCTTCAGAAAGCTGGTTCCCGGGTGGGGGTCAGTGATTGCCATTTCACAGGTGTCTGGTGGTATGATGGCTAGATGGCTTGCCCGGAGCCACCTGCAAGTAGAGACCCAGAAGTCTCAAGGGCTCCAGAAATGTCAGACTTGTGGTGGAAAGGGGGATGGAGATTGAATAAAAGGGGGCCGAGAGAAACTTCTGGACTATTGGACAGTTGTATATCGCCTTGGGTTTTGGTTGCACGGGTTTATGTGTCGTTACATGCGTCCACCATTGTTCCACCACACAGAACGGCTTCACTGCGCTAAAACTCTCCTGTGCTCGGTCTAATCATCCACCGACCCCTGGCAACCACTGGCCTTACCGTCTTTACAGTGTTGCCTTTTCCAGAATGTCATATAGTTACAGTCACATCACATGTAGACTTTTCAGTTTGGCTTCTTTCACTTAGTAATATTTACTAATTTAATGCTCCTCCATGTCTTTTCATGGCTTGATAACCCACTTCTCTTTCTTTCTTTTCTTTTCCTTTTTTTTTTTTTTGGCTGTGCCCAAGGCATATGAGGTTCCCAGTCAAGAGATCAAACCCATGCCGCAGCAGTGACAACCCCAGATCCTTAATCTGCTGCGTCACCAGGTGACTCCTGATAATGCATTTCTGTTTAGAGCTGAATAAGGATCCATTGTCTAGATGTGTCACAGTTGATTTTATCCATTCACCTACCGAAGAACATCTTGGTTGCTTCCAGGTTTTGGCAATGATCAAAAAAATTTGCTATAGGGAGTTGGCACAGAGGAAATGAAACTGACTAATTTCCACGAGGATGCAGGTTCAATCCCTGGCCTCGCTCAGTGGGTTAAGGATCCGGCGTTGCCGTGAGCCGTGGTGCAGATCACAGACTTGGCTTGGATCCCGCATTTCTGTGGCTGTGGTGTAGGCCAGCAGCTGTAGCTCTGATTCGACCCCTAGCCTGGGAACTTCCATATGCTGCACCTATGGCACTAAAAAGCAAAAAACAAAACAAAACAAAACAAAAAAACCCACAAAAACCTGTATGGTGTTGTTACAAAAACAGACATATGGATCAGTGGAATAGAATATAGAGCCCAGGAGTTCCCATCATGGCTCAGTGGCTAACGAATCTGACTAGGAACCATGAGGTCGCGGGTTCGATCCCTGGTCTTGCTCAGTGGGTTAAGGATCTGGTGTTGCCATGAGCTGTGGTGAAGGTTGCAGACGCGGCTCGGATCCTGCGTTGCTGTGGCTGTGGTGCAGGCCGGCAGCTACATCTCCTGTTAGACCCCTAGCCTGGGAACCTCCATACGCCGCGAGTACAGCCCTAAAAAGGCAAAAGACAAAAAAAAAAATAAAAATAAAAAAAGAATATAGAGCCCAGAAATAAAACCCACATACCTATGGTCAATTAATCTTCGACAAAGGAGACAAAGATATAAAATGGTGTGGCCCTAAAAGGCAAAAAAAAAAAAAGTTGCTATAAATATCTGTGTGTACATTTTTGCGTAGGCCTAAGTTTTCAACTCCATTGGGTAAATACCAAGGAGTGTGGTTGCTGGATCATATGGTCAGAGTATGTTTAGTTTTTTAAGAAACTGCCAGCCTGTCATCCAAAGTGGCTGGACCAGGGAGTCCCCTGGTGGTCTAGTGGTTAGGATTCATCATTTTCATGACTCAGCTCAAGTTCAGTCCTTGGTCTGGGCACTGAGAGCCCACACCAAGCTGCTTCGTGTCTCTGCCGAAACACAAAGTGGCTGGACCGCTTTGCACTCCCGTCTACAGTGACTGAGAGTTCTTGTGGCTCTATATCTTTGCTCGCGTTTGCGGTTCAATATTTAGGATTTTGACAGTTCTGAGATATGTAGTGTTATCTCTTTTTCTTTCTTTCTTTCTTTCTTTCTTTCTTTCTTTCTTTCTTTCTTTCTTTCTTTCTTTCTTTCTTTCTTTCTCCCTTTCTCTCTTTCTTTCTTTCTCTCTTTCTTTCTCTGTTTCTCTTGTTCTTTTGTTTTAGGGCCCTACCTGTGGCGTATGCAAGTTCCTAGCCTAGGGGGTTGAATCAGACCTGCAGCTGCCAGCCTAGGACACAGTCACAGCAACGCCAGATCCAAGCCACATCTAAGACCTACATCACAGTTTGTGGCAACACCAGATCCTTGACCCACTGAGCAAGACAGAGATCAAACCCAAATCTTCATGGGTTCTTAACCCATTGAGCCACAACGGGAACTCCCTCATTATTGTTTTAATTTGGAATTTTCTAATGGCACAGGATTGCAGGGAGAGTCTAACCACGACAAATTCCCTCAGTTTTGATTTGTCTGAGAAAATGTTTCTCTACCTTTTTTTTGTTTTGGTTTCTTTTTTTTAAAAGTATAGTTATTTAGGAGTTCCGGTCGTGGCTCAGTGGTTAACGACTCCGACTAGGAACCATGAGGTCGCGGGTTCGATCCCTGGCCTTGCTCAGTGGGTTAAGGATCCGGCGTTGCCGTGAGCTGTGGTGTAGGTTGCAGACGCGGCTCGGATCTCGCGTTGCTGTGGCTGTGGCATAGGCCGGCGGCTACAGCTCCTGTTAGACCCCTAGCCTGGGAACCTTCATATGCCGCGGATGTGGCTCTAGATAAAAGGCAAAAAGACAAAAAAAATTAAAATAATAAAAAATAAAGTATAGTTATTTACAATGTTGTGCCAATTTCTGCTATAGAGCAAAGTGACCCAGTAATATATTTTATATATACATATATATATTTTTTCTTATATCATCCCCCCTCATGTATTATCCCAAGAGATTGGACACCGGTCCCTGTGCTACAGAGCAGGACCCCGTTGACCGTCCATTCTGAATAATATAGTTTGCGTCTTTACTCACTGCAAACTCCCCGTCCATCCCACTCCCTCCCCATCTCCTTTCCTTTTGAAGCATACTTTTTCAGGGTACATGATTCTAAACTAGTAATTTTTTTCTCTTAACACTTCAAATATTTCATTCTCGCTTGCATGGTTTCTGAGAAGTCAGATTTAAATTTTATATTTGTGCCTTTATCGGGAAGTTGATTTTTTTCCCCCTCTGACTTCTTTTCAGGTCTTGTTCTTTGTCTTTGATTTTCTGCCATTTGCATATATAATGCTTAGGTGCAGGATTTTGTTTGTTTTGTTTTGTCATTGATCCTGCCTGGTGTTCTCTCAGCTTCCTTGGATCTGTGGTTTGGTGTCTGACATAAATCAGGGGAAATCCTCAGTCATCGTTTCAAAATATTTACTCTCCTTTCTCTCTTTTTTTCCTTCCAAATATTGCCATTACTCATATGTTATCCCTTGTGAAACTGTCTCGGTTCTTGGCTATTCCATTCTATGTTTTTCTTTTCTTTGGCTGCCCTAAAGCATACAGAGTTCCCTAGGCTAGGAGTCAAATCTGAGCCAGAGCTGCAACTTACGCCCCCGCTGCAGCAATGCCGGATTCTTAACCTGCTACACCAGGTTGGCGATTGAACCCATGTCCCTGCTGCTGCAGAGATACCATCCACCCCGTTGCACCACAGCAGGAACTCTGCTAACACTAAGCTTTTTAGTTTTTAAGCTTTCTATTGAGATATTCTCAAGCTCAGAGATTCCTTCCTCAGCGGTGTCCCGTCAATGAAGGAGTCCGTCAAAGGCATTCTTTATTTCTGTCATAGTGTTTTTGATCGCTGGTATTTCTTGATTCTTTCATAGAATTTCCACCTCTCTGTTCTTTTGTGTTGCCTACTTTTCCCATTAAAATCTTTAGCATATTAATCATAGTTTAAAAATTCCTCGTCTGCTAATTCCAGCATTCCCGCCGTATCTGACTCTGCTTTGATGCCTGCTTCGTCTCTTCAAAGTGAGCTTTTTTCCCCCTTCTAGTACGCCTCGTGACTTTCTGTTGATAGTTGGACATGATCTACTGCGTAGGACACACCTGCTGTAAACTGCCCTTTAGCAATATGACGGTCAGCTGTGAAGGGAGGTGACCCGTTCATTGTACAGTGATTAGGTTTCAGTTTTTGGTGAGCCTGTGCCTGCGGACCGTGCCTCAGCTGCCCCCAGCTGTTGCTGAAATCGCGGCTGTCTCTGTGCACCAGTGCTAAGCAGAAACGGGCACACACAGTTGGAGGAAACAGAAAAAGTGGCGTTAACAGCCAAGGCAAAGTGGGGAACACAGAAGCTAGTGCCTCAGGGTCTGTGCCCCCGCCCTTGGAGGGGACAGTGAGGGCTCTTAGAATGTTTGAGGAGAGGGCGTGATCAGCTCCTGCACATTTTCCTGACTGGTGGGGGGTCAGGGGATCGGGAGTCGGTGTCCTCAGCCTTCTGGTTCCAGCCGGTCTGGGGTCTACGTGCTTGTGGGCAGCATACATTTGACTTCTTCCACCTGGTGGGGGCTTCAGCACCCGCATAAACAGCTCCAAGGACACGGCTCAGAATTACCTATAGTCTTTGAGGAACTAGCTAAAGGTCCTTGTCTTTGTTGAATGGCTAAACTGTCATTATGCTGTCTGGCTTGACTGTTGGCCTTTTTCCTCTGGATTTTCTCTCTGCTCTGATTAAATTGATTCTTGGACTACAGTTTTTCTATAGACAAAAAGGCAGGTGGAGGCCATGAGTGGGGTCCATTCTGGGAAGGACTGCCAGGGTCCTGCTCGGTTTCGCGACTTCCTTTAGTGCAATAATAGTTACGGTGGGCTGGAACTGCGGATCTCCTGCCTCCACAGGGAAGGCCAGAGCCCGCTGGAGCTGAGTATTTCCTTCCCCCAGGTCGGCGAGGCTCTGATAAAACCCCAGCAAGTCAGGAGCTCCGGCTGTGGCACAAAGGGATTGGCAGCCTCTTTTGAGCGCTGGGACGAGGGTTCGATCCCTGGCCCAGCACAGTGGGTTGGGGGTCCCGCGTTGCTGCAGCTTCAGCTTGGGTGGAGGCTGAGGCTCGGAACTGATCCCTGGCCAAGGGCTCCGTAGCTCAAAAAAGAATACAAAAACAAAATCCCCAGCAAGTCAGGCTTTGGTTAACTAGTTTCACCTGAGGGCAGACCTTGTTAAGAAAAACAGAACTTTCTGGTGTATTTAGAGACAGTTACTTCTCTCCTTTCCCTGCAGGAAACGCAAGGGGGTGGTTCTCCTGCGTCCACTGTGAGAACCTGGTCAAGTGCATGAAGGTAAAACTCACGAAAGTGTGGGGACCTCCAAGGAGTTTTTTGACTCTCACACTTATCCACACTAAGCCGCCAGCAATTCATCAGTTTCGGGTCAGGTCGTCTTACCCTGGACTGGTTTGTGTGGAGTTCTCTGCTCGGGTAAGTTGTGATTCTCCGTATCCTGCCGTCTGTCCATGTGGGAGGACAGCTGTTTGCCCTGTGACCTCACTTTCCTTATGAAGCTAAGACGATTGTTGAGTTTTCAATGTGTTTAGCTTTTTACTCGGGCGGATGGAGTGGTGACTTCGATGCTCTCTGTAGCTGCCGTGTGTTTTTAGATAAACAGTTGCCTTGTTGGGGTTTACGGAAAAGGGGGAACACAAAGGCCTTGAAGGAGAATTTATCCTCCTCTGGAAACGTGAAGGAAACATTAGTTTTAGTGCAAGACTGTGTGGGCTTTAAAGAAGGTAGATTTAACCTAGGCACCTGAGACCCACATAAGTGGGTTAATGTAGTTGGTTTTCTTCCCCCCCAGTTAAGTGTAAGAGATTTAGTTACTTAAGTCTTTCTAAGAGGAGATTTTATTATGCAACCTTGATTCCTCAGCTGAAGCTTAATGATAATGGTTTCACATTGCTGAAATCTGGGACTTTTGGAAAATGGTGTTGGCATTGTGTTATTTTAACTGTTTAATGGTTAAATTGTTATTGTCTCAAAGTATGGGGTGAACTTTATCATCTGGGTGAGTTTCCCTGTTTGCAAAGAGACTGTGATCTCAGGAGGCAGCAGTGCTTGCCAGCTTGGGGTGAGACCTTAACTGTCTGCTCGGGCATTGAACTGGGCAGCCTGGGTGAAAACCAGGAACCCAGCCCCTAGACCAGCTGGAGGCTAGAAGCAGAATTGCCCTGATCCTTGCCTCCTGTTGGAAGCAAGAATGTTTCCAGGAGGCAAAGACTGTGAAAAGTTTTTTCACAAAGTTAGAGCCACAGTACAACGTGTGGGAGAATTAATCTGTTGATCTGAGGCAGAAGCAAAGCAGAGACACACACGGAAAGGACGGGGGTGTGGGCGTCCCCCCGAATGAGGAGTGGGCCAGAGCGTGACTTAAGCCACTACTGCGGGGCAGTTCTTCCAGGCCTTTGTTTTCCTTTGGCCAATTGTCTTGCTTTCTCTTTCACACCTGACTCGACCCAGGGCCCTCCGCCATCTGCGTGCGTATCTTTTAGTCAAGACGGATTCCAGAGCAAAGGGTTAGGGGATGGAATCAGGACTTACTATGGCCTGGCATCCCCTCCCTTTCTGACCCAGAGGGGTCTCTCTGCCCGTGTGCAGTTGAGGCCTCCCTGACCCTGGGGATGAGAATTATTCGACCCCTTGGTCTTTTGTCCAAGCCGGCCTTGGTCCCTCTTGTGAGCCTGTCATTACTATTCTTTAACAAGTCCACGGAAGACGAAGTACCCGTTTCTTTGCCTAGTACTTGTTATTTCTATCTCGAAGCGTAGATAGGTGGCTGGTTGTAAATGCCTGTCCCGGAGCTCACCTGTTTCCTGCCTCAGGAAATAGAAACAAGAGGCTCGTCGTTGGAGTTCCCGTCATGGCTCAGTGGTTAACGAATCCGACTAGGAACCAGAGGTTGCGGGTTCGATCCCTGGTCTCGCTCAGTGGGTTAAGGATCCGGCGTTGCTGTGGCTGTGGTGTAGGCTGGCGGCTACAGCTGCTGTTAGACCCCTAGCCTGGGAACCTCCATATGCCACGGGTGCGGCCCTAGAAAAGGCAAAAAGACAAAAAAAAAAAAAAAAGAGGCTAGTTGTAAATGTTTATCCTAGAGTCCACCTATCTCCTGCCTCCATTTGAGTCTGAATGGGAGAGCTGGAGCTGCTCTCCTGCGCAGTATTTCTCAAGGCAATGAGTGAGAAACTCTGTTTTCTACTATAATTATTACTATTTTTAAATTAAAGTGTAAGTGATATGTACAAGTTACAGGTGTAACAGTAGAGTGAGTCCCACTTTCAAAAGTTCTATTCCAATTCTACTCATTATTTATCCTCCAGTCTTACAACCATTTTCTTTTTGATTTCTTTGAGTTTCATTTGCTGTTCTCTTAAAATTCCTAAGTGGGGAGTTCCCGTCGTGGCTCAGCGGAGACGAATCCGATTAGGAACCATGAGGTCGCGGGTTGGATCTCTGGCCTCGCTCAGTGGGTTAAGGATCTGGCGTTGCTGTGAGCTGTGGTGTAGGTCGCAGACACGGCTCGGATCCCGTGTTGCTGTGGCTGTGGTGTAGCCTGGCTGCTGTAGCTCCGATTCGACCTCTAGCCTGGGAACCTCCACATGCCTCTAGTGTGGCCCTAAAAAGCAAAAGAATAAAACAAAACAAAAAATGGCAAGATGAGAGATTTAAACCCAGCCATATTAAATGTGAATGGTCTTGTATGATTTTATGTGATTACATAGAGACAGGGCAATAACATGGAAGAATAAACACCAGCCTATTTATATAAGTTACTTTGGAACATAGGGGTGGAGGAATTTGCTTTATGTATATATTTTTATTATACGATTTGCTATACAGTCTATTGCATTCTTCAAATAAATCGAAAAACATGATGGGAGGAGTCAGATCCCCTTGTCTCCAGCTACATTCAGGTAGCATCACTGGCTGTCATTGCCCCACCCCCATCCCATCCCTAGAAAATAAAATTTTGTCCTCTAGTGAAATGGGGAAAATGAATAAAATCGCTGTCTATAGCTTGACAAGGTGGAGGCAGGTTCATTTTTTGCACCACGATGTGCTGCACTTGTTAGCCAGCATTCTCTGTGACATCACCAGCGCTCTCAGCTCCCACAGCAGGGACGGCTATCTCTCAGTATCTGTTCTGTGCTTTTATAGCAACAGAACTCCTGATTTTCAGATGGGACTATTGCCTTTCCAGACTTTGTTTCCTGGTTTTCTCGGTAGATTGTAGCGGTCATATGACTAAGACCTGTCCAATGGGATGTGAGCAGAAGTGACTCATGCCTCTTCTGGATTGCGCCCTTAAAGGAAAGGACATTTCACGCACTTCCTTTCTCCTTTTTCCTGCTGGTTGAGTTACAGATGTGTTTGCTGGCCATCTTGAATCATACAGATGAGGAAAAACGCCCTAGAAATGGTAGAGTAGTAGTTTAGAAGTTTTCTAGATATCTGTTCCTTAGATATCTGTCCCAGATGGATTTAGAGAAATAATCATCTGCTCTTTTTTTTTTTAAGGCATTGTTGTTTTAGCATTTCTATTGCAGCAATTTTTATCCATGTCCTACACAATAGAGCTCCATCCATTTTTAGTTCTCTTTTTGCAAATGGAATCAGAAGGATCCCCTTCTCATTTTAGTTTCCCTATAATCTTGATATTAGATCATAGCTCTTAAGAGTTTTGTTTTCTCTCATCAGAAAGAAAATAAGCAAATCTTAAGCTTTATGTTTGGGGGAAAATAAGTGATAAAACAACCCTGTGGTCATGCTAATCAATACAAAAGAGATAATTCTTGGAAAACTCTCTAAAAATACATCTGGAAATTTTAAAGAATTCGAAGTAATAGCTGTGATAAATAACATAGTAAAAAAAAAAAAAACCCTAGAAAGCTCTGAATTAAAAAACAGGAGTTCCCTTGTGGTTCAGTGGGTTAAGGACCTAGTGTTGTCACTGCTGTAGTTGGTTACAGCTGTGGCACAGGTTTGATCCCTGGCTCGGAAACTTCCACATGCTCTGTGCATGACCAAAAAAAAAAAAAAAGAGCAAAAGACATAAAACCCCCTAACAGTCGTAAAAGGTTATATACTCAGAGGTTTCACAAACGAAACTTTTCAAAAATTTTAAGGAGATGGTGTCTATTGTTTATAACACCCTTTAGAACAAACCAAAAGGTAGAAAGCTATGTAGCTGAAAATGCAAAGGTTTCAAGTTGCTGATGTCCAAACCTAATACAGGAAAGAGAAACAAAAGGAAAAGCAACCCCGTGTTTCAAAAGAACAGGACTGCTTTTTTCTCCTTTTTCAAAAAGAGCGTGAGCCGAATCTAACAGTGTATTTTAAAAGTTCTCATGGGTTCTACAGAATAATGTAAAACAGATTGATGTGAAACTTACTATTTGAACCTAATAGTAAGTAGTTTAAGTGATCATTTTAATAGGTTTTACAAATCACATAATGACATTCCTTGTCCCTAACATTCCCCCTCTATACACACAACACAAGATGCACATCACAGAAGATATCTATTTTAAACCAATATTATTTGGTTGTTTAAGCTTTATAGGCAATGACAACAGAACTGTATAATAAGTCAGATTTATTAATATCATGTAATATAGGTTATCTTAGAGTTTTAAGCTTTAATTACTTTAGCAGTATAACTGCTACGATCAAATGAAAAGCCTGATTTTCTTTTTTTTTTTCTTTTTGGCCGTGCCTGCAGTATGTGCAAGTTCCCCAGCTAGGGGTTAAGTCCGTGCCACAGCTGTAATCAGAGCCGCCGTGGCATGGAAACTGTTGTTAATAAATTAATTATCATAAAATTATTAATGAGATTTTGCATTTTTTTATACCAAGTCTTGAAAATTCAGGGCATTTTACAATTCAAGCACATCTTAATTTTGACAAGCCTCCCTTCAAGCGCCCAGTAGTTACATGTAGTTAGTGGCTACCGTATTGAACAGCACAGATCTATACAATCACAAAGGAAAATTTTCTTCCTCTGACTCTCCACCTGAAATCTGTTATATTTTTCGACAACTCTAGGAATCAGAAAATTTTTCTTCGTGTTGCACTGAGATCTGCAAAGCATCATTTGAAAGTTTAAATTCTTCTACCTTCACTTACTTTGTGAATTTTGAATAACAAATTCTAATGGCAAACGATGAAAGCCACACAATACAGCCGCTCGCCGAAATAAGCAGAATCTTATTTACAGAAAACTATTTACCATGAACTGTATCTTTGAAAATAAATGAAGACCAAGCAAACGAAAACAGGCAAATCTATTTATTCAGAACTTGTTAGAGCAAAGGAGTCTGTCACTGTCACTTACTGCAACAGACTCCAAGGCAGGCGGGGGAATGGGAATGCTGTACAGCGGAAGAAAGGGAGATTTCTGCAATGTTCTCTTTGGAGGCTGTTGGTATGAGGAAGCTGGTGCTGGCTAACTAAATGCAAGGTATCCTATGTGTCTGGTTAGGGGACCGTGTTTGACCTTCTCTGGTTGGTCTTGATTACAAGTGGGTACAAAAACGAGGGAAGCTCTCAGTTATGGATCAAATCCTGGTCATCTGGAGCCGACTGCTGTGGAAGTTACTGTTTGGATCCCCAGGTGATGATTAGAGACAGCAGTCTGGCTTCCTGGGCTTTTTACTCTATGTGAGGGGGCTGGTCTTCTGGGAAGGTTGCTGAGGTGCTAGGTCAGAGCTGTTTTTTTTATACGTGGTCTGACCATGTTTCAGTTTACATATTCATTGTCGTGTGAGCGTGTCACCATATCCCATCATGAGCTACAGACATAAAATTTAGGCAAGAATTCCCGGAGACCCGAGAATTATTTCAAGAGTAAAAATATTGAGAAAGGCTTCTTCGGATTCCTCACCCCCCAAATGGGGACAGCAATATCAGTTTCCGGGATCGCCAGGAGGACTGAAGGATAGGCGTTTTTTATTTTATTTATTTACTTACTTTATTTATTTATTTTTGTCTTTTGTCGTTTTAGGGCCGCACCCGCAGCATGTGGAGGTTCCCAGGCTAGGGGGTCTCATCGGAGCTACAGCTGCCGGTCTACACCACAGCCACAGCAACGCGGGATCCGAGCCACCTCTGCGACCTACACCACAGCTCACGGCAACGCCAACCCACTGAGTGAGGTCAGGGATCAAACCTGCAACCTCATGGTTCTTAGTCGGATTTGTTTCCGCTGAGCCACGACGGGAACTCCAGGATAGGCGTTTTTTACAAAACAAAGTGCCCGACGTGGAGCCCACTATATAGACTGGGTAAGGCTTCCAGTTAGACCCAGGTTGGACTTCCAAGTTCGGGGCGGCCATAACCCGCCCCTCAAAATGGCGCCGGGCCGGGATCGGATCCGATCAGATGCGGCCGAAAGTGGCCAGGCTGAGACGGCCAGTCTGTCCACAGCGTGGAAAGCGGTGTGTTCAAGGACGGGCCCCCAGGCCTGGCAGGGGAGACGCCTCCGTGCCCGTCCACATTGCCACGCTCACCCGCCCACGACAGCCACCCCGTGGCCGGAAGGACCGCGGCACTGACCGGAAGTGCCTTGCCGCGGTGCCTATCGGAAGTTGTAGTTCCGCCACAGTCCAGGGGCGCCTACGCAGTGCAGGGGTGTCCGAGTGTGATCTGCGCACTTCCGGACCCCAGGCTGGTCTTGCGGCGTCCAGCACCTCGGGCCACGTCTGTTCTGAGGTCTCCGCGGCACCTCGGACTGGTGGTTCTCTCGGCTGCCGGCTGTAGAGAGGGCACGTGTGACGGAGTCCACGGCTGCAGAGCCAGGCGGGCGCGGGGAGGGGGTGGTCCGGCTGGGCAGCTCCATCTGACATCTTCTGTGGAGGGTCCGGGTTTCTGTCTGGTTCGGGGAGGGAGGGGGGGCTCAGGCAGGCGGGGTTTCACTGCTTCTCCGACCTTCCACAGCTCTGCCTCTTCAGAGCCCACAATCTGGAGGGAGCTACCGCGGGGTACCCAGTAACATCTTGGCCCCGGGAGGCTGTAGGCTAGCTCTCCTCCCAGTGGTCAGCCTTTTTCCGCTTACAGTGGATTCATTTCTGACCTGTGACCTGGAGCTTTTCTGCCTACCCAGGTCCCTAAACTCTCCTCAGGCGGCCAGACCTGGGTGAGGAGGGACTGCTGGGGGAAGGCCCCCCTTCTCTCCGACCTGCCCTTCCTCCTGCAGACCCCCACTTCGCAGCCAAGGGTAGGCTCTGAGCTGTGAGGACAATTAGGGATGGCTGTGAAATGATTGCTGTTTTGGATTTCTACAGTTATGCCTTCATCTGACTAATGAAGTGTCTGGGTCATGCCCTGGGGAAGCCCAGGGGCCCATCCTGGGCTGGGATCCTGTGAAGCTGTCAGTCCTAGGAACAGATCTACTGGATAAATGGACACCCTGGGTGTGGGGGGAGGTTCCGACGGGAGGAGGCGGGACTGAAGATCAGACTTAACTAGGATTAAGGGGGCAAAAGTGCATTCCAAGAGGAGGGAACAGCATATGCAAAGGTAAGGGGCTTGAACCAAGTGGGTACCGCTGGGTTCGGTGCATTGGAGGAGCCTTGGGGTGGTAAGGCTGGCGGTGGTTCAGGGCGCAGATCAAGCTAGCTTAGGGGGTGTGGGCTGAGTCCTGTTGCTGCCTCAAGTGTTTTAAGCAAGGCTCTATTTGTTTTTTGGTCAGAATATATCAGCAGCTGAATAAGGTAGTGAGAAAAGAGTAGAGGAGTTGTATTGCATCGTAGATTTTTGAAGTACTAGCAGCCCCAGGCTTGGGGGAGTGAAGGTGGGGCAGTGTGAGCGCTTCTGTTTGCAGACTGAGAAAGTTTCACACGAAGCCTGTTCTTTTGAGGCAGTTGGTGAAAGGAGAGCAAACACGAGGGTGGGGAGCGATGCAGAAATGACGGAGGACTTGTCTTCGATGCTTTTTTATGGGACTGATTTTGAGCTGGGGGGGTGGGAAGTGAAACCGATACTATAGTTTTAAGTCTGGATAAGGTCAAATATATCAGTTTTTTCTGTTATGCCTTGAATTGGGGGTCATTGAAGATTTTCCTTTCAGCAATCCACAATTTTTTTTTTACTATTTTAAATTAGTAATATTAGAAAATATCTCAAATGCATCAAGCTATGTAGAAAAAAAGGAACCTTGGTGCTCATTGTCTGAATAAATGTTGAAAGTTTATTTTATTTGCTTGAGACTTTCTGAAGAACTAAAACCTCATAAATACTTAAAGGCTTTTTGCACCCTCCCTCTCACATTTTCCTTCTTCTCCTTCAAAGGTACCTTCTGAAATTGCTATGTATCCTTTGATGTTTTTGTTAACTTACTACATATGAATGAAGCCATAAACAATATATAAGATTGTGTTGTGTGTTCATTCCCTTTGCCGTATTTCTTTTTTGCTTATGTATTTCTAGCATATAATTTAGCTACAAATCCATGTTGGCTTGGGGACATTACAAAAATCTTTTGGTGGGTATATTTTTTTAGTATGGATCCATTTCACTTAATGTTTAGTGGTTTATTTGGTTTTCTGTTGCTTTGTTAATGTTAGTAATTTATTCTCTGGAAAGTTGTCCAATTTAATCTCAACTTTATGACATTACATTATAATAGTTTCATAATTAAAAAATATCGGTAATGGTCTCATTTTTCATATCTCAAAATTGTTTCTTTTTGCCTTCTCTTGTTTTTTTTTTGATCAGTTCTGCCTGAAGTTAGTCTTTTTTTTTTTTTTAGTAGTTTAAAATACAAATCGGTTTTTTTTCAGTTGTATCAAATCCTTTCCAGGCATTGAATTTACTTTTCTCTTTTAATTTTTTATTTGGGCACAATTTCAGAATGAAAGAAAAGTCCTAATAGGAGAACAGTACAAAGACTTCATTTAAATTCCCCAAGTAATAACATTTTACCATATTTGCATAGGCGGTTCCAGGAATGGTAGGGATTTCAGGCCAGCTAAGGAAAAAGATGTAACCATTAGGTCATGAAAGCATTATTTCTGCTGCAAGTGGGGGACGGGGGCCCCTTGCAGCATGAGATCACCCAGAGGCTGGGGCCCAGGGGCCACTTCGCAAAAGATGTGAGGACAAAGGAACCTGGGGGTGTCTCATTGTCAGAGCTGCTTGGGGTCTTCGTAGCCACATGGTTTACTTTATAGCTGCTAGAAACTGGTGCAGTTTCACAGGGTAGGTAAAGCGGGGAACTCCTAAATGACTAACAATTTGCTGATATTTGGACTGTGTTTAAATCATTCACTTGTGTTGACATTTGAGTTTGAGGCTGCTGGGCTTTTGCGCTATGAAGAAATGAACAACCCAGGGGCCACTCTGTAGAGGCCCTTTTGGCTCATTTATGCAACAATTGGCTTTATCCTGCTTTTCCTTCCCACTCTATACGTAGTGCCTGTGTGCATGTGTGTGTGTAAGTAAATACTTCAGTGTGCGTGTCCCAAAAACAAGGGCATTCTGTCACATAACCACGGTATAATGATCAAAATCAGGAAATTAGCATTGATGCAGCACCGTTGCCTAACACTCAGATTATACTAGCTGTCTCAATAATATTTTTTCTAGCTAAAGGGAATCTCAGACCAGGCATTGCATCCACCCCCCACCCCATCTCTTTCATCTCCTTTACTCTAGAACCGTTTCCCAGCTTTCATTAATAACATTGACATTTTTGAAGACTACAAGCCAGTTTTTATTGAATGTTCTTCAATTTAGATTTGTCTGATGTTTTGTCATGATTAGATTCAGGTAATACTTTTGTGTCAGGATTTTTTTTTCTTGACTTGCTCGAGTATTTCATTTCTTTTAAAATTTCTGTTCATACTTATTCTTTTTATGTCTTTTGAGATTATTCTTTTTCTGTGCTAGCCTCCTTCATTGCATGTCATTAATTTCCATTTTTAATTTAATGCCTATCTCAAGGCTATAATTTTCCTTTTAAATATGTGTTTGTAAATATTCACCAATTTTGACATGTAGTATTTTTGCAGTTGTCATAAATATTTTTTCATTCCTAGTATCCTGGGTCTTCGTTTCTAGAAATAAATACTAAGATCTTTTTACTGTGCTTGAGGATTTGTCTGTTCCTCCTTGTAGCGTCCTGTACGTTGGAGAGGAGCGTCTGGTCATTGTTTTGTCTCCTTCCAGTGGGTTGTTCTTCTTGCTTTTTGTCTGTCTGCTAATTTTTTAAGTGAATGCCGGACATTGTGTGTGGCGGAGCCTTCTGTTGGGCTGTTTACTGTGTCCGGAGCTAGGAGGGCTGGAGGCTGGTTGAGACCAGACCCGAGTTGCGCAGGACTGGCATTTGCTGTTGCTATGGTTACCGTGGGCCCCCGCAGGCTTTACATCCCCCTGGCGCTGCTCAGTGCGTGCAGCGGGCTGGCTACCGGCACCCCCCACTGCTCGGTCGGTCTCCCCCGTTGACTCTCTCCTCCTGCTGGTGCTCCCGCCTGCTCCTCGGTGCTGGCCCGCCTGGCGGAGGAGAGGCAGGGCACACTCGATGGCTTAGCCTTAGGCGGAGGCTGTGGGCCTTGTCCGGGGATGCCCCAGAGGTGCAAGGCTCCAAAAGCCTGAGCCTAATGCCGGTGCAGCTTCCTTGGTCCCTGTCTCACCATAACAAAACGTTGGAACGGCGGACGTTTTATAAATGTATTGAAGTACGCGTTTAGAGAGGGAGAGAGCGAACGCGGGTGGGGGCGGGTTAAAAAAAAATAGCCCCCTCTCACTGTGCAATAGTCTTTATGCCCCACAGTGCCACCCGAGTGGAGACCCAATTTGACCTTCTGATTGGTCTTGGGCAGGATACCTTGTTTGCCTGGGGAACGGGTGATATGGTGGCCTGGTGAGGAATGGGTGTCATTCCTTCTCTAGCAGAGAGTGAGCAGCCCAGGCTGGCCAAGGTGCCGGAAGGGGCGTTACAGAGAGACCCGGCCAGAGGCTTTTGGGTTTCGGCTCCTTGAAGGGAACTTGAAGCCTATAACAAGCCCAAGACCTCTGTCCCTCTCCTGTGGCGAAAGAGATTTTTTTTTCTTTTTCCTGCCACAAGCAGTAGGTCTCACCTGTGCTCTGGGAGCAGCAGGGTTTTGCTGCCCTTCTTTCAGCAACACAGGGCTTTGGTTCCTCAGGAGAGAAATTTCTGGAAGCAAGGGGCTTCCAGCAATGGCGGCTGCTTGCCTCCTCTAGACCTTGGCTACCCAGGGAGTCTCCGTGTGGTCTCCAGGCCCCCCACCCTTTCTAGCTCTGAATAACAAATCATGAATTTAGTGATTTAAAGCATCACAGTTCTGAGGTCAGACATCCCCGTGGGATGGATCGCTCTCTGCTGGGGTTTCCAAGGCTAGAGCCAGGCACCGGCCCGCCAGCCTCTTCTCTGGGGCTATGGGGGGAGAGTGCGGGGTCGGAGGAGGTGGGTTTCTGCAGGTTTTAGGTGGGGGTCCCTGCCTCCCTGCCCGCTGTGGGCTAAGGTCCTTTCGCAGTATGGTGTCACATTCGCGTCCATCTCTGATGGAAGTGGGCTCCTTTTTTGGGTTCCAGCTCTTCCTGACTCCACTCCCCCACGCCCCCATCCATTTCCCTCAGAGATAAAGTGCCCTGCTGACGTTTTCACGTGAATCTCACCATGTCGTCTATTTATTTTCATGTCGTCTATTTATTTTCAGGTTTTCTTAGTGTCTTTGCAAAGGCTTAGAATCAGACCGTAGCTCGGTCCTGTCTGCATATTCAAGCTTGTTTCTGCCCCCCAGAGAGGCGGGAGCTGAGCCTCCAGCTGCCGGTAAGTCCCCGCGGGAGAGCGGAGCTTTGGCGATCGCCCCCAGTCCTCAGGTGCCAGGCATCCCAGGGTAGAGGCATCCTCCTTCAGAAGGTGGCCTGGGGAGCAGGAATCGGGGCGACCCCGGAAAAGTTCCCCCAAAACAGCCCAGGTCTTGGTGACAGAATTGGGGTGCTGTCATCGCCTCGGGGGGTCACGTAGGATCTGGTTTAGGGGAAGATCCTCTAGGAGGAGACGGGGTCTCCTGCTGTGAGGGTGCGAGAAGCATGAACTAGGAGGGAAGGGACACCTACGGCTCTCAGAGGGCGACCCCAGCCATCTGCACTCCTAAGCGGTGACTCATTTCTCCAGCTAGACCTGTGGCCCGTCCCACCCCACCTGTCAGCTCCACACCTGACTTCTAGCGACATGCAACCCCCGCCCCTCTAGTTGAGTCAAGGCCCAGAAGTTGCTTTCTTAACCTAAGAGTATTTCGTTTTTCCTTCTCAAGTTAAAGACGAAAGAAAATGGGCGTGAGAGAGGTGTTCAGAGCCACCCAGCTCGCTAGAGGCGGAGCCAGCACTACCCCCCCAGGGCTCCCGTCCAGAGGAGGCGGGGCGGGGCCTCAGCGCTAAGCCCCGCCCCTCCCCGCCTCCGCCCCTTCAGACCTTCTCACGGATTTCCTCTCCTCCAGGGGCAGGACTCTGATTAGGAGGTCATGGAGAGAGAACCCAGTAAGATGATATATGTATATTTTTATGGAATATTTAAATATTAAACAATGAGCACGTTTGTTTTCAGAAATTAGAAAAATGTAAAAAAAAAAAAAAAATCCTGCCGCGCAGAGGTAACCACTGTTAACATTTTGCGTGTTTTCTATAGGCTTTTTTTTTCTTTATACATTAATAAAAACCCGTTCCGTGACGATGAAGCAGGAAATGGAGTAGAGGGTCCCAGAGCATATTTTTTGGTCCCCGCTGCGGGGTCCGCCTTCCCGGGGCGCTGAGCGCTTTACACAGCGGGGGTGGAACCTCACACCGCCGGGGAGGCGGGGAGTCTGAGATCGGGGTGTCGGCAGGCTTTGCTCCTTCAGGGGCCGGGAGGGAGGACCTGTCCCCGGCCTCTCTCGAGCTCTGGGGGTTTGCCCGCAGGCTTTGGTTCCTGCCGCACCCCGACCTCTGCCTTCCTCCACCCATGGCCTTGTCCCCGTCTGTGTGTCTCCGTGTCCCGATTTCCCCTTGTCATGCGGACGCATACTGGATGAGCGTCCACCCCGGTGACCTCATTTTAGCTCGATCGTCTGCAAAGACCCCGTTTCTAGGTCAGGTCAAGTTCTGAGGTCCTGGGAGCTAAAACTCTGACTCGTTATTTTGGGGAACACAATTCAAGCCCTAGCGCTCCCCCTCCAGGACGATGTCTCAGGGACCCCATAGCTGTTGGGTCACTCAGGTTGTAATAAGAGTCCCCTTCACTTACCGTCTGTGAGCATCTTACTCTCGTGTTCCGTTACTAGCTTCTCCCGCCTCACTGTGGAGCCACAGGTCCAGGGACCCCACCCCGTGGGACGGGCCTCTGATCTGTTCTGTCGCTGCTCTTCAGGTCTTTCTTCTCCTTAGATTTCCCCTTTCTCCTCCAGGGTCAGTGTATGCGGAGGGGAAAATAGAAAATAGCTCAGATTTCCCCCTGCTTGGTGTTACTTGTAGCTCTCCCCTGCCTAGCGCTGGCTGCCCTCCGCTTTGCAGGAGGACCGCTTTGTGGGGGTACCCAGCCTCAGACACCCACGGGAGCTCCCTGGCAGACCTCTGTGCTGACTCCCCGCTCTTAGCTCAGTGATCCTGCCCTTCAGGCCTTGTTCTCTCCACCCCGCGGGAAGCCTGCTTAATCGGCATCCTTGCATCCTCGTGATACACCCCCCGCCCCCCGCCCGCCTGCCATCCACTTGGCTCCACCATGAACTCTTAGCATCCTTGTTCCAGCAAACACAGGCAATGAGGCGGCTCCCTCTTCTGCTCCCTCTCCTCCCCCAGCCACGCTGGAAGCCTTAGGCAGCCTCTGACTTCCAGTTTCTTAAGCTGGAAAGCTCGCTCCTCTTTCTGGGTTCCCCTATGCCCTAAACATTAAAAGCGCTCCCCTGTGGCAAGTTATGGGGAGTTTCTGCAGCTGGACACATACCCAGCCTCGAGATGTCATCCCCTCTGTTTTTAGGCTCCCTCCAGTGTCCGTGACCAATTTTTCTTTGAGCTCCCCTGCCTCTTGGTTTGGGAGGGGAATGACTGCCAGCTAGGACCAGAGGCAAGGGCCCCAGTACACTTCTTCAGTAGACATCTCTCCTGCAATAATTTCCCTCTCCCGAAGGAAGGAATCAGTTAGGGTACCTGGCAGCACCTGAGAATTTGGGGTGTGGAATTTTAGCTAAAAATTTCAAAGCACATGGGAAAATCCCATCCATTCTCCTGTTATCCATCTGTGAATCACGCTCCGTGCCCTGCTTTTTTCACTTGCCGGTACTGTTGGAAGGTCATCCCATATCAAGTATTGATTCTGTAGTATTTTAAGTTGATTCATAGCTTGGCATGCTTTAATTGTATCATAATTTATTAACCAATCTCTTATTTTTAAGCACTTAGGTAGCCTCCAATTAAAAAAAAAAAACCCTCAGAATTCTTTACGGAGTTTCTGTAATTCTAGAGTTTGAGTGTCTCTGCAGAATTCTTGGATCAAACTCCAGTGTGTCTCTGTCCTGAGTAGGAACATACCTAGGACCAACCTCGTGTCTATTCAGGAGAGAGATAGGTGTGGGGTCCACTTGATGCTTCCAGCCACAGTAAAATTGCTCCTGAACCTTCGTGTTCCTGTCCCTGGGAAAATGAGGAAAGGAGAAGGAGGGCTCAGGAGAAGTCAGCAGATCTTGTCCCGTATTTGGTAAGTGGCAGAGCCAGACCAGGACCGCTTCCTGGGCAGCCGTCAGCACCGTTTAGCCAGGAGAGTCCGTCATCATAAAAGTTGCTTTTGACAGAGTGCAGCCGCGAGAAAGACCAAACAAAACTGAACAGCATCCAGACAGACTTGAGTGCCCCCAGTTCATTAACCTCCAGTGGCCTTGGCCAAGTGCTGTTGAATGGACTCTGCCTTTTAGAACCCGTTTGTCTCTTTTCCTATGAAAGTTCCTCAACACCAGAGGCAAGACTGGTGAGAGAAGCTTTGGGTTAGAAGATTAGTAGGCTACAGATATTTTTTAAACAAAAATTTTAAAGACATGATCATATATGATATGCCCGCCTGTCATAGAAAAGCTTAGAAAATTCATCTGAGTACAGAGGAAAAAATGTAAAAATGGTCATTATCCAACTATGCAAAGCTCACTACTTGTGTTTTGTCTCCCATCATTTCAGAAATTATTCTGTGTGCGTGCATGTCTGTGTGCGCACGCATGTGTGTTGGATCAAATAGTTTTTCAACCATCTTTTTCAATGGCCAGCCTATCCATAAATAGCCTTCTCTGGTTTTATTTTTCTTAGCGACATACCATTCCCCTTTGGTTGTGGCATAATCATTTAACTAGTCCTCTACAGTTGGATCTTTTTAGTTATTTCTGTTTTTTTCAGACAGAAATAAATATCTTGGCCGCTAAATCTTTGCCCAAACCCATGACTGTTTCTTCAGCATAAATTTCTGGGCAGTGGTGGGAAGGGAAGTAAATTGCACGCTGATGACGGAGGTGCAGAGATGTATATCCACCGAGTGGGAAAATAATCAAGCCTCAAGGTTGGGTCCCCACTCACATTCCAAGGCGAGGGCTTCGCTCTGATAAATGGGGTTCTTGGGAGGAGCCCCCGCCAGCCTGGGCCTGGGGTGTTAACAGCAGTTGATTCTGAGGCTGGAGGCAAGCGTGGCCTCTCACTTCCTCTCCCCCCCACCCCAATCTCTGCCTCCGCAGGTGTCTGCTTTTCCCAGACCAGCAAAGAAGGGACCATGTGCCAGGTGAGTTGTGGCCTTTCTTTAAAGTGTACTTTTTTTGCTTTACCGTGGATATCAGGATGCTTGTAAGAATTCATCCAGTAAAACCCAGTGCGCACAGAAATCGGGATCCGTGAAAACGGGAAGATCAAGGCCACGGGAAGGCAGGGTAGGTGCGGTACAGAGGCTGCTGGCACTAACACCCGCCCTTTGAATTTACGTCTGACATGTCTGGCACTTTAAAGAGACGGGTTCCATCCAGTCCCTGACACGCGCTGTCTGGGCCAAGCGTATCGCCTTAGGGGAAATCCAGCTTCCTCAGGTATTTAGACCCTTAGGTGAGAGGTCCTCCTCGGTGAGATGCAGAAGGCAGGTTCCTCAGTAACAGCAGCATTCAAATAAATGCAACAGCAAATCTCCTGTGACTTCATTATTATTTTTTTCAGTAGAAACTGGCTATTATACCAACGCAGAGGTCTGTTATTACAGTTGTTTTGGGCATCGGAATACCCGGGTCTCCCTACACAGCTTTGTTACGGCTCCCGCCGAGCTAGATTAGAAACGCTGCATCATCTAGAGGAACGAATGAATGGTGTGCTTCTCAAACTGCTGTTCGTAATTTTTGACACGGTTGGAGCTTCAGCTCAAAGCCCCGGCCTTTGGCAGGGGCCGAGGGGAAGACGGTCTGGGCTCTCCTGCCTCCTTGCGCCGTGACTCAGACTTCACCCCTCCGCCCTTGACCTCCCCGCGTCCTTTCTCACTGGCATCATTCTTTCTTCAGACATGACCTCGTTGTTCTCTGTCCGCTGGCCATTCTGCAATGCCCCTATTCCTAAAGGGCCTCGGTCTTTAGCCCGAGCCTCCCGGGAATGCAGGCACATGAAGTGGCCTGCTCAGGATCCTGGCACTCAGAAAAGCCCCAGACCCAGCTAGAGCCAGTTTAGGACGAAGTCGGAGCCTAGGCAGCACCCCGAGCAGTGGGGAGCGCGGGCGTGCAGCCGGGACGGGGAGGCTGGCTTCCAGGAGCCCAGGCGTCTCTCTGGTTCCCTTGTCCCTGTTTCTGTGATTCCTTCTCACACCAGCTTCATCCGCGGGGCTGGAAAAGGGATGGCTCTCGGTGCCCTCATCTCAAGTGTTTTCATAGAATGGGGCCAGGTCCCCTCTTGTAGGAAAAGTCTTCATGCAAGACTGCACTTGGTCCAGCTTAGCTCAAGGGCCAAGCGCAGAGGGGTGGGGTCTGCGGCGGGGAGCTCCCAGGAGCACCTCGTGCTGGGGGTGGGGGGCACGGGGGATGTGAGGCCCCGAGGAGGATGAGACCTGGTGGCTGACTGCTGCCCACGCCAGGAAGGTGACCGTTCACAGGGTCTCAATTTGTAGTTCAGGGACCCCCCCCCACCCAAGGTCTGCTGCGCGGCGCTCTTTCTACAGGCTTTCTTACTGTAATTGAAGCATAGCTGATTTGCCAATGTTGAGTTAGTTTCAGGTGTAGGGACCTGTCTCTCTCTGTTTTTCTTTTTTTTTCTGTCTTCTTAGGGCCTCAGCCATGGCATATGGAGGTTCCCCAGCTAGGTGTCCAATCGGAACAACTCAGGATCCGAGTCACATCTGCAACCTACACCACAGCGCACAGCAACGCCGGATCCTTAACCCACTGAGCAAGGCCGGGGATCAAACCCCAATCCTCATGGATGCTAACTGGGTTCGTTAACCGCTGAGCCACGACGGGAACTCCTTAAGGGACCTGTCTTCATTGGAGTTTCTGCTTCATAAAGCTAGGACTTTCCGGATATTTGGTACGACTCATGTCTGGGGACACAATAAGCATGAGAGGTTGAAAACAGGGTAGTGACTCTGCAGCCTCAGCAGGGAGACCTGACCGTGACACGAGGCTGTCACATGTGAAGCTACAGGTTTCATTTGGGGTCTTTTGGGGGAAGCACTTGTTTTGGGGGAAACCAAGTCTTACTGGAACTTTCTGGGAGGGCTCTGTGCAATTAAGATAATAACAATAAAATTTATAAAACCGTTGAGCACTTAACGTGCCAGTCTGTGCTTTTCGTATTTCATGAATAAACCTGAGAGAGAGGTATTACCACTAACTCCTTCCCCCATTTTACAGATGGACAAACTGAGGTCAGAGAGAGTAACATCCGTTAGGTGGCGGATTTGGGATCTGAATGCAGACAGATGGACAGAGACATAGGAGGTCTTAGCTACCAAGAGCAAATCCTCAACAAAAGAATCAAGTAGTGTTTGTTCAGTCTAGACCTGGGTTGTCCATCACGGTAGCCATCAGCCACGGGGAGATACTGAGTGTCTGAAGTGGGGTTAGTGTGACTATGGATCTGAATTTTTAATTTACATTTAAATTTTATTTATTTATTTTTTCTTTTTTGGCTGCCCTGTAGCATATGGAGTTCCAGGGCCAGGGATCAGATCCGAGCTGCAGTGACAGCCTATGCCGAAGCTGCAGCAACACCGGATCCTTTAACCCACCGTACCAAGCCAGGGATTGAACCTGCACACTGGCACTGCCATAGCAGGAACTCTATTTAAATTTTAAAGCAGAGTAAAATATGTTTTTTTTGGTAACACAACTTTGATAGGACTGCATTCCATCCAAGTGAAATCGTAGATACAGTGTCTGGGAGTTCCCTGGTGGCACAGTGGTTCGAGGATCCAGTGTCGTCACTGCCGTGGCTCAGGTCACAGCTGCAGTGTGGGTTCGATCCTTTAAGTGGAAAATACCAGGTTTTGAAGACGTGGTATGATAAAGAATGAAAAGTATATCAGAGTATATCAGTGATTTTTAAAAAGATATATCTTTAAGTGACATTTTGTATAGCTTAGGTTAAAGAGATTAAAGTTCGTTTTTTTTTTTTGTCTTTTTGCCTTTTTTTATCTAGAGCCGCACCCGCGGCATATGGAGGTTCCCAGGCTAGGGGTCGAATTGGAGCTGCAGCTGCCAATCTACACCACAGCCACAGCAACGCTGGATCTGAGCCGCGTCTGCAACCTACACCACAGCTCACGGCAACGCCGGATCCTTAACCCGCTGAGCGAGGCCAGGGATCGAACCCGCAACCTCATGCTTCCTAGTCGGATTCGTTAACCACTGAGCCACGACGGGAACTCCTGAGGTCCCTCTTAAAAGTGGACATCATGCAACATTTGTCCTTCTTTGTTGGCTTGTTTCCTCCAGCTTAATGTCCTCCAGGTCTGTTTACGTTGTCAAAAATGGTGGCCGTGGCCACGTCATCTTCCACTGTACCCCACATTGTCTTAGTCCACTCACCCGCTGATGGACACGCAGGTGATTCCTATCTGTCGGTTATCGTGAATAATGTGCAGTGAATTGAGGAATCAGATCTCTTTGAGATCCTGCCCTCAAGCGGATAACATCATCTGCAAGCCAGGATACATTTATTTCCTCCTTTCTGATGTGGATGCCTTGTATTTCTCTTTCTTAATTGCTCTGGCTGGACTTCCGGTACTGTGTTGGATAGGGGAGGCAAGGGTGGTTTTCCTTGCCCTGTTCCAGAACTTGGAGGGAAAGCTTTCAGCTTTTCACCCTTGGGTATGACGTTAGCTGAGGGCTCTTCATAAATGAACTTTATTGTGTTAAGTTCCTTCTATACTTAATTTGTGGAGTTTTTTTTTTTTTAATCATAAAACGTGTTGAATTTTGGAATTCCAGTCGTGGCGCAGAGGAAACGAATTCAACTAGGAAGCATGAGGTTGCGGGTTCGATCCCTGGCCTTGCTCAGTGGGTTGAGGATCCGGCATTGACGTGAGCTGTGGTGTGGGTTGCAGATGTAGCTTGGATCTGGCGTTGCTGTGGCTGTGGTGTAGGCCGGTGGCTACAGCTACAATTGGACCCTAACCTGGGAACCTCCACATGCCGCAGGGGTGGCCGTAAAAAGACAGACAAAAAAGAAAGAAAGAAAGAAAAAAAAGGTGTTGAATTTTGTCAAATGCCTCTATGCATCTGTTGAGATGATTATATGATTTTTATCCTTCATTCTGTTAATGGGGTGAATAACATTGATTTTCGTGTGTTGAACCATCCTTGCATCTTGAGGATAAGTCCTCCTTGGTCGTGGTGTGTGGGTCTTTTAATGTGCTGTTGAATTTGACGGGTTAGTATTCTGTTTAGGATTTCTGCATCTGTATTGATCAGGGATATTGGCCTGAGTTTTCTGGCGGTGTCTTTGGTTTGGCACCAGGGTGATGCTGGCCTCATAGAATGAATTTGGAAGTGTTTCCTCTTCTGTTTCTTTGGAAGAATTTAAGAAGGATTGGTACTAGCTCTGCCTTTGGTTTTTGGTATAATTCACTCAGGAAGGTCCTGAGCTTTTCTTTGGTGACAGTTTCATGGTTACTTCTTCATTCTCTTTGTTACCAGCCTATTCAAGCTTCCTATCCCCCCCCTTATTTTTCTATTTTTCCTGGACTCAGCATTGGTAATTTGTATTTTTTTAAAGAAATATATCCATTTATTCTAGATTGTCCAATTTGTTGGTGTATAATTCTTTTGTTTGGCTTTTATGGTCACACCCGCAGCATATGGAAGTTCCCAGGCCAGGGATCAAATCCAAGCCTCAGGTGTGACTTGAGCCAATGCAGTCAGGTTCTTAACTCACTGTGCCACAGCAGGAACTCCAGTGTATAGTTTTCATAGTCCTTATTATCTTTATTTCTGTGGCATAAGTTGTAATGTCTCTTTCTTTTCTGATTTTACATAGTCCATTCTTCTCCTTTCCTCTTAGTCTAGCTAAAAGTTTATCAATTTTATCTTTTTCAAAAAACACGCTAAAAAAAAAAAAAAGAGTTCCCTTTGTGAGCAGAAACAAATCTGACTGGTAACCATAAGGTTTCAGGTTCGAACCTTGGCCTCGCTCAGTGGGTTAAGGATCTGGCATTGCCATGAGCTGTGGTGTAAGTCACAGACATGACTCGGATTCTGCATTGCTGTGGCTGAGGCATAGGCTGACATCTATAGCTCCGATTTGTCCCCTAACCTGGGAATCTCCACATGCTGTGGGTATGGTCCTAAAAAGCAAAAAAAAAAAAAAAAAAAAAAAAAAAGCTAATAGGGCTTAGGGTTTTTTTTGACCAAGTACATAGCAGGTGGAGGTTCCTGGGACAGGGACTGAAGCCACACTACAGCAGCAACCCAAGCCACTGCAGTGACAACGCCAGATCCTTAGCCCACTATGATAGAAGAGAACTCCAGTTTTTTCTTTTCCAAAAAAGGAAAAGCAAAGTTACATTTTTAATAGTTTTTTTTATTGTAAGTGGAAATTACAATGATTTTTTAATTTATATTTATTTATTTTGCTTTTTAGGGCCACACCTGTGGCATATGGAGGTTCCCAGGCTAGGGGTCCAATTGGAGCTACAGCTGCCGGCCTACGCCACAGCCACAGCAACCTGGGATCCGAGCCACGTCTGCGACCTACACCACAGCTCTCGTGGCAACACCAGATCCTTAACCCACTGAGCAAGGCCAGGGATCGAACCCACAACCTCATGATTCCTAGTCAGATTAATTTCTGCTGTGCCACAACGGAAACTCTAATAGCTTCTTTTTTTTCTAATATAGGTGTTTATTGCTATAAACTTGCTTCTTTGTACTGCTTTTGCTGCATCTAAGCTGTGGTTTATTGTGTTTTCATTTTCACTTGTCTTGAGATATTTTCTCATTTCCTTTTTTATTTCTTCTTTGACCCAGTGGTGTTTATGAGTGTGATTGTTTTTCATGTATTTAAACATTTCCCCAAATTCACTGCTATTATTGATTTCCAGCTTTGTCAATAATTTGCCTTAAGTTGGTTAAAATTTGTTTTTGTGACCTAAAATAGGATCTACCCTGGAGAATGTTCTGTGTGCTCTTAAGAATGAGTAATATGCTGCTGTTGTATAGAATGGTCTGTATTTATTTTTTAGCGCTATTTGCTCTATAGTGTGGTTCAGTTCTGCTCTTACTGGTTTTCTGCCTGGATGATCCACTGTTGAGAATGGAGTATTTAAGTCTGCTGCTAGCATTGTATTGCTGTTTCTCTCTTCAGATTTGTGTTTGCTATATACTTAGGTGCTTTCATGGCAGGTGGTATGTATTTATCATTGTTATATCTTCCTGTCGAATGGACCCTTTTGTAATTATAAGACTTTGTCTCTTGTAACTTTTTTTTTTTTTGGCTACCCCTGGGCATATGGAGTTCCCAGGCCAGGGATCAGATCTGAGTATCTGACTAGTAGCTGCAACCTAAGCCACAGCTGCAACGCTGGATCCTTAACCCACTGTGCTGGGTCTGGGATCAAACCTGTGTCCCAGTGCTCCCAGGACACCACTGATCCCGTGGTGCCACAGCAGGAATTCCATCTTGTGACATTTTTTTGACTTATTCTGTCTGATGTAAGTATAGCCAGACCAGATCTCTTTTGATTAACATTTGCATGCATGGGACATCTTTCTCCATCCCTTCACTTTCATTCAATATGTGTCCTTAAATCTAAAGTCAAAAAGACCAAAAATAAATAAATACATAAATAAATAAAGGGAGTCTCTTGGAGTTCCCATCCTGGCTCAACGGTAATGAACCCAACTAGTATCCATGAGGACGTAGGATCGATCCCTGGCTTCGCTCAGTGGGTTAAGGATCCAGCTTAAGGATCCAGCATTGCTGTGAGCTGTGGTGTGGTTTGCAGACGAGGCTCAGATCCTGAGTGCTGTGGCTGTGGTGTAGGCTGGCTGCTGTAGCTCCGGTCTGACCCCTCACTTGGGAACTTTCACATGCTGTGGGTGCAGCCCTAAAAAGACAAAAATAAAAAATAAAGGGAGTTTCTTGCAGAGCATGTGTTTTAATTTGGGGAGTTTAGTTCATCTATATTTAAGGTAATTACTGATAGGTAAGGACTTACTGTTGGTATTTTGTAAATTGTTTTTTGTAGTTCTCCGTTTGTCTCTTCCTCTCGTTATCTTTTGATTTGAAGATTTTTTGGTACTGATACATTTTTGATATTTTATTTTTGTATATCTGCTGTAGGTTTGTGTGGTTGCCATGAGGCTTGCACTGAAGCCATAATAGTTACAACACTCTAGGTTAATCTGATCGCCACTTAAATTCAGTCACAGCTCCCTCCTCCCTTTGTTATTTAGGACAGACTCTGCTTCCTTGTACACTGTTTCCATGAACAAATCTGTGATTATGGTTATTCTTAAAACTTTTGCCTTTTAACTTATGAACGAGTATTTAAAATGCTTTACACACTAACATTACATACGTATTAACAATACCCTGTATATGTTAAAATTGGAATTTCGGTCCTTAATTCTTTCAGAGAGAGGAGAGGAGGGCGACGGGCAACAGGAAAGGGGAGCTGGCCCTGTTCTGAATACGTGGAATCCTTCCTCTGCTTTTCTCTTACCACACCTTCATCTTCCCCGTATCTTGTGTCGATGCTGATAATGTACCTGAACTTTATTCTGTCCCTCTCAGTGAGTCCCATCTCCTTGATACAAGAGATTTTCTCCATCAGACTGTCTTTCGTAGCTCCCCTCCTTAAATACCATTATGGAGTCTCTGTTGCCTGGAGGGAAAAAAAACCCTTGTTTGTCCTAAGATCTGATTTCTACCCCCACTCCCTCTCCCCTTCCCCCCACCCCTTATACGCTATACTGTCATTCCTAACTATTTGCACTTCCTACCAGATTCTCCCGTGACTCCTTCCCGTTGTCCACGCCACGCCTCTTGATAGCGAGAGCCTCCCACTATCAGAACACACTTCACTTTTCATGATTCTGCTCATGAGCGACCTCCAGGGAAGCGTGACTTGATGTCAGGACATTGAATTTGACTGCTGTCTTCTTTGTGTCTGTTCTGTACTTAAGTTGACTTCCATCGCAGCCTTCAGTCTCACGTTGCCTTACATGAGTCTTGTTCGTTCATCCCACTGCACCAGCCTGCGGCGCCTGAGACAGGAGCGACGTGGCATTTCAACCCCAAGCACCATGCACAGTGCCAGGAACACACCTGGTCTTCCATAGATCCTTGCTCACTAAATGAATGGATGGATGGGTGGATGGATGGAGATCCAGAAGTGAGATATTTTCTAATCTTTTTTTTTTTTTTTTTCTCTCCCACAAAATGTAGTACAAAGTTAGGGGCATGCTAAGCTTCCTATATAACTTAACACAGGGAAACCTGGCCTCCAAAGGTGGTAAGATCCATCTTCTCTGCACCTTTGCTGTAACACTCTGGGCCAAGCACTCCAGACTGATCCGGACTGTGCTGTTCTAGGACTCACTGTCATTCGGAGACGTGGCTGTGGGCTTCACCCGCAAGGAGTGGCAGCAGCTGGACCCCACGCAGAGGACGCTGTACCGGGACGTGATGCTGGAGAACTACAGCCACCTGGTCTCCGTGGGTGAGCGGGTCTTCCTGTCTCCCCCACTTAGGTCTGAGCTCCTTTCTTTTCTCAGTTACGTAAACCCCTCAAGTACTAACAGATGTTGGGCCTGGGGTTTCAGTCATCAACACGTCGTCGTCTCATCTCATTTGGATGATTTCAGAATTTCCCTCCCAAGTGCAACAGCCTGTCTTTGGCCGAGAGTACACGTTCTCGTGCGAGCTGAGGCTTCCGCTTCCTGGGGTCGGGCGGGGGGGGGGGGGCCGGCCTCAGCCTCAGCCTAAATCCTGTGACTCTTTCCCGCGAACAGGCTGTCAGGCCACCAAGCCGGCTGTGATCTCCAGGCTGGAGCAGGGGCGGGAACCGTGGATGGAGGAGGAAGAGATCCGCGGGTGGAGACTCCCAGGTGAGAGGACCGGCCTGCGGGGGCAGTGGACGCCTTTCCGGGAGGTCCCAAAGCAGAGCCTTGGATGCTGTTTTGATTCAGGCCGCTGTGGTTAAAAGCCTTGGCGAGGAGTTCCTGTTGGGGCCCAGCGGGTTAGGAACAGGACTGGCGTCTCTGGGGATGCAGGTTCAACCCCTGGCCTCGCGCAGTGGGTTGAGGGCCCAGCACCGCCGCAAGCTGCGAGCTGCGGCGTGCAGGTTGCAGATGCTGCAGGTGGGGCCCTAAAAAGAAAAAAAAAAAGCCTTGGATCTTTGCAAGCAGCTGTGGATTTGGCCCAAGACCTTGACATGCCCCAGTGGTTCCTGCTGCCCGCACCCATCCCTGCCTGACTCCTTCCCCGCATTTTAGGAAGAGACATATATTCTTTTAAATTTTACCCTTTTGTTTTACTCTGCCTCTCCCTTCTAAGAACTTGCTTTCTCAGTCTTCCTCTAGAATCTTCAGGCTTACGCTTGTCCCCACGGCAATGAAACAGGCTTTCCTTTTTGGTCACACCCACAACCCGAGCCACTGGGGTGACAGTGCCAGATCCCTAACCTATTTCGCCACTGGGGAACTCCCGAAACAAGCTTTCTCATACTTTCAGGGAGTGGAAGATTTGCCCAATCTTAAAATAACTGTTCTTTTGTGCATTTTTAATGTTTAAGTTGCCTTTTCTTCCTTCTTTTATTGCGAAATGCCTCAAAAACATATTTGCTATCTTTTCGGTGACTTTAAATTCCTCTTCTTTCAAAACCATGTAATAGGTCCCCTTTCTGTCTTACAGGCTAGTCTCCCCCCATCTCTGTATAATCTCACGGGGAGCTGGGCCTTTGCTGCTTTACTCACCCGTTTCCGTGGGGCACCCAGTGTACGCCAGCCAGCTCCCTCTACCCTCGCGGACAAATCCCTAATCACGCGTTTGCTCAGGGCGGTTGTCATTAATCAGGGGTGCACACCAGAACCCATGGGGGAGTTTGAAAAATGCTCCCTGGCTGGGTCCGAGCCCAGAAGATCCTGCTGGGAGAGATCAGTAGGCATTAGTGTTTTTTGTTTGTTTGTTTTTGTCTTAGGAATTCAGCAGTGGGGCTCAGGGAACAGAAACATTACTAAACCGTGTTTCTGTTGAGTCCCGTGGTCGCACTGGGTATGAGTGCCAGGGCTAGCACAAGAGGATTTTTGTGGCTTAAAATGCAAACAAAGATAAAGCAAACGAAGACCTAAGCAGACGGTGAAGAATCCAGCATTTAAGATTCTCAAAGTAGAGACCCCACAGTGCCACGCAGACCAGCTTGCCCAGGGAATGGTGGCGTGCGTGGGTTGGGTGGAGGGGCAGGTCTACAGCCACGTTTGGGAAGTGGACATGTGGGCTTGGGCCGTCGGCCGGATCTGGTATCAGGGAACCACGATGGAAGCAAGTGGTCATCTGAGCAATCAGAACGGTGGGGAGTCTTCCTGGGGCGAGGGTCCTGAGCTTTGTGTCCGTATGCTGGACACCGTCAAGATCGTGTGGACCCACGTGAGAATAAACCGCTGCAGAACAGCCCTCTGGTTCTAGAATAATCCCGCTAACAGCAAAAGGCTCAAGGAGAAAGTTAACTTGTGGTACAGAGCGGAGGGGAAGCGAAGCTGGGAAGGACCCAGGAAGTGCAGATCAGCGAAGGGCCTGTGGGCAACGTGGGGGTAAAGCGAGGGGAACTCACCCTTTGTTTAACCCGAGTCCTTTGCGCATCATTCTTAAACACCCATCTCCCTGGAGTCCTGCAACTCTACCAGCTTTCTTTAGTCTTTGTTCATTATTCCCCAACATCCTTCTCTCTCGATGGGACCTCCTTATCATGTCTTCCCTCATCGGGGGATGCAGAGCTGGGGACCGCCCTGCGGGAGCCAGTTGTGGCAGAGCTTGAAAGTGGCCAGGGTGGGGGAACGTTTTCACCATGGAGACTGGTAAACGCTACAGATCAGGGTCTCCCCTCCTCTTGGGAACGTGGGTCATCAGCACTTCGGTGCCTCGAGTCCACGGTCCTCCAGGTTTTCTCTTACATTCACTGGTGTGCGTTTTTCACCTTCTTCCCGATTTGATGCGCCGGACTTGTCGATAGCAGAGCTCACCTGTGTTCACCATCAGGGTCTCATCCCTGTTTCCAGTATCTCATTTTTTTCTTTTCAGGAGCCAAGGGAGCAGGAAGTGTTGATAATGGGATTATGATGATGTCATCTAGGCAGTCAGGTTTGAAATCACCAGGTTAATCTCCTTCCCAGACATTTCTGAAATAGCTGAGTTTTGAAGATACAGTCCCAGCAAGATTAACAGGTGTGTGTCGTCATTTATTTTTTTCCCTAGAAGTTTTGCAGGTTGATTCCCCAGCCGGTGGACGACGGGAACACCGAGCCAAACTGAAGAAGCAAGCCGCTTTCCTAGGCAAGAAAAAACTGGCCCTCAAAGGACACAGGGAACGTGAAACAGTCGGGAAGAAGCCCTGTCCGAACACAAACACGGCTCCTTCCAGACAAGAGGTCCCTAAGTGCGAGTCGTGCGGCACAGCCTTGCCCGGTGGGGCAGACGCAGCGCCCAGTGCGTACCTTGCCAGGAGGAGATTTGAATACGATGCGCAGGGGAACTTATTTCTCTATTCTAAGCTGGAACCCCCACATCCTGGAGCCCGGCCCCGTGAATGTAACCAGTGCAGAAAAGCTTTACGCCACGACCAAGCCCTTCCGGCCGATCAGGGAACCGACAGTCACGAGAAACCCCACCCATCAGAGCTCATTACCCGTCAGAGGGTCCGCGGAGATGATGAGAAATCCTCTGGAGACAAGGAACCGGAGCGGGACCTCAGCCAATGTCCCGGGAGTCACCCGGAAGAGAGGCCCGATGGGAATGGCCGCTGCGATCAGAAGCTCTCCCCGGAGACAAACGCCTCCACCCCCGAGGGCGTTCTTGCTGGGGAGAAGCCTTATAAGTGCTCAGACTGTGAGAAGATCTTCTCGCACAAGTCGCGCCTCATCGAGCACCACAGGTCCCACACGGGAGAGAAACCCTACGGCTGCGAGGCGTGCGGCAAGGCCTTCTCCCGGAAGTCGTGCCTCATCATCCACTACAGGATCCACACGGGCGAGAAGCCCTACGGCTGCAGCGAGTGCGGGAAGTCCTTCTTCCAGAAGTCACACCTCATCCTGCATCAGAGGACGCACACCGGAGAGAAGCCCTACGCGTGCGGCGACTGCGGCAAGGCCTTCTCCCAGAACTCCTGCCTCATCATCCACAGGAGGACGCACGTGGGCAAGAAGCCCTACGAGTGCTCCGACTGCGGGAAGACCTTCTCCCAGAAGGCAAACCTCATCCGGCACCACAGGGTTCACACCAAGGAGAAGCTGTACGGCTGACGCGAGGGGAGGTTTCCATCAGGAAGGCGCGCCGCGTCTGGGAAGGAAAACCTGCGCATTTTGTGAGCGTGGAAAATCCTGCAGCAAGAACTCCAGGGCCACTCCAGGCAGATTCATCCCAAGGTGAAATCTTACTCGTCTGGAGAATTCGGAAAATCTTATTCTCTGAAAACTAAGGATGGAAGGGTAATTACGCTCTAGAGTGATATATTTTTATAGGCTAAACGAAATTACGACGTGTATCTGTGTCTACATTAACTGTGGATATTGATCTCTGAAGCAAGTGAATAATTTAAACCATTAAGACAACAGATCTAATAAGCAACACAACCACCCCCGGGTGTACAGAGGGGTTATGTTCCCAAGGATGCTACATGAACTATTTTACTTATTTTCGAACTGCATTTGCAGTTGAGCATCATTATGAAATTGTAGACACAGATACTATAATATATAGAATGACAGCTATTAAGAGTTTCCACACTAAATTACAGCCTTTTGTTTTTATAATATACATTATAACTGGAACCTTGTGAATTTACTGCTCACCCAGAAGTCCAGACGCCGTACCCCTACTATTTGGTTTTGTGTGCTGGCAACTATTACAGAACCCCCACCCCCTGGAGCTGGAAACCAAAAGTTTTACCACATCTTCTGAGATCTCTCAATCAACCTGTTTATCAGTTATGTTAAATGTGTAAGGTTGGGATTCCCTTTTTCTGCCAAAGAAGGGACACCACAAGTAAAAAATGTTCCACCTGTGAACAACTTGAAATGACGGACAACAATAGATAACATTCTTTGGAACGCACAATTCAGCTTTCAGGAAAGTAAACGAGGTTTCCGGCCACCAGCTAGGAAGAGGGAACTGAGCAGTAAGCTGATGCTGTAAGCTGCCCTGTAGGTTTGTTTCCCCAGAAGCCTGGGTATAAAAGACTACAGGCAGAATGCTGGCACTGAAATCACTCATAAATTTCCAAAGCCCGTACCTATGGGGAAAAGGTGGACCAGAGCAAAATCTGCTCATATGCATCAGAAACTCACCTGTCTCTCCCTGGGTTCTGGGCAGGAAAGAGTTGACCCTCATGATTCATCAGCCCTGATCCGCACCTGCTACAAGTTAGAATTCTGAATTTGCCCTATTCGTGCCGGAGTTAAAAAAACTGAACAATTAACATAGAAATTTGTCCTGGTCTTTGAAGCAAATGCAAAATATTCTTGGAGGAAGATGCCCCCAACCTATCTTTCTCAGGATTCTGACACGCAAACACAAGGTGAGTTCATAATCCAGAATTACAAAATATGAGGAGCGTCAACAGACATTTCAACAGAATAGGAACCTCAAGTCTTTCAGGTAGTAGAAAAATCTGAAATTCTACAAAAATGACTGTCGTTAAAAAAAAAATTAAAACCAAATGAAAGCAAAGACACAAAGATAACTGGTTTACTTGTCTAGAAATACCGAATCGCTGAAATGTGAAGCTCGACATTAAAATAGTCAGCATGTCAAACAGCAGGCTGTACTCAGCAGAAGAAAATGTGAAGGGGAAGCCAGAGGTAAGCAAGCTCAAAGAATTCAGGATATGGAGAGATGGAAAATGTGAAAGGACGGATGAGAGACGGATAAAAATGAGCTCCCAAGCACAAAAAAGAAAAAACAGAAGTAACTACTCAAAGAGTACTGGCTCCGATTTGACAAAAGACACGCATTAACAGCTCTAGGCAGCACAATATATGCTGAGCTGAAAATTAAACATAGATTTACATCTAAATGTACTCACTGTGTATCTGCTGAGAATTTAGCTAAGCCGCCCTGTGGTGTTGCTGCCTTGTCGTCAATCCTGTGATTCGTGATGGTTAAGCAGCTGTAGGGACCTTAGGCCGACAAGTGGCCCCTCGTGCGAGGACGTGCCCTCCAGCAGCCACTCAACCACAAGCAAACATTGAGTCCCTGGGGTGACCAGCCCCGGGGGGCCCTTGTGACCAGCTGCCTCGCCTGCCTCCCAGTGCCTGAGTGCTTTAAGCGCCCTTGCCAGGGACCAGAACCCTGCTCGCTCTTGGGGTTGGAACTGACCCATCAGGTCCTAACCTAGGAACCCCAAAGCGCTGTCCCGTGGATCCTAACAGACGGTCTGCCCTCCGCCTTGAGTCCCCCCCACGTGCTGTGTACTTGAGTAACAACCTCATCTGCTTCTCCGTGACCTGGTGTTGCACCTACTCGTCGCCTTGGACCCCATGCTCCACTTCACGAGGGTTAATTTACCCAAGTCGTGACCACTGGGAAGAGGACAGTGGAGAGTTGCAGTTGGCCGGTGGAGAAATACCTTTTAGCTGTGAGGGGCTGGCTAACTGGCCGCCCGACCCCGTGGGGAGTCCCATCTGGGGGGCCCCCACAGCTGCTGGCGTCGGTGGGCAGAGCCTTGCACAGGGGCTGCCGCCCTCCGATCCCCACATGCAGGGTCTCAAAGCACCGCCCAGAGTCCTCCCTAGAGCACTGCTCTTGGGAGCTGGTTTGAGGGGTGATGGGTTCGTGACCACCCGATGGAAGGTGAACTCCCCTGGCTGACACTGGACTTGGGGTGTATTTCCTCACTCCAAGCGCAGACCCAGCTGTTGACCGGCAGGACGACAGGCTAAAGTTTTCTCCAGGTCCTGCTGGGGCGGGCGAAGGCTGGGATGCCCAACGACCTGTGACCACCGACTCACCAAAATGCCGGTTCTAGGCTCCAGGTCCCAGCTCGGTGGCCCTACTGCCTCTGCGGGGCGGGGGCGGGGGGACCCCATCCTAGGCGAGGCTGATCAAGACTCCCGAGGGGAAGCAGCTGCCTGCAAGCCTGGCTGCAAACCAGTATGAATATCCCCACGGCCAAATCCGTGCCCAGGGGTAAGAGAAGTAGAAGCTGACACTTGACGTCGTATCGCATCTTTGAAAGTTGCTAGGAGAGTAAATACTGCAAATTCTCAAGAAAAGAAAACTTTGCCAATACAGGAAGTGACGGATGTTAACTTACCATGATCATTGTGCAGTGCACACACAGGTCGAATCATTGTGCTGTACACCTGAAACCAGCGTGATGTTGTGTGTCAGTTAGCTCTCAATAAAGAAACAAACCGAAACTTGAAACTTTACACATTGCCAGAGTCAAATGCTTTTGCAGCAGAAGCAAGAAAAGAGGGGCCAGCCAGCTGTTAAAAGTGTCTGTTTACGGAGTTCCCGTCGTGGCGCAGTGGAAATGAATCTGACTAGGAACCATGAGGTTGCGGGTTCGATCCCTGACCTCGCTCAGCGGGTTAAGGATCAGGCCTTTCTGTGAGCTGTAGTGTAGGTCACAGACACGGCTCACATCTGACATTGCTGTAGCTCTGGCGCAGGCTGGCGTCAAAAGCCCCGATTAGACCCCTAGGCTGGGAACCTCCATATGTCGCGGGTGCAGCCTTAAAAGGACCCCCCCCCCAAAAAAGAAGTGTCTGTCTAAATCTGGGAGTTCCCTGGTGTCTCAGTTGGGTTAAAGATCCTGCATTGCTGCTGTAAAACGGGTTCAGTCCTGGCCCCGGGGAACTTCCACATGCTGTGGGCACAGCTAAAAAAAAAAAAAAAGGAAAAAAAAGTGTAAACACAGCCTGGAGCTGCTACTCAGCACCACAGAGGTTGGCAGCTAGCTGTATTGCCATAGACCCCCAAATTCATTACCTTTTATTTTTTGGTCATTTTTGGCCACCCTGAGGCATAAGGAGCTCCTGGGCCAGGGGTCAGATTAGGGCCCCAGGCTTGACCTAAGCCACAGCTGCGGCAACACCAGAACCCTAACCCACTGTGCAAGGCAGGGCTCAAACCCACGTCCCGATGGCTCTCAAGATGCCACCAATCCCGTTGCACCACTGCGGGAACTCCAATCCATCCCCTTTTAAAAGGACTCGGGTATTGAGGGCCCCTATCCCGACCCAGCCCCAAAGCCAGCACCCACCTCCGCTCGGTATCCAGACGGCCCCCACCAAGGCTCCCTGAGAGCTGGTCAAAGCAGGTGTTTCCTCCGTGATGGCTGGTGCTCATCGCGAGCAGCAGATAACGGCATTGCTGGTGGGTCCCGCAGGCAGAACTCGGTCTCAGGAGATGTGCTGCAGCAAGCCGGCCTCCTGCAGCCCGCACCGCAGATGCAGCTCTGTAAGAACGGCCGTCCGGCAGTGTCTCTGCCAGGAGGACTGCCCCGCACCTGCAGGGTTTGGGGAGCAGCTGGCGGGTGGGCCAGGTTCCCAAGCACCGGCCTCCAGGGGAAGCAGAGGGTAAGATAGAGACGGCAGTGGATAGATGGACAGAGGCCCCCTTTCACAAGACAGCTCTTCTCCCTCCGTCTTTAAATTGAAGCACAGTTGATTTATAATGTGTTAATTTCAGGTATATAGCAAACTGATTCAGATTATATATATATGTATTCTTTTTCAGATTATTTTCCGTAATAGGTTATTATAAAATTTTGAGTGGAGTTCCCTATGCCATACAGGAGATCCTTGTTGGTTATTTTATACATCAGGTGGTATGTACCCCTTAATCCCAAACCCCTAATTTATCCCTCCCTCCCCTGTCCGCATTGGAAGCCTTAAATTTGTTTTCCGTAATCTAGAGGTTATCATACAAGTGAAGCAAGCCAGACAGACAAAGGCAAATATCCCATGATGTCACTTACAGGTGAAATCTCAAAAAAAAAAAAAAAATACAAATGTACTTATTTACAAAACAGAAACAGACTCACAAGATCTCGGAGGCAGCCGATAGAGGCGTCCTGGCGTCCCACGTTCTTGCACAGATAAAATTCTTCCCAGGCTTCAAATTGGTTTTCATAGATGTGCAATTTCTCCAGCTGGGAGGCTAGGCAGGCAGAATTTACCTGCACGGATCCTGGCGCTGAGTCTTCAGTTCCTGATGGATCCTCCATAACCATTCTTAGAAAAAGCTCCCTCTCCCAAAACCTGGGACTTTGGCCTTGAGGGTACAAATTGGGGCCACCAGGTTTTCTGAATGCAGTTAACGTCGTTACAAACCTGCTGCTTCTGAGGCTCCTTGCATCGGTAGGCTGGGTCCAGCTCTGATGCTCTGAGAAGACAGCCCCAGGAGGAGTCAATCTTAGAGACTCTTGTCCTTGGCAGGACTCAAGAGTTGTGACCTTGCCCTTGAGCCGGTAGGTGAGACCCCAGAACAACTCAGAGCTTGTCCATGGCTTATTCCTCCAACAAAGATGAATTAAGAACTGCCAAGGACGTGGATCTTGAAATGCAAGAACAGGATCTGAAATCTGGCTTTAAAGAGCTCACAGTCTGTGAGTAGGGGGTGGGAGGCCGGGGATGGGAAGGTGATTAGGAAGTGAAGCAGATACTAAAATTACATTTTAAAGTGACAACAGTTGTGACTGAGAGGAGGGAGAAAAGGGTACTTAGTCCGTTTGGGCTACTCTAACGGAACACCATAGAGTGGGTGGCTGATAAAAAAAAAAAAAATCCTCACGGTTCTGGAGGCTGGAAATCCAAGCTCAATGTGCCAGAAGCTTTGCCGTCCTGTGAGTACCTGCTTCCTGGTTCACAGGCGGCTGCCTTCTCGCTGTGTCTTCACACGGCAGAAGGGACGAGAGAGCTCTTTGGGGTCCCTTTCAAAAGGGCACTACTCCCAGAGTTCCTGTTGTGGCTCAGCAGGTAAGTACCTGACATAGTGTCCATGAGGGTGGACCCTGGGCTCACTCCGTGTCCATGAGGGTGGACCTTGGGCTCACTCCATGGGTTAAGGATCTGGCATTGCCGTGAGCTGTGGCTTGGATCTGGCGTGGCTGTGGCTGTGGTGTAAGTCAGCAGCTGCAGCTCCAATTCCATCCCAGTTTGGGAACTTCCATATGTCACAGGTGCGGCCCTAAAAAGAAAAAAAAAAGTCAAACAAACAAACAAGGGCACTAACTCCATCCACGACGGCCCCACCCTTGTGGCCTCATCACCTCTAGAGATCCTACTGCCTAGTAACAGCAGGGATTAGTCCTCAGCATGTGAAGTGTTGGGGGTGAAAGACACAAACATTCAGTCTTCAGCAGGGACGGTGTTTGGGCTGATCACTGAATAATACAAAGGATTTCACAGACAGAGTATCCCAGGGCCCAGGGGCAGAAATCAGCATGAGTAAAGGCGTGAAGATTCAAAGGCATGTCTTTGTGACTAGTTTGAACCGGACATAGTTTATTTCACATACAGCAAACTACACAGATCTTAGGTATGTGTCTTGATGAAGTTTTGCACACAAATATATACCCATGTAATCAACACCCAAGATAAAGAACATTTCCAGAGCCCAGGCAATCCCCTTGTGCCCTCTGCTAATTTAAATCCTTCTCCCAGTTAACTGCTATGACATTAACCACCAAAGATCAGTTAGTCATTGGCCTTTATTGAAATGGAAGCATACAGTAAGTATGTATTCTTTGTGTCTTCTTATACTCAGGTTACGTCTGTGTTGTCCTTACTTTTTGCCAGTAGCAGTAGTTCGTTTTTTGTTTTGTTTTGTTTTTTGTCTTTTTTAGGGCCACACCCAAGGCGTATGTAACTTCCCAGGCTAGGGGTCCAATCAGAGCTGTAGCTGCTGGCCTACACCACAGCTATAGCAACACAGGATCCAAGCCTCATCTGCAATCCACACCACAGCTCAGGGCAAAGTCGGATCCTTAACCCACTGAGCAGGGCCAGAAATCAAACCCACGTCCTCATGGATCCTAGTCGGGTTCGTTACCGCTGAGCCACAACGGGAACTCCAGTAGTTCGTTCTTTTTCATTGCAGTGTATTATTCCCTTACATGACCTTACCACAAGTTGTTTGTATCTATTCTATGTTCATGAACACTTGGATCACTTTCGTTTTTTTTTTTTATTATAAACAATGTTGCCATAGACTTCTTGTGTGGTAAGTACTCACTTCTCTTCAAAAGATACCGTGTGGCTACAGTTGAGAGCGGTGGTTCTCAGCTAGGGGTGATTTTGCTCTGGTGGATGTCTGGCAATGTCTGAGGACCTTTCTGGGTGGGGAGTGGTGTGTGCTCCTGTCCTAGAGATGCAGCTCAATGCCCCACAACGCACAGGATGACCCCCCAACACAGAAAACCATCCAGCTCAAAACATTGACAGAAGCAGAAGAACCAGGCTGGAGTCCGACTTTGGAGGCCTTGTCTGCTGCACCCAGGCTGTGTTCAGTATGCCTCGGGGAGTCACAGATAGTTCTGGAAGGTGAGGTTTCCGCCCATGGAGGAGATTTCAGAATTAGGGGATGTCGGCCTGGTGGCCGGTGCCTGGCATCCTGGCGCTGACCACCCGCTGCAGCGCGCCCTGCACGTCGCGGTTCCGCAGCGTGTAGATGGCTGGGTAGAGCAGAGGCGTGAGGTTGATGTAGATGAGTGAGACCAGCTTGTCCTCCTCCAGGGAGCGGCTGCTCAGCGGCCTGGCATACATGGCCGTGGCACAGCCATAATGCAGCATGGCCACCGTGAGATGGGACGCCACCGTGTTGAAGGCCTTGCGGCGGCCCGTGGCCCCACCGGCCCCAAGGATGACCACCAGCACCCTGGTGTAGGACAGCAGGATCAGGGCCAGAGGCAGCACCAGCAGCAGCAGGCAAGCTGCCAGCAGGACGTGCTCCTGCAGGTCCCGGTCCCCGCAGGCCAGCACCAACACCGCCGGCAGGTCACAGAACACGTGGTTGACTAGGCCCCCGCGGCAGAAGGGCAGCTGGAAGATGGCCGCGGTGAGGCCTAAGGCCAGGAGAGAGCCGCCCACGCAGCAGGAGGCGAGGAGGCACCAGCAGAGCCCCGTGGTCATGAGCTGAGGGTAATAGAGGGGGCGGCAGATGGCCAGGTAGCGGTCCAGGGCCATGGCAGCCAGCAGCAGGCACTCGGAGCCCCCCAGAGCCACGAAGAGGCCCATCTGGGCAGCGCAGCTGGAGGGGACCACCGCCTGGCCCCCGGGAGGCAGGAGGAAGCCGGCCAGCATGCGCGGGGTCAGAACCAGCGTGTAGGCCACCTCCACGGCCGACAGGGCCCCCAGAAAGAAGTACATGGGCGTGTGCAGGGCGGCGTCCACCACGGCCAGGCCCAGGATGAGCAGGTTTCCCGCCAGCGTGGCCAGATAGAGTGGCAGGAGGAGGGCAAACAGCAGCACCCGGAGCCCCTGGGGCCACCCAGAGAAGCCCAGGATCACGAACTCCTGGGGGGTGGTCCAGTTTGACGCCAGCCAGCGGCTCATGCTGGGACCTGGGGGAGGACAGACGCATAGGCGGGAGAGGCGGTCACGTCCTTTGCCTGTCCCTGGCTCGGACCCCTCCGCCCAGCCTTCCCTGGCCCACCCATCACTTCCCCTCCGCCTCTCTCCGCCTCCCCCAGGCATTCAGCACCGTTCTCCCCAATCCGGTTTTTTCCGCCCCTCGTTTCCCACTGCCCAGAGTCCCCCAGTGTTTCAGACGACCAGAACCACTGGCCACCCTCCCTCCTGGCCTCCTGTGCCCCTACACTTCCAGGCACACAGGTGTCCCCGTGCACACCTGTCCCCTGTCCTCCAGGTCTCGCCAGCCTTCTACACCCCACAGCGCCTCCCGGGTTCCAGCCTCAGTGATGACAACGGAACAGATGACCACTGCAGGGGACCCCGTTGCTACCGGCCAAGCCTGAGCAGCATCAGCACCTCTGGTTCACAGAGGCCTGCCTTCCTCCCACCCTCATGCCCCTGCGGGAGCTCACACCTCCCAGCTCTTTGCTGACAAACACGGGAGCTCGCCTCCCACCTGCGCTGGCCTTTGTCAATTCTTGTACTTATGCCTTCCATTTCTTTCTCTTGGCTAGATTCAGGACGAACCCATGGGCTCACGGGCCTGTTGTTTCTGACTCGGTTACAGGAAAAAAACAAAAAACAAAAACTGACCAGGGAAGATGGTACACCCCGCTCCGTGTTAGGGCAAGCGGTCCCCTTCCTGCGTGACAGCGTCCCCTTCCACGGCTTGAGCCATGGTGACCAGCCCTGCGTCTCTTCTCTAAACCCACTCGACTCTCTCAGCTGCAGATCCTAAGCATGTCCACTGACACTTCCCATGCAACCGAGTCCTGAACCAAATGCACCATTTCAAACCCAAACTTCCCCTCCTTCCTTGGGAGGAGCTGGCCCAGCGCCAGAAGCACAAACCAGGAAGGCGGGCAGGTGGACTCCTGCTCCCTCAAGCGCCCGGGCGCCGAGTCCTGCGGCCACACCGCCGCCTCCAGAGGCTCCCTTCCCCCACAATGCGTGTCTGCTCTTTCCTGAGCGATTGCAACAGGTCCCCCACCCCACCCCCCGGCCTCCTGCTCCCACAGCCTCCCCACAATCACCTTTTCAGCCCACCCAGCGGAGCACCCCTGCTAAAGACGGACCCCAACTCTTGGCTTCACTCTCCCGTCTTCACCTTCAGGCTCCAGTCCAAAGTCCTCCAGCACAGCGTGGTGGTGGGGGGCACAGACACCTGTCCCCCAGGCAGGTCTGGTGTCATCCCCTCAGGGCACGGTTGTTATGGCAACGCCACTAAATTCAGCCTCCTGGGAGTTCCCTCCGTGGCCCTGCAGTGGAAACGAATCCGACCAGGAGCCATGAGGTTGCGGGTTCGATCCCGGTCTCGCTCAGTGGGTTAAGGATCTGGCGTTGCCGTGAGCTGTGGTGTAGGTTGTAGATGCGGTTCAGATCTGCTGCTGCTGTGGCTGTGGTGTAGGCCGGCGGCTACAGCTCCTGTTAGACCCCTAGCCTGGGAACCTCCATATGCTGTGGGTATGGCCCTAAAAAGCAAAAAAAAAAAAAAAAAAATCACTCCTTAAAAAACCTAATTCAAGCTTACCTTTCTTAAGGAGCCCTGTCTGGCTGGGTTGGATCACTGCTTCCAGATGCTTAAGCAACACAATGGACATCCACTGACACACATCGGAGGACCAGATGAAGCTGATGTGGACATTTCCAGCATCCCTTGAGCTGTACCTTCATATTTAACCAACGGCCCTCTCCTCCTGCACTGAGGTCATTTTATAGAATATAAGACCAACAGCCGCCACGTCAAGAACCATGAAAGCCTGGACCATCCAGTGAGGGACCACAAGCTGCTCATGATGCATCACAGCCCGTTTCCTCACCTGCAACAGAAGAAAGCTGGACCTTGGAGTGCCCTCTGTGGCTCAGCAGTTAACAAACCTGACTAGGACCTCTGAGGACGTAGGTTCGATCCTTGGCCTCGCTCAGTGGGTTAAGGATCTGGTGTTGCCGTGAGCTGTAGTATAGGTCGCCGGTGTGGCTCAGATCCTGCATTGCTGTGGCTGTGGCATAGGCCAGCAGCTACAGCTCCAATGTGACCTTTAGCCTGGGAACCTCCATATGCCATGAGTGCGGCCCTAAAAAGCAAAAAAAAAAAAAAGAGAGAGAGAGAGAGAGAGGGAGAGAGTTGGACCAGGTGATCTTTAAAGTTTCTTCCGGTTCTCACATTGGCAGTTTTATCAAAAGCTGCGTTTGTGGGAGTTCCCTAGCAGCCCAGGGGGTTAAGGACCTGAGTGATCACTGCTCTGTGTGGTGAAGGTTCAATCCCTGTCCTGGGAAATTTCCACATGCCATGGGTGTGGCCAAAATAATTTTTTTTTAAAAAGTTGTTTGTGCTTGTGCTTTTACTCCCAAGCTAAACCACTTTCTAAAAGATATTTTGATGTTTTAGGAGCCCATAAGGAAGTTGGAAGAGGTCAGTTTAATTGAAGAATCAGCAAAAGCAACGTGGCAGATGTCAATTCACAGATCTTAGAAGGGCCTTAGGCCAGTGCACACATCCATACAGCTTTTCTAGCTACACCTGTGTGTGCAAGTGTCCGTTTGCACACGTGTGTGCAGTGCACTGTGGGATCTGTCCGGCCTCATCCTTCAATCCTGGGGGAGGTGCTCGGAGAATAGGGATGTCAGGGGGCTGAGGAAGAGGTTTGGTTTCAAGTCCTGTCCTGTCGGTGATGTTGCCTGAGTCACCTCTTTGCTCTGGGTCTTAGATTCCTCTGTGGCCCCCGAGAGGACCCCAAGTTCCAGTGGTCCAGTCCCTCTGCCACCAGGATGGCGCCGCGGCCCACGCCTGCCTTCTCGTCTCTGCTCTCCCTGGCTGGTGGACAGAGCTCGGCGAGAGCCTGTAACCCCTGGAAGCCCCAGCAGCCTCCTCAACCCCAGAGGGTGGTTTTATGATTGACGGAGATGAGGTCTGTCAAGGGCCCAGAGAGGCAGCTCCAGCTATAGGAAGAGTAACTGAATGGAAAACAAACAAACAAAAACTAAAATGGAGTTCCCACTGTGGTTCAGCGGGTTAAGAACCCGACTGGAATCCATGAGGACGCGGGTTTGATCCCTGGCCTTGCTCAGTGCGTTAAAGGGTCCGGCATTGCCGCCAGCTATGGTCTATGCTGCAAACTTGCCTTGGATCCCGCGTTGCTGTGGCTGCGGCGCAGGCCGGTGGCTACAGCTCCTATTTGACCTCTAGCCTGGGAACCTCCATAGGCCACGTGTGGGGCCCTAAAAAGAAAAAAAAAAAACAAAAACTAAAAGACAAGCTAGGTCCTTTCTTCTGCTTCCTGCATACGTGGTACATTCTGGCTGAAGATCTCTGATGCAGAGAGCGCCGATCCCCAGAGGTGCGGAGCGGCCGGCAGCCTGCGCCCATCAGCTCCCCTCTCCCGGCTGCTCCCAGTGAGCTGGTGCCTTTGCCTCTCGTCCCCCACCCCTCGCCCCAGCTCTTCCTGGAAAACTCTCCAGAGACAATGACCCTGCCTTAGTCACTGGCACCCCTGCTGCTGCTGCTGTTACTGCCCTTTCTTCCTTTTTTTTTTTTGCTGCCCTGCAACACATGGAGTTCCCTGGCCAGGGGTCATATCCGAGCCGCCAGATCCTTGACCCACGGCACCCAGCCGGGGATCAAACCTGCATCCCAGAGTTCCAGAGACACCACCAATCCGGCTGCACCACAGCGGGAACTCCTATTGCTACTGTTTCTTGAGCCCTCGTGAGGGGCGGGCCATAGGCTCAGCGTTCTGCATGCAGAGTATTATTTCGTCCTTGTGAACGCCACAAGAAAATATTAAAATCATTGTTAATTTACAGGCAAGGAAGTTGAGACTCATAGAGACTGACCTGCTGGGGAGGGGGGTCCACACAGCGTCCCCCTGAATCAGGCTTTGTCCCCAGGTCTGGCTCTTCAGCAGGGGAGCCCGCTCTTCTCTGTGTCCCTCTGGCCTGTTGGTCCTCCTCCTAAATGAGGGGAAACAGAAATGGACTGAAGGCCAGAGGGGGCGGCAGACTCAGAGGCAAAGGGGCAGAAGCAGAGGCGGGCAGGGCGCACCTGCCGAGGAGGGCGGCGCGTTAGCGGGGAGACGCGTGCCTACCACCGGGCAGGGTGCCCAGCCCGGGGGTCCAGGCTCTTGGCTGACAGAGAGCGGAGGGGGAGAGATGAGGGGACAGGGGAATGGAGAGACAGAGACGGAGGTGGAAAGAGGGCAACAGACGGAGAGAAGAGAGACAAAGAGGCAGAGAAAACTAGGCAGAGACAGAGGAAAAGAAAGAGGCAGAGACAGACAGAGAGAGACAGAAAGAGAGGGAGAAACAGAGACAGGGAGAAAGAGACAGACAGGCAGACAGAGGTGGAAAGACAGACACAGAGAGAGAGAACTAGAAAGAGAAAGGCAGGGATGGAGACAGAGACAGACAGAGATAAAGAGGTGGAGAGAGAGAGAGAGACAGGCAGAGAAAAACTAGGAAAAGAGACAGAGACCCTGGCCTTCCAGGCCCCAGACTCCCTCCCCGCAGGGTCCCCTGTCCACTGCGAACATGGGCTTCAGGCTGGGGAATTTTGGCCTGGGTTTTGCACTCACTCAGGCCCCCGCCACCCACACCCACACGGCACTATCTTCCATCGCACCCCTGGAGAAAAAAGACCAGAATGTGGAAATTCACTCAGAGGAGACATCCAGACCCCAAATGCCAGCCGGACTCAATCCTTGGCTCCTTGGGGGCTGGATGCACTGCCCGCCCCTCTGTTCAGGAGGGAACGTGAGCCCCGGCAGTGACTCCAAGAGGAAGAGGTGGGTCTGGGGTGAGGAGAGGGTGGCGGGAATTCTGGCCAAAAGAAGCGCAGGTTCCAACCATCACAACACGGCCCTCACCCTCCACTCCCTACCCACCAGCCACACGGCAACCTGCACATGTCCGGGACCCCTGCCCCGCTGCCCTCACACATCCTTCTCCGTGTCAGAACGCCCCTCCCCTCCTGGAAATCTAGCCATTCTTCAAGGCCAAGATCAAGTACCGGCTCCTCTGCAAACAAAAATCTGGTAGCAGCGTTGAGGGTGGAAGGGTTTTGCAGGAAGCGGGGAGTCCGCGGACGCCCCCATCTCATTCTCCCTCTTCTCCCATCATCTTCCAGCTTCTGTTCTCAGGGACTCTCAATAAGAAGAGCGTCGCTTAACAGGTTTCCTAGGGCCCACTTAAGGGTCTGGTTGATCCAAAGCCCCCGGGCCTCATTAGTGATTTTCTCCCCTTGCTGTGATGCCTAAGGACCAGGATGGTCTCAGGAGGCTGGAGGCTGGAAGGGGACTTGGGAGCCTGAACTGGGGTCTCCTGGGAGAGTCAAAACTTCTGGGCCAAAGGGACAGGAAGCCACCTCCCTGAAGAGATGGAGAGACTGCCTACAGCAAGAGCTGGGGGTAAAGTGGGACCCAGGGGGATGAACGGCCCTAAGCGGCTGGCAGACAGTCCCTGGAGAGAAGAGGAAAGCTCCTGCTCTCTCCACATGTCCCCAGAGTTTGAACCAAGGGGTGGCCCGGAGACTGAGGATCTCTGCATGGATTTACTGTTGAGGACAGACACCCTCCTCCTCCTCGTCTCCATCCTCACCCACATCCTCACCCACATCCTCATCCTCATCCTCATCCTTCACCTTCAGCATCAACACACATGTTTAGCATGAAAAGCGCTGGACAACAAAACCCAGCAACACAGAGCTCTTGTGTTCTCACTGCCCATTTGCAAAGAAAATCATAGCACTGTGGTTCCCATTTGATATTAAACTAGACACATTTTCCACTGGTACGTTACCCTTTGTAACTATGTACTTTTAACTGTCTCCTTTAAAATTCCCGTCTTGGCTCAGTGGTTAACGAATCCGACTAGGAACCATGAGGTTGCGGGTTCGATCCCTTGCCTTGCTCAGTGGGTTAAAGATCTGGCGTTGCCATGGGCTGTGGTGTAGGTTGCAGACACAGCTTGGGTCCCACATTGCTGTGGCTGTGGCGTAGGCTGGCAGCTGTAGGTACGATTCGACTCCTGTTCTGGGAACTTCCATATGCCACGGATGCGACCATAAAAAGAAAAAAAATACAAAATGCCTGGTTTAAATTTCAAAGGTTACAAAACTATAGTCTATCCCAAGAACCTTGACTCCAAACTCACCCGGAGACAACAGATTTTTCTCTGGTTCCTATCTCTCCTTACACAGATATTCTCAGTACAGACGTGTGTGTGCATGTTATTGGTCATTTTTGTTTGGCCACATTTACGGCATGCAGAAGTTCCCAGGCCAGGAATCAAACCTTTGACACAGATGCTGCAATGACAATGCCAGAGCCTTAACTTGCTACACCACAAGGGAACAGCCCCAATCAGCTCTTTTTAATTGACAAATATGAGCACTGTCTCCAATCAGGTGTATGTCCTGTCATTTTACCGTATATCTTGGAAATCATTCTCTATTTGTATATTTTCATTTTAGTTAACAAACACTTAGGGAGTGTCAGGTAGCTCCCAGAACCTGCTCTACAGGTGATACCAAAATTATTGATCCATTCAACCCTCACCACAAAGATGTGAGGATTATTATCACTATTAAAAGCAAAAAGATGTGGAGTCCACTTCCCCTGGTTGCAGAGCTATGGGTGGGAGGTGGGATTTGGACCTAGGTGGGCGCCCACGCTTTTAACGACTCTGCCAAAGAGTCTCCGCGCCTCCTGTGGGGCCTCAGTGCAGTGGGTAGCCTTGTTCTTTTATCAGGTTGCGTCATATGCCATTTTATGTTTTTGCCATAATTTCTTCAACAAGTCCCTGCTGAAAAAACATTTAGATGGTTTCTGATCTTTGGCTATTACAACTGACACTGCAATAAATCTCTCTGGCCATATGGTATGTGTCACATATGCAATGAATAGGCCAAAGAATCTGTGCAATTTTCGTAGTTATTTTGTAAGTCGGGGACATTTTTTTCCTCCATGGTTGTTGTATCACTTTGTGCTCCCATCTGGAATATGTGAAAACACCCGTTTCCCTACGCATTCACAGTGCTATCAGATGGTTCTGTCACAGATAATTTGGTGGAAGTGTGGTACCTCCATATAACACTAATTTGTACTTCTCTATGAGCAGTTGACCTTTTCATATTTTAAAAAGACATCTGTGTTTTTTTGCTCCGTTTATTCATGTTCTTTCTCTTTTTTCCTACTTGCCTTTGACTCTTTGTCTTATTGATTATAAGTATTTTTTAACATACATAGTAAAAGAAGTAAACTTTGTAATAAGAATTGTGAATCTATTCCTGGTTTGCTATTTGTCTTCTGATGTTGTGAATAGTGGGTTTTGTCTCAGAGAATCATTTCATTTCAATGTAGTCAGATTTATCAATATTTTCTTTTATAGCTTCTGGGTTGTGTGTCGTACTTGAAAGACTGTCTATACTCTAAAACCAGAAATTGTTTGCTCAGTGTTTTCTTGTTAAACATTTACAGTTTGATCTTTCTAAAAAAAAAACGTTAAATGTTTCAAAGAAGACATGCATACGGCCAGTAGGCATCTGAAAAGATGCTCAACGTCACTAATTATTAGCGAAATGCAAATCAAAACTATAATAGGTACCACCTCACGCCAGTCAGAATGGCCATCATTAATAAGTCTACAAACAACAAATGCTGGAGAGGGTAGAGAAAAGGGAACCCTCCTGCACTGTTGGTGGGAATGTAAGTTGGTACAACCACTGTGGAAAACAGCATGGAGGTTCCTCAGAAAACTCAAAATAGTATTACCACATGATCCAGCAATCCCACTCCAGGGCACCTATCCAGACAAAACCATAATTTAAAAAGATACATTCGCCCCTGTGTTCATAGCAGCACTGTTCACAACAGCCAAGACGTGGAAACAACCTACATGTCCATCAACAGATGAATAGATTAAGATGTGATACATATATATAAAGGGAATACTACTCAGCCATAAAAAGAACGAAATAATGACATCTACAACAACAAGGATGCAACTAAAGATTTCCATACAAAGTACGTTAAGCCGGAAAGAGAAAGAAAAATACCATATGAAATCACTTATACGTGGAACCTAAAATATGGCACATATGAACCCATCTGCAGAATAGGAACAAACTCACAGACATAGAGAACAGACTTGTGATTGCGAAGAGGGCAGTGGGGGGAGTGGGATGGACTGGAATTTGGCGTTCGTAGCTGCAAACTACTACATTCAGAATGGATACACAAGGTCCCACTGCATAGCACAGGGAACAATCTCCAATCTCCTGGGACAGACCAGAGTGGAAAAGACTATTTAAAGAGTGTATACGTATGTACACCTGAGTCCCTGTGCTGTAAAGAAGACATTGGCACAACGCTGTAAATCAATTACACTTTAAAAAAATGAAAAAACAGTTAAATGTTTAATTCATATGTCATTTATCACATAAAATAAGGGCTGTGAATCCAATTTTATTTTTACCAAATGTTAGTCATCATTTGAAAATATACATCACAGCTGACGTATAACAGACCTGAAGAAAAGTGCACAAAATAATGGTAAAGCTGGATGAATTTTCAAAGTGATAAAACAGAACATGATCAGGACTCTAGAAAGCCTCCTCATCCCTTTTCCTACCGTTGTCCTCCTTCTACGCTAAAGGAAAAACAGTATTCTGGTTTTCGGCACCTTATATTAGTTCTGCTTGTCTTTGAATTCTAAAGTACCTGTTCTTTTGTGTCTGATGTCAGAGAAAACCTAAAGACCTACATACAGTTAACTATCAACATACTGATTACTTGTATACAATGGAGATCAAAACCAAGGATTCATTTCTAAGTAACCAAAAAAACAAACAAAAAAACCCACCCAAGATTTAAAGAAAAGAGAGGAAAGAATAAATGCCGGAGGTAGCTCTGCAACAGTCAGTCTTATTTGCATTTTTTCCTGGTACACGTGTTAGCTGCAAACCAGCAAGAAGGTCAGAACCATCCTCTTTAGGTCGATGGATGGTATCACAGAAAACAGTCTCAGCACCTGCAGATTCACCAGAAACCCCCGAGAGTTTAAGGGGAATAAGGAGAAGCTATCCTTCCGTAGCGCCAAATCTGCAAGCAAAAAGTTATCTTCTACACAAAGAAGCAGGAAAGTATGATCTATAATGACGTGGGAAAAAAATCAATCAGAACCAATCCAGAAAAAACACTGATGATAGATTTAGGACACAAGGACATTATAACAGTTTCTATAACTGTACTTCATATGTTTATGAAGCTAGAGGAAACACTGGACATGTTCAGGAGAAACATAGCATATATAAAAAAGGTGAAAATGAAAGTTGTAGGAGTTCCCGTTGTGGCTCAGTGGGTTAAGAGCCTAAGACAGTATCCACGAGGATGCAAGTTTAATCCCTGGCCTCGTTCAGTGGGTTAAGGATCTGGTGTCATTGCAAGTTGTGATGTTGGTAGCAGATGTGGCTCAGATCAGTGTTGCTATGGCATAGGCTGGCAGTTGCGGATCTGATTCAACCCCTAGCCCAAGAACTTCCGTATGCTATAGGTGTGGCCGAAAGAGAGAGAGAGGGAGAGGGAGAGGGTGAGGGAGAGAGGGAGAGAGGGAGAGAGAGAGAGGGGGAGAGACAGATGGAGAGACGGGGTGGGGGAGGAGATAGAGAGATAGAGAGATGGAGAGAGAGAGAGAGAGAGAGAAAGAGAAAAAAGAAAAACTTCTAGAAGAGAAAACACCCATGTCCTAATGAAAAATACACTGGATGGGATTAACAGTAGATTAGACAATGCAGAAGAGATTAGTGAATTTGAAGACATTGCGATAGAAACTATCCCAGAGAGGAAAAAGGACTACATTACAATGAATCATCAAGCCATGGGACAAATTCAAGCTACTTAGCATATGTGTAAATAGAATCTAAAAAGGAGAGGAGAGGCAGAAAAATATTCGAAGAAATAATGATCCTCAAATTTCCAAGTATAATAAGAAGTAAATTCACAGATCCAAGAAGCTCAGCAAACCCCAAGCACAAGAAATATGAAGAAAACAATGAAATAGCTTTAAATCAGTGACAAAAAGAAAATATAAAAATATCTACATTAAAAAGATACATTATACACAGATTAATAAACACAGGAATTATAGCCAACTTCTTGTCATGAACAACACAAGACTGAAGACAGTGGTGTAACATCTTTAAAGTAAAAAAATAAAATAAAATAAAATCTGTAACCAGTAAAAACACCTTTTAAAAAAGGTGATAAACTTTTTAGAATTTCTGGATGTAAAAAAAAGAAACTGAAAGAATTCTTACCTGCAGTAAATCTAAGATGTGTTACAATTGATGTTGGCAAAAAATATCTGTAGAGCAAACAGGCTTAGCTTGACAATGTACAAAGCTTGTGAAAATATAAGGCATTTAAATAGTCAAACCCAAAGCCAATATAATACTCAATGGTGAAAAGTTGAAAGTCTTCCAGCTAAATTTTGGAACAAGACAAAGATGCCCTCTCTTTACATTTCTATTCAACATAGTATCAGAAATCCTACCTCAGCAATCAGACAAGAAAAGGAAATTAAAAGTATCAAAATTGGAAGGGAAAAGGTAAAATTGTCATTATGTGCAGATAACATGATAGTCTATATAGAAAACCCTAACGACTCCACACAAAAACTGAGAATAAATGAATTCAGCAAGGTAGCAGGATAAAAGACTAATATATAGAAATCTGTTGCGTTTCTTTATATTAACAATGAAATATCAGAGTTAAAAAAACAAAATCCCATTTAAAACTGTACAAAACAAAAAAAAAATACTTAGGGAGGTAAAACCTAACCAAGGTGAAAGCCTATGCCTCAATAAATACACAACACTCACAACACTGATAAAGGCAACTGAAGATGATTTAAAGAAAGGGGAAGATAACCCATGCTCTTGGACTGGAAAAATTAATATTGCTAAAATGGCGCTACTACCCAAAGCAATCTGCAGATTTAATGTGAACCCTATTCAAAGCAGTCATGACACTTTTCAAAGAACTAGAACAAATACTCCTAAACTTTACAAGGAACCACAGAAGACCCATAACTGCCAGAGAATCCTGAGGAAAAATAACAAAGCTGAAGGCATAACCTTCCCAGACTTCAGATAATACTGCAAAGCTACAATAATCAAAACACACGGTGCTGGCGCAAGAACAGACATGTGGATCAATGGAACAGAATAGTCAGCCCAGAAATAAACTCACACACCTACATACAGCCAATTATTCTTCAACAAAAGAGGCAAGAATATACAATGTACAATCTCTTCAGCAAGTGGTGTTGGGAAAGCTGGAAAGCCTCATGGAAATCAATAAAGTTGGAACACTCCCTCACACCACACACAAAAATAAACTCAGTGTTTTAAAGTCCAGAATGTAAGACATGGCATCATAAAACTCCTAGAAGAGAACATCGGCAAAAAATTCTCTTAGATTTTCTTAGATAAGTCTTGCAAGGCAAAAGAAATAAAAAATAAACAAATGGGACATAGTCAAACTTAAAAGCATTTGCACAGCAAAGGAAACTACAAACAAAAAAGACAACGTACAAACTGGGAGAAAATATTTGCAACCAACGCAACCGACAAGAGGTTAATTTCCAAAACATGTAGATAGCTCATGTAACAGCAACAACAAAAAAAGTCAAACAATCCAATTGTCCATGGTTATTAACTGCATTATTTATTTATTTTTTGTCTTTTTGCCTTTATGTAGAGCCGCACCCGCGGCATATGGAGGTTCCCAGACTAGGGGTCCAACTGGAGCTATAGCTGCCGGCCTTCGCCACAGCCACAGCAACGCGGGATCCGAGACACATCTGCAACCTACACCACAGCTCACGGCAACGCCGGATCCTTAACCCACTGAGCGAGGCCAGGGATCGAACCCGCAACTTCATGGTTCTTAGTCAGATTCGTTAACCACTGAGCCGCAAAGGGAACTCCCTAACTGCATTATTTATTGGCATTACATCTGAAAAATGTTTCAACCTATTATGTGTTATAAACCAGTAGAGTCAATTGTGAATTTCGTTTGCTCTTCTAAACTTAATTTTCTTTGAAAATATTTAACCTATACTTGTTCCTTTCTATTCATTGAGGCCGATTCTTCAGCCATTTCAGACTTGGCACTGACTTCTCAAACACATCAGCGAATGACTGAGCAATACTAGCATCAACAGGCAACTCATCAAAAGACAAGGAAAACCACCCAAAAAATCACTTGCCTTGTTTTAAAATTGACTATTGATGTTGCTCTCAACTCTTCAAACACCAAAAAAACTGAAAATCTTAGTACACGTTTCTCTGTATACATTTTTTTCAGCTGCCTTCATAAAGATTTAATTCACTCACCACTAGTAAATAAGTGGTTTCCCTTCTTTGGCCAATAAATGGGTCACTCGGAAATTTAGTTTAGTAGCAGCCTCATTTTTACTTTTTATTTTTGTGAAGAAATGCTGATATGTTAGGGTTATTCTCTTTAAAATGTTCTGTTTTCTGACTTACGCCTCCTATGAACTGGGAATATTCTGAAGTTTAGTCTGGCAACGTCAGTGTATATTGTATTTAGCATAGCTACGGGGTCTTGACATAATAAACCCAATGCTTTGACAACTAAATCAACTACAGAATCATTTTCACTAAGTCTTAAACATATTTAAAATACACTTTTCTTGTTTTACAGACTGGATCTATTTCCCAGGAGCTGCTGGGATATAGGAAATATGACCACAACCTTGGAGTCCCCAGGGATGTAGGAAACACAAATATATACAGAACTGTTCTTTAAAATGTCGCACTGCAGTGATACATATGGCATTCAGAATGCTGCTGAGTCACCTGATCTCCCTTTTTTTTATGATGGGGTTACATCCTGATTAACCCACCCTAAGTTGGAAATATTTTAAGTCAAAAAATATATTTAATACACCTAACCTACCATCACAGCTTAGACTAACCTATCTTAAACATGCTCAGAACACCTACATTAAACTACAGTCGGGCAAAACCATCTAACACAAAGCCTATTTGATAACAAAGCGTTGAATATCTCATGTAGTTGATTGAATGCTATGCTGAAAGAAAAACAGAATGTTCTAAGTGTTTCAGCTGTTTACTCTTGTGACTTGCCACTGCGTGGCTGACCGGGAGCTGTGGCTTGCTGCCATTGCCCAGTCTCATGAGAGCAAATCACACTGCATACTGCTAGCCAGCAAAATATTAAAATCCCAGGTTCTGCTGAACATATATGGCCTTCCCACCACCATAAAATTGGAAAATTTTAAGTCAAACGATGTACATCAGGGGCCATCTGTAATTTACAATTAACATCTTAATTTAAAACAATCTAGCTTGGGAGTCCCAGCCACGGCACAGTGGGTTAAGAATCCAACTGGCTCAGGTTGCTGCAGAGGTGCGGGTTTGATCCCTGGCCCAGTGCAGTGGTTTAAAGGATCCTGTGCTGCTGCAGCTGTGGCTCGGGTCACAGCAGCAGCTTGGATTCAATATGCCACAGATACAGCCATTAAAAAAAAAATTGCTTATATTATTACCAACCTAATTCGATAGTATATAAAAAACACTCCCACAATATAACTGCCTTCTCTAACACCTCCTTTGGGCTATTACTGTCATACAACTTACATCTTGTAAGCCCATCAAAACAGGTTTTATAATTTCCTTATATTTGTAATAGCTTAAAATCTTTGTCTAGTAAGTCCAATATCTGGGATTTCTCAGGACCAGTTTCTATGGACTACTTTTTTATTTTCTGTGTATGAGTCACGCTTTTCTGTTTCTTTGCACCTATTTTTTTGTCTTTTTTTAGGGCCTCGGACATATGGAGGTTCCCAGGCTAGGGGTCTAATTGGAGCTGTTGCTGCTGGCCTACATCACAGCCACAGCAATGTGAGATCCAAGCCTCGTCTGTGACCTACACCACAGCTCACGGCAACGCTGGATCCTTAACCCACTGAACGAAGCCAGGGATTGAACCCGCAACCTCATGCTTCCTAGTCAGATTCGTTTCTGATGCACCAAGACGGGAACTCCTCTTTCTCTCTCTTTTCATAGCACTGAACATTTTAGAACTTTCCTTGCAGCACCGTGGGCTAAGAATCCAGCATTGTCACTGCAGTAGTGTGCGTTTGATCCCTGGCCTGGTAAATTCCATATGCCACTAAATAGCATGGCAGCTCTGGTCATCAGATTCCCTCCCCACTCCTCAGAGTTTGTTGCTTTCACCCTTTGTTATTGTACTATTTGTTGTTGGGCGATTTTCTCTGACTAATTCTTTAAAGTCCGTATTCTCTTTGTGTGAAGCCTCAGCTCATTTATCTGAGCTCTCAGCTAATGATGGGACAGAGCTTTTCCTTATGAGCCTTAAACTAGTAAGTTTCCCAGGCTTTGCCAAGAGGCCCCTTGTGTGTTAAGGTCAGCTTCCTTGCCCCAGCAATCCACAACTCTGCCTTAGCCACAACTTGCTGCTTGCTTAGCGTCTCAAGGCCAGCCAGACATGAGAGAGTAAATCTAAGGTATTTGCTGGACACATACACAGCCCTATGCATGAGCAAGTCCTTCTAGATCACCAAGAACAATACGTCAGAGCCTTTCGAAGCCACATACGGGCTTCTCATCCCCCAAATTTCCCTTTTAAGTTTTTTTGACCAGCCTCTTATTTGCCTCCACTGGTATCATCACCTTAGACAGCTATAATGTTACTCAATGGGCCACGAACTGTTTATGACAAACGCCCAGGAGGCAAACACTTACCCTCAGAGTAAGCTCTCCATCAGGGCAGATAAAGACAATTCTTGTGAATGGAGATTTCCTAGGGTGTTGCTGTCCAATCAAATATTGACAGTCCTCTGGGGATGGGGTTTTTGGGGAGCTTCAAAACCATTGGGTCCCCTCTGGTGGCTACTAGACCGCTGTTTTTCACAGCTACTACGTTTCTGAAGCTGCTGGCTTCCAAGGCTAACATAAAGCTAGGGAGAGGGTAATGGAAACGGGGAAAGTTCAAGTGCCCCAGAGTTCACCGTTCTCATAGATGCTCAGCCATTTTCTCGAATAAACTCCAGACTGTTGCAAGCCTTTGGTTCATTTGCAAAGTTCTGGAAAAGCAGACTTTGACAATTTCTATCAATGTTTTGTTGCTTTTATTAAAGATTCTCCGGGGTTCTTATTCCATTCGGGATGCGTTCGCCCCATCAAATTTACTCTTTGATTCAATCAATGAAAAAATTTTGCTTCTGAAAAAAAAATACTGGGAGAATTTTAAGTTTCTAAATCTGGAACTGGCAAAGGTGCGAGGAAATGGCGTTTCTCACACTCAGCTGGTGAGGATGTAACTTTGTGGAAGGAAATCTGGTATTTTCCCTATAAAACGGAATCTCCAATGTCACGTTTGCTGGGCGGAACCCTTAGGGTCAGAGCCTTTATCTGTTTAGACACAATTTCTCCGGGCCTAGAGGGCAGAGGGCTTTCGCCAAAAGGACCGAGGTGGAGAGATGCTGGGAAGACACACCTCCACTCTGGGCTATTCTGGGGGAAGGAGGCACTTTCTCCGGGTGTTATAAATAGCATCTTTTTCTTTTTTTTTTTTTTTTTTTGCTGCTGGAAGTTCCCGGGCCAGGGACTGAATCCGAGCCACACCTGTGGCAAGGCCACATCCTTTTACCCACAGCACCGGGCCCGGAACCTGCACCTCCACAGCGACCCAAGCCACTGCAGTTGAATTCTTAACCCACCGCACCACAGCGGGAACTCCAGTGTCCTCTTGTTTTAAAATGTACCTGGGGAACTTCCAGATGCCACGAGTGTTGCCATTAAAAATAAGTAAATAAAATAAAACGTACTTGGGATGAATTTATAGGTGTTACTGAGGGACGACATGTAGAGGTCAGTGGTGCTGAAAGAGTTTATTACCCAAAGTTCCCCCCAAACCAGGGACACACTGTGCGGGGTAGGACCATATGGAGCCTCAACACACACAGGAAGGGGGGGAGGGAGAGGAAGGGGGGAGAAGGGCTGGGAACCGAGGCTAGCCTCCATTCCTGGTGTGCTGGGGAGCGGCCAGGTGGATAACGTCTTTTGGATCCGCAGGAAGTGAAATGCACACATTAGGGTTTGTGGATGCAGGGTTTGCAATGACCCTCATGGGCCCGCAGGAGTTGACCCCCAGAGCTCCTCTGGCGGGTACTGTGGCCTTGTGGTCAGCGGGTGCCCAGCCTGTTGGTCTACGGGAGCTGGTCGGACACCTCTCCCCCCACCCAGCCCCGGCTGCATGCACACCCGCAAACACGGCAGCCCATGGGGGTGGGAATCCTGACCCAGAATTGCAAGCGGAGCAGTGGCAGCTCAGCAGAGACTGTCCCGGGAAGCATAGGAGCCAGGCGTCTGTGTCTGCACCTGCCCCATTTCACGCCCCCCGCCCCCAACGCTGGACCTTACCCTGCTCTCCAGCGTCAGGGCCGGCCAGGGCGAGGCCGCCTTACTCCTGAAACGTGAACGCTCTCCAGCTGGAGGGGCCTCCCCGGGCTCCCCAGAGTCCCATCTGGGTAGAAGATGGACACGGCCGCTCACAAAGCCCCCAGCCCAGCCCACCCCTCCCAGAAGCACTGGAATCCTCTCCAGGGCAGACTGACCTAGGGGCAACACAGGCTCTCCTGGACGCGGGTCCTGAGTCTGCAGCGCGCCTCCATCTCCGCCTGTGACAGGGCTGGTCCACGGCATCAGCGAGACGAGCGTCCACTTCTGAAGCGGAAGGAAGTCATCAGATTCTTCGGCTACAACCTGCTTAGTGATGAACTGGCGTTCCCTGGCAGCTTAAGGATCTGGCCTTGTCACTGCTGTGCTGCAGGTTCGATCCCTGGCCGGGAACTTCCACGTGCCCAAGATGCAGCCCCAAACAAAATAAAAACTACACCGTACCGTGACTTCGCAGACCCAGTTCGCTTTAACCGGGGCTACAAAAGACTTGCGCGTCCTCCTGGCCGCACAGAGTGGAGATGAGAAAGTCTGCCCAAGCTGTTTTTCAGGAGCTTCAAATCAGCTGTGTCTAGCTCGCGCTTGAGCTGGTTAAGACTGGTTGGGGCCGCTGACCCTCCAAGCGGACATGCGCGAGCGGCAGGTGGGCGACCTTTTGACGTCAGAGGGCCGAAAACTCCACCCTCAGAACACGCGGGAACCGCTCTGCTTCTTATAAGAAGCCTGCAGATTAGCCGAGCCTGCGAGCAACCACAATTATCTCACCTTTTTCTTATCTCCAATCACCTTTCTCTGGGCTCCCCATGAGCAGCTTTCTTCCGTAAACATCCAGAGCGCCTCGGCTTCAGGGCCGTGGGTTTGTGTTTTGTTCTCTTGTCTTGCTTGATGGGTGAATAAAGCTTTTCTTTGCCACAGACCTTGGCCCTGGCCTGCTTGGCCTGCAAACAAAAACTCTCCCTGGGACCCTCAACTCAGTTCCTACTTCTCCCAGACCCAAGGTGGCTAGGCTGGGACCCGGGCCCCTTTGGGTGCTGTGCTTGCTTCTGGACAAACATGTCCTCAAGCAACAGAATACAAAGAAACCATAAGGGACTAAAAATAACCTCAGGCAAGCGCAGTTGGGGGCGATTATGCACCATAAGATACAAAAAGGCCACAAACCAACTGCCACTTTTGAGGGGCTGGGAGCAAAAGCGGGGTACTGGGCATGCTCCCTGCACATGGCACCACCAAGTGGGTGGGCAGACCCCCCCTAAGCCACCCCTCCGGTCAGCCCCACCCTCATCCTATTTAAGGAACCAACTCCTCACCCCCCCCATCCCACATCCCCAGCAAGCAAGGGCACCTGTTATTTGCTTCTGTTCCTCATGCTGCAGCCTGAGTCCCAATACAGCCTTACCTGAATCCTCACCTGGCCTCTTATAAGTTTCTATCGGTCAAAGTGTCCAAAGGCCTGGGTGGGTGTCACAAGTGTCACGGGCAAAAGCCCACTGACAATTCCCTGGAAAAAAAAGAATCTGTGTGATGAAATAAAAATAAAAGTTCCCATCGTGGCTAAGCAGTTAATGAACCTGACTGGTATCCATGAGGATGCGGGTTCAATCCCTGGCATCGCTCAGTGGGTTAAGGATCCGGCGTTGCCACGGGCTGTGATGTAGGTTGCAGGTACAACTCGGATCTGGCATTGCTGTGGCAGTGGCGAAGGCCGGTGGCTACAGCTCCCATTGGACCCCTAGCTTGGGACCTCCATATGCCGCGGGTGTGGCCCTAAAAAAAAGCATAAAAATAAAAATAAAGTCTAACTTATTTCTCCCCCCCGTGCTTAGTTTCATTTGCTCACTGGGTGCTGGGAGCAGAGGTCTGGCACCCGGTGCTTCGGACCAGAGTTCCCAGTGCGGAATGACTGCCTGGACAGTTGGGCTCGGTGGGCCACGTGTGGAAGCTGCACCTGGCACTGCCATCTGCACCCTGAGCTGCGATGTCCACCCCCTTCCCCCTGCCCCAGCGAGAACCCTATAAAGCAGCCCCTACCCTGGCCTTTCTGCCTTTGGGGGTGTTCTAGACCCCAAGCTCGCACCTTTCCATTCCTTGATTAAAGAATGAAAAGTTTTCCTTTGCCTCTGAAGGGAACTGTCTGTGTTCTGTTGGTGCCAGCAACACAGGCAGGAGGACCCCTGCAGGGGACCCACTGGGTGGGGCTGGCTGGTAACACAAGGATCCTGAGGGCGGGTCCTCAGGAGGAAGAGCCCTTGTGGGTCTCCCCTGTGTGGCTTCAGGCCCCCGCCCCCAGAATTTGCAGGCACAGGCCTGGATGGAAAGGGAGGTTGTCATCCCGATGAACTGCTTCTGCCGCAGTGAGCTGCCCCCACCCAGGGCTGTGGCCACGCAGATCAGATCGTGCCAGCTGCTCCCAGCACCCCCCTTGATCTGTCCCCCAGCCTCCATCCACCTTCCATCCTTACCTGTCCTCTGGGGCTCAGCCTGCGGGAAACGGAGCCCAGAGCCTGCCCCTGACCCCAGGTGCGAACCCAAGTGCCCAGAGCTGCGGACCTAGATCCCAACCTGGGAACCCTTTTTGAAGAGAGATGAACCCAGGTCCCAGGCACAGGCAGCCCAGGGGTCCCAGCACCAAGGGGCCCACAGCCCAGCGCTCGGAGCCTGGGACAAGGAGGAGGAGCGGTCCAGGATGGGGAGCCCGAGGAAAAGCCCTGCGCAGCCCAAAGTAGCCCCGGGGACAGAGATCAGCCACTGGAACCCTAAGGCCATCCTTCAAATTTCAACCAACATCCCTGATTTTCAGATGGTCCCTCCTTTATCAGCTCTCTCAGACACTTGAGCCCTCCACAGCAGTAATTGTTTTTAATCAAAATGCCGTCTGTCTCCTTATTAGATTGTTAGCCCACAGGGCGCTCGTGACAGGGGCTAGCCCCAAGTTCTGACCTAGCCGGGACAGTTTCAGAATCAACGAACACGAGTTGGTGATGCAGTTCCAGGTGCTGCCACCAGAGGGCAGGGCTGACCCACGGTTTCCCCGGGGACCGCGGTGGTCCCCGGGCCGCTGGCTTTCGCCGGCGTGGCCCACCTCTCCTGCCCGAACCCAGGTGCGAACCCAAGTGCTCAGAGCTGCGGACCTAGATCCCAACCTGGGATCCCAGCCCGGGGTGAAGGGCGAGGGTGCTCTCCGCTCTGCAGCCGAGCCGTGGAAGGGAGTGCTCGTGGTCTCACCTCTGGGCGTGCGGCTTCCACGTGAAGTCCCGTCTTGCCTCGGCTGCGGGCCGCCGCCTCCAAGCGCAGAGTCGCTTTCTTCTCCTTCCCTCTTAGGCTGGGGCGAGTGTCCGTGCAGGGTGTGAGCGGGTCCACACGTTTCACTGCTCTCCACTCAGACGTTTATCCAGCCTCCTGTTTGCAGCCTCACGCCCATCCCCACCCGCTAGGTCCCTGAGCCCTCCAACCCTACGCCTTCTCCTGCCTTGAGGTCCCCCGCCTCGTGCATTTTACTTCCGCAGGAAGGGCGCTTCCTCTGGTTTGCTGGCTTGGGCGATGCCCATTAGCACACTTTTGTTCTTCTCTCTTCTGATTCCAACTCTTTATGTTCTCTTTATCTGTGGCGTTTAAGCCCCTTAAAAAAAAAATAATTCCATGTTGCGGGCTTTCAGGTGGAGTGGAGTCTGTTACAGGCTGGTTGGTGGGTTTGGGGGCAGGCGAGGTGTTGCATCCTGCAGACTCTGGGGCACATAATTATAGAGTCTGGGCACCATTATCTGCAGGATGAAGTAAACAGAGCAAGGGGGCTGAAGCCCACACACTCACTGATGCAGGAAGTGAATGTACAAACTCAGATTTGGGCTTGTGTGAAAAGGCCGTTAACGACCTTCTCCTCCTGGGGAAGTCTGCAGTCCGCTGAGACACACAGAGATGTGGCAATATCCCTTCGTTATGCACAGCTCTGAGCTGGAGGAATGATCTGGACCTGAGGCCACGCGGGCTGCGTCATGCTTTGCACCTGCCAGCCACAGGTGAAGTGGAAAGTCACAGGTGCCTTCTGGGGAAAGACGAGCCCAAGCACAGAGGCCGGGTGGGGTCCGCTCAGTATTCAGCGCCTTGTCAAAACTCACAAAAAACCCGGGCGTCCAGGTGAGGAGGGGGCTGAGCGGGTGGGAGGCCCTTTCCTAAGAGGCATGACAATCCCTTTCTGGAAACATGAGTGGTGAGAAACAAGCGTTGTCCAGACTTTAAGGTTTTTCACATCCCAATTTATATCCCAAGGGTGCAACCCACTTCCGGAAGTAAATAAGAGAATCACTGGCACCTCCTTCTCAGATGACTGGGCATCAAGACTCCAGATACGGTCAGAGGAACGGACGTGCAGCAAATGGTACCATCTTAGTGAGAAAAAGTGTGATGATAGCTGGAAGCACACCTGCGTTGAAGAGCTGCGTGCCGGCGACCCTAAAGTCAGTGACAGTGTGAGACCGTGGGCTCCGGGGCCAGGGAGTTGTCTTTTCCAAGAAGCGGAAGGTACACATTACACTGGTATCTTTACATCAGCCCAAGTAGGACTATTTACACTGTAGAGATCCGCAAACGCGACCAGTCAGAGAGCCAGCTGTTGACGCTTCCCACGCATCACCCCTGCCCCTGCACCCCTCAGCTTTACCAGCCTTTGGGTACCACCTCCCCAGGGAAAGCAGTTTCCCCGCTCCTGATCAAAGCCCAAACGTGCTTCCCATTCCTCTTGCGAGCGTGCACTGGTGCGCGTGCATGCAAACACAGACGCGCAGCAGAGAGAACCCAAGCAGGTCCTAGACTGCGTCATCCAGGCAGAAGGGACTGCAGACCAGTCGTCCATCAGCAGCTGACAGTGACCTACCTGCTTCTCCCTCTGGAGGGAGGCCCCATGGCCTGGTCTCTGCGGGGAGTGGCTCCTGGATCCCTCCCCCAGGCGGACTCTGGTCTGGAGGAGGTCCTCACGGCTCTGCCTCCACCGCAAATGAACCTTTTGAGGTCAGCAAATCTGCATTTTTACAGAAGAAAACCAGACTAGAAGAAGGCGCGCCCACCCAGCAGCCCTGCTCTGCCTGCATGTCCTGCCCTCTCATCCAGCTCTGCCCCCTGCCCTTTTCCTGATGGCTCACCATCCGAAGGCATCTGTCACTGTGAGCAGCTCCTCTGGCTTGGTTGGAGCAGGGACCGCTCCAGACAGTGGCTGGGACCCTTGAAGAATGGAGACTAGCTGGGCACGCCCGTGCTGCCATAGGGCCCGACACTGGAGTCCAGAACACACAGCAGAGGCGAAGAGGCATCTGTCATCACTTGAACCTCAAAACTTAATTTTAACAGATAATCCAGAGAGGCAAGTGTCCCCCCCCCCCCGCCCTGTTCCTATCCGTAGGGATGTGCTTCTCCGTCGGCAGTCAGGTTGTTTTTAGCCTTGGCCTCTTTAAATCCCCCCAGGTACCCCTTTGGCAGCACAGAGTTCAGCTGCAAATGCCACTGATTGCCTGCCAGATCTTACCCGTATGTGAGTTATCCACAAACTTGTAGCTCCCCTTTACAGGGTTGCCTGCTCCATTTTTGGTCTTCTCAATGCGGGGTATGTTATTCAGCATCCCTGCTGCCCAATGTGCATCCACGATTTTCAGCATTAGATCGCTAGGACTTCAGGATTTTTAAACAGTCCCATGTGATCATCACTTCAGCAATTTTCAACTTGAAGCCTGAGGTTGGTGTACAGGGTGGCGTCCCTCCAGACAGCACGCGGTGGGTGCAGCTGTGTCCACTCCATTCTCCACAACCAAACCTATTTAAGAATTACATGCGTTCCACTCTCAGATAAACACTCCCTGCATGCTCCCGCCTCGGCAGCTTGTAAAAGGGATTAGATAAAAGAGGCTGTTTCAGTCGGCTACACGTTGGGGACCGGCCCCAAAAGGCAACTCCACAGCTGGCTGCAATAAATTTCTAAATGGAGCTGGGGTGGGGTCTCATGAGGGTACACGTCTGTGCCCTGCTGGCACTCTGGCCCCGGCCCCCAGCCCCAGCCGCTGAGCCTGGGAAGGGACAAGAAGTAGGAATGGGCTGAGTGTGGTTTGGGGCTGGGGAGGCCCCAGGTACCCCCACCTGTAGCCCTGGATGCTTCTCACGAAGTTCCAGGCCTGCCTCCCAGGCTTCGGGGCTGCACCGCCGGGGCAGCCACCTCATACCGCGAGATGACCGCCAAAGTGAGGGACATGCCTCGCGGCCGCCCGCAACCCGCTGCTGGCTCCAGCCTGGGTGCCTGGGTAAGAACCAGTCGGCTCCCCCGCCGCCGTCCAGGTCTCCGCGCGGCGCAGTTCCCGGGGAGGTCCTGAAGCCACCGGGCAGAGAGTTCCTGCCCCGCGGCAGGTCCTCCCGGGGCTTGGAGCCCGAGGACGGTGGGTCTCGGTGGATGCCCGTCTTCATCCTCTGACCCTCAGGGCTGAAGCAGTCCACCCCATCCTGTCCCTGCTCTCATCCGTCCCTGCACCTGCCCCTGCCCCGCCTCTGTTCTGTCCCATTTCCTCCTTATTCTCGCCCCTCGCCTGTCCTGCCCGTCCCTCGGGCCCCCTCGCTGTCTGTCTCTCCCTTCCTCGCCTGCCGTCTGCCAGCCCCTCCTCTCTGGCCTCCTCTCCCCAACCCCCGGCAGGAGGCTGTTACGAGCTTGGAGGAGATTCTGTAGGCTCTCCTGGGTTCTGGCGTTTGGGATGGGAAAGGCAGTGTTGGTGGGGAAGTGGGACCACAGCAGCGTCAGGACCAGCGAGCGCCACATGGCCAGGCAGGCAGGGCAGCTGGGCGGGTGCGAGGGGTGGGAGGTCAGAGGCCCCGCCCTCTGTGCACCCCCTCTCCCCCTCCCGTGTGTCCCGGCGCCCCCTCCTCACCTGCCCGCAGGCCTGCTGTCGTCTGGTCACTGGCCTCTGGCCGCTCAAAGACTCTCAGTCCACACACTTCTCTAAGGAGCGGCCTCTGCAGCTTTAGACGCCTCTTTGAGCCCCAGCCAAGCTCCACTGCTGACCACGCCCCTGGCCGGAAGCCCGCCCCTGCCACGCCCACCCGATACTGCAAAGGCCACGCCCCCAGAACCGGCCCCGCCTGGATTCTTTAACCACACCCCGCGCCGAGGCGAGTCTCCACCCACCGCCGCGTCTCTATTTGGCTCAGGCCCCCAGCACCATGGCGCTTCTGGTTTCTCAACTCAGCGAGACTACCCAGCTGGGCTTGAGGTGCCCTTCCCTGCGCTGCGGCCTGGAAAGCCCCCCCGCGGTGCGCTGGGGGCCACTTTGCTTCTCTTCTCTTGGTGATCACTGTCTTGCCTGAGGTTCACTGTCCGAACGCCATGGTTTCATCTATTCTGTCCAATATTTTAGCTGTTTAGTCGGGAGAGCAGGTCTGTTTCCTGTTACTCCGCAATGGCTAAAATTGGAAGATGAGAAATCTGTTATCTTTTGCATGACTGCCTCTTTAGAGAGGCTTTCAAAATTTTATCTTTGACATTAAACTTCACTTTAAGGAAGTAAGAAATTTCAGTATCTTTCCTGTTTGGAGCTCCAACTGTTCTTTTGAGGTCATACTGGCTTTTTTCACGTATATGAAATGTCAGTCCCCATCCCTCCAAGTAGCTCCCCCCTTCAGTTGCTTCTAACTCTCCCACGTCACATTTTCGTTCTTCTCTCTGAAGCCTTCTGCAAAAGCTCTTGGCCACAACGTTATTTCCCATCCATTAACCAACCACTGGCTCATCTAAGCTACTTATCCTTAATACTGAATATACCTCTTCTTTTGAACTGTTTACCTCTGATTACCAACATTCTTTTCCCTTTGAGGATATTTAGCATAAGTGACTCCATTTGTCTTTATTTCAAGACTAAAGTCCTCAGGGGTCTTTTTGCAAGGACTCATTTTCCCCTGGGAGTTTCCGCACTCTTGGCTGCAGGACAGGCCAGTCAGGGCCGGCTTCTCAGTGTGGGTTTACGGAGGGCATGGCTGCCTCAGAAGGAGCACAGCCAAGCAGGGACGGGTTATCAGTCTGTCCACTTCTCCCAGACAACCGTGCTGCAAAAAGACCCTCCCCTGTTTTTTCTTTTTACAGCTGCACCTGCAGCATATGGAAGTTCCCAGGCTGGGGGCTGAATCAGAGCTGCAGATGCCAGCCACAGCAACAGCCACACCAGATCCAAGACACATCTGCGACCCACACCACAGCTCAAGGCAATGCCAGAGCCAACCCACTGAGCAAGGCCAGGGATCGAACCTGCATCCTCATGGATACTAGTCAGGTTCTTTTTTTTGGGGGGGGGGTCTTCCAAGGGCCACACGTGTGGCATATGTAGGTTCACAGGCTAGGAGTCGAATCGGAGTTGCAGCTGCCGCCTACACCACACCACAGCCACAGCAATGACTAGTCGGGCTCTCAATCTGCTGAGCCACAACGGGAACCCTGCCTCCCTCCTTATAAAATCATCAGTAAAACACATCAAATTTCTGCAGACTGGGGCCTGCACACCCCCATATTTATTTTACTGATTCCTCCCCACTCCCACCAGGCTTGAGGGTGCAGTACTGCTTTCCCGTCCCACTGGCCCGTCAGTCAGGCACTGCTCCGGGCTCAAGTGTGGAGACAACACACCTGTGCAGCCGTGCTCAGCGGGTGCCACGCTGTTGGCACCAGTCTCTTCACTCCCTCGACTCCACATCTTCCTCTGCTGAGACCACAGCCGTCCTTCCTTCCCTCGTATTCCTGACACTACTGCTCCATGTGCTTTGGCCACAAGTCAGCCATTCAATGGCAGTTCACAGTCTGACAGCAACAAGAGGTTTGATTTCATTCATGTGAAAGGGAATTAATTTTTTTTGTCATGACTACCACTGTGGGAACTGGGGAGGGTTACTTTCTACTTTCTCCATGGCCTTCATATAATTTAAGGTGGGGATACTGTGACACCGTCATTGCTACATGTCGTATGTCTCCCCTCTTTAAAGGGCTTGGTTGGACAGTGTATCTGGGCATAATCCGGGAATAACGAACAGCTGGTGAATTTTCGCCCTTGGGCGTAAGCGGTCTGGCACTAATGTCTTCTGACATATTGCAGAGATTCCAGAGAGAGGTCTGAAGTTAACTGGCCCGAAGCTGAGTGGCAGCGAGTACCGCGGTGGTGGTGGGGGCTCATGATGCAGGCGCTGGCCGGGGCTGGTGCGGAAGAGGGGGTGCGGCGGCATTGGCTGACCGCGTGCCTAGTGCCTACGCCCAGGGGACTGAGGGGACAGTTAGCCAATGCAGGGATCACACCTCCAAATCCCATCCAAGCCCTCGGCTACCCCTCCACCAGCAAGCAAGGCGCTGTTATCTGCTGACACCTCACAATCTAGGGGGAGCAAAGTCAAATAAAGCCAAGTACCTAGTCCACGGCGCCGCCAAGCATCAAAATCCCGCTGCGGTGCCATAACCCAGCCAGCCACCCTCTGCCCATGCTGAGGGCCTCTACTTGTTCGTGGCGGGAGGTCTTAGTTAATTGTTTCCTTCCCTCGCTCCCGTTTGTGCTGTTAACTGTGCATCTTACATGTGCTGAGAGGACAACCTGAAAAAGTGAAAATACTTTTCATTAAATCAAACTCACTGCTACATTGACCTCAAAGAAAGGTCACTTCTACGCCAGGGAGATAGATGGGTGGAGATGCACCCCAAATTCGGAAATATAAAGAACAACTTGCCTGAGAAAATGTGAAAGGTTTACACACATCAGTTCTTTATTGAGAGGCAGTCCAGACCTGCTTGGATGTGCCACTTCTATATGCAAAAGCGCAGGAGGACAACCCACGTAACGGCTCTGTCACCTTTTCAACTATTTACTGAAAACATACATTAAGTTTTAAGGTCGAAGTGTAGGAAATGTTAATAGTTGCCATTAAAACTAGGAGTATTTTCCTACACAAAATTATGCAGAATCTGCCACTGATTTTCTGTTACGCAGCATACTCACCTACATCTAGAAAAATACGTCAAGAGTGCTGAGCAACAAAAATTGTTAAGACATCTGATTTTAAAAAAACCTTTTATGGAAGTGTAATATACATGCAGAAAAACATACATCTCCTAAGTGCACAGAACACTCAGATATTCAGCACCAATTTAGAAACAAGTTGTTACCAGCACCAGATAAACACTCTTTGTCAGCCCTCGCTGGGGATAACCACTCTCCTGATTTCTAACTCCACAGACAAGTTCAGCCTGTTCTAACAAATTTTTTTTTTTTCTTTTTAGGGCCATACTCATGGCCTATGAAGGTTCCCAAGCTAGGGGTCGAATCAGAGCTACAGCCGCCAGCCTACACCACAGCCACAGCCACAAGGGATGCAAGCCACATCTATGACCTACACCACAGCTCGTGGCAACGCCAGATCCTTAACCAACTGAGAAAGGCCAGGGATCGAACCCATGTCTTTATGGATGCTAGTCAGACTTATTAACCACTGAGCCATGACGGGAACTCCACATTCTTATACCTTTTCTATTTTTCTTTTTAGCACTGCACCTGGGGCATATGGAGGTTCCCAGGCTAGGGGTGGAATTGGAGCTACAGCTGGTGGCCTGTGCACAGCCAAAGCAATGCAAGATCTGAGCTGTGTCTTAAATCTACACCACAGATCATGGCAATGTTAGATCCTTAACCCACTGAGCTAGGCCAGGGATCGGACCTGTGTCCTCAGGGTTCCTAGTTGGGTTCGTTACTGCGGAGCCACAAGAGAAACTCTCTTATACCTTATATAGACAGGATTATACAGTCGGCTTGCTCGTGTCCGGACCCTTCACTCAGCATTCTCTGTGAGCCTGAGCTGCTGCTGCCTGTGCTTACTGCCCGTTCAGCCTCCCAGCTCTGCGGGGTTCTGTGAACCATGCCACTTAGGTTCAAAGTTCTACTGCACAGGTGCCATCAGGGGCTTTTGGGGGCAGTTCTATGCCATGAAAACTCTAGGACATGTCCTGCGGTGGACATACATATGCTCAATGGCTATGCGTTGGGTAAAAGGGTACACACACAGCTCCGGCTTTAAGCGCCAGCTTTCCAGAACGGTTCTATCAGCAAGCATTACCACTGGCAGAGGAGGCTAGCTCCTGTTACAACCCTGACAAAATCTGACACTTTCTCCTGCTTTTCACTGTAATCACTTCAGAGGGTGGGTGCACACGGTGTTTTAAATCCGAGTTTCCCAGATTACCGGTAAAATTAACATACCTTTTCACGTTTATTGGCCACCTGGATAGCCTCTCTTGTGAGGTGGATGTCCAAGTCTTTCGTGCATTTCCCACTTTTTTTCCTTGTTGATTTGTAAGTGCTCCTTTTATTTTAGATCAGCTGTCAGCAAAGTCCAGACCTCTGTCAGTGTCTTTGAACAGCATTGCGGGGACATGGCCCTGTGCGTGTTTTTGTCCTGTATGCGACTTTCACATTACCCGTCAAAGCTGAGGGGTCGTGAGGGGAACCCACAAAGTCCCAAATACTATCTGGCTGCTTACCAAAAAAAACTCACCAGTCCCTCTTGTACACTCAACTCTGCCGCCAAGTATTCCGAGTATCTTCTCTCTGTGGTCTGCTTGTGCACTTTCTCAATGGTGTCCTTTTGAGAAACTGAGGTTCCTAAAAGTAGTATGTCCAAATGAACAAGTTTTATTTTATGACTTCTTTTATGCTTCTCGGGTAAGAAAAGTTTGCTTGCTGCAAAGTTATAGTCTAAATTTCCTTCTTATTGGGATACAAAATCTGTAAAATTGACTTGTGATGATTTATGTACACCTATAATTGAAATAAAATCCATTAAAGTGTAAAAAAAAATAGTAACATGAAAGTAACATTGACTTAATGTATACAATGTGATGAGTCTTATGAGACATTCATGAGTCATGTTTGAATGAGGGACATGTCTTTGTGGGATGATAATGTCTAGTAGGTGGCAAATGCTGAGCAGCCCCTAATCACGTGACAATAAAATGCCTACATGTTTCTGAAAAAAAAAAAATAAAAATAAAAAATAAATTTCCTTCTTAAAGCTTTATTTATTTATTTGGCTATGCCCAAGGCCTGTGGAAGTTGCTAGGCCAGGGATTGAACCCACTCTACAGCAGCAGCAGACCCAAGTCACTGCAGTGACAGTGCTGGAATCTTAACCCGCTGTGCCGCATGGCAACTTGAAAGCTTTATTATTTCACATTTCATACTTAAAACTGCACTCCATCTCAATTTGATTTTTCCATTTTCTATTAAATCACAAAATTTAATTGACAAAACACTTACTGGAAAGAACAGCCTTTCTCACATTTTATTATATTATCACCTTTGCCAAAAGTGAGTGAATAATGTATGGGTGTTTCTGGAACCTTTATTCTGTTCCACTGGTCAATTTATCTTTATGCCAATACCACACAATTGGGCTTTATAACAACTCTTGATGTCTGGCCCTACAAGTTCTCTAGAAAATAGCCTTGATTCTTGGTCTTTAGAGTTTTTATATGAAATTCAGAATTTCCAGTAAAAAATTTGTTGGATTTTGATTATGATTACATCAAATATGTGAAGTAATCTGGGGAAAAAAGATACCTTTTAAGATTGTCCTGGAATCCATGAACAGGACATATACAGTTCACTGCTCTGTAACTTTTTTTCTGGATACAATTATTGAAAATATAGTGTTAGGTCATTTTCCCCCCAGGCACTTAAGGATTTCTGATACTACTGTAAGTGATATTGCTTTAAAACTGCTTATTTTCTATGCTCATTGCTGGTATATTAAAACCAAGTTTTGCATAATGACCTTGTATGCAGGGATTCTGCTAAATTTACTCAATTCCATTTATCTATATATTCCCCAGGATTTTCTATGTACCAAAATCATGTCACCTGAAAGTAAAAGTTTTAGTTTTTTTCTAAATCCATAAGCCTTTTCACTCTTTTTTTCTTCCCTTACTCTCCTGGCTAGGTCCTTCTGCACAATACTGAATAAAAACTAGTGACAGCAGATACCCTTGTCGAGTTTTTGATCTTGGGAGAAATTTTCACTATTTCACCATCTGATATGCTGTTGGTTGTAGTTTAAGATATTCTTTACCCCAAAAAAGGAAGTTCCTTTCTAGCCACAGAACTAAGAACACAAACGGATCCTGCATACTAGATTATCTTTCTTCAGTGTGACATATTACAGTGATTGGTATTTTATTATTAAAATACCCTCACATTCCTGGAGTAAGATCCATTTGATCACTGTTTTTATCTATCTTTTTTCAGAACCCAGAACCCATATGTTTTGTTGGCTCACAATCTAGTAGTGTGACCACTATAAATGGGTTTCTGGTGATGAAATTATCACGATTGGTTTAGATTACTAAGGATTCACCCTCTGTGTCATGTGAAGAAATGGTAGATACCGAAACTCTTACAGCAAATAATCAGGGACAAAGGACATCAAAGTTAATCAACTAAAAATGTTTGCTAGAAACATATTTATATCAGTTTGTTCCAAAATATTGGGAATAAGAGGCAGTGTACAAAATAATGACACTGTATTCAAGTCAAATAAAAGCACAGATATAATTTCTGAATTATGTGATTGAGAATGCACACTCAAACCTATGCATTAAAAATGAGTGGTGGGAATTCCTGTCGTGGTACAGCAGAAACAAATCCGACTAGGAACCATGAGGTTACAGGTTCAATCCCTGGCCTTGCTCAATGGGTTAAGGATCTGGCGTTGCTATGGTTGTGGTGAAGGCCAGCATCTGCAGCTCCAATTAGACCCCTAGCCTGGGAACCTCCATATGCCACAGGTGCGGCACACCCTCCCCCCAAAAAAATAAAAACGAGTGGTGGGAGAGCTGGACATATCTTATAGAGTATGAGTAGTAGAGCTGCCCTTCACTGAACAGACTAGATTCCAAATGATCCATGCATAGTTTATGAAAATAGCATTTTAAAAATCACTTTTGCTCAAATGCAGCTGGAAACTTCACAAAAATCACTGGCTCCTCTACTGATGAAGCACTCATTAAAAACTCATTTGTAAATGCCTCTAAAGAATATAAAACTATGTACTATTTTGTACCTACCAAACAACTCACCAACAATATATCCTAAATTTGCCACTTTGATACTCAAGAATACTGCCTGTTCAAAAATTAATCAAATCCAAACTTGCATAAATTGCATAGAATTACTGTCAATCACATTTTGAAACATGAAAGAAATTGCCATATACATACTTAATGCTACTGTCCTCATTATGGACTCCCAAAGATTTTAAAACTTCATTGCCTGCAATGAGGGTTTATTCAGAGCCGACAGCTTCTGATATCTTTCTTCTAAACATTTGATTTTATATCAGAAATATGGCTTTTGGTATAATAATTTTCAAGACATGTTCTCCACATTCATCACCTTGATAGATTTTGACTTGGCATGATTCCCTGATATGTAAATACAATTGGAATCCAAAATAAATATTAAATATTTATAGAGTTTCACTCTTGTATAAATTGCCTAGTGTCCAACAAGTTGTAGGGTCCTCCTGAAGGCTTTGCTTCTTGCTGCACTTTTAGGAATACTCCTCTGTGAAAATTCAGATTAAAATAAATCTAATGCCTAAATGCTTTGCCTCATTTCAGAAACATGAACTCTCAGTGATATGTGGCTCCCAATTGGATTTCCCATACTCAATATTTGCAGAGAGTTTTCTAAAATGAGATTTGACGTCAGAGGAGACTTCCCACATCAAGTACATTCATATTCCCTCTCCTGTGAATTCTTTGATGGCTATTGAAAGCTGATCTGTGGTGGAATTTTTTCCCACATTCATTACATTCATAGGGCTTCTCTCCTGAATGAGTCCTATAATGTACAGTGAGGTATGACTTCTGAGAAAAGACTTTCCCACATTCGTTACATTCATAGGGCTTCTCTCCTGAATGGCTTCTATAGTGTACGGTGAGGTTTGACATCCGAGAGAAAACTTTCCCACACTTACTACACTCATAGGGCTTCTCTCCTGAATGAATTCTATGATGTATAGTGAGATAAGACTTCTGAGAGAAGAACTTCCCACATTCATAACACTCGTAGGGTTTCTCTCCTGTGTGTACTCTTTGATGTCTAAAGAGGGATGAGTTGTGGGAGAAGGTTTTTCCACATTCGTTACATCCATAGGGCTTTTCTTCTGAATGACTCCTATAATGTATCGTATAGTATGACAACTCAGAGAACAATTTTCCACATATATTACATTCATAGGATCTCTCTCCTTTGGGAAGTGACTGGAGCCCACTGAAGGCTGAATTTTCAAGAAAGGCTTTCCCACATTCACTACATTCATACGGTTTCTCTCCTAAATGGGCTGTATGATGGTCTGTGAGATAGGACAACTTTCCACATTCACTACATTCGTGGGGTTTCTCATCTGTGTGAACTTTCCGATGTCTAATGAAGGCTGAATTTAGATTGAAGGTTTTGCCACACTCATTACATTCATAGGGCTTCTCCTCTAAATGACTTCTATAATGGATAGTGAGGTATGACACCCGAGAAAAGAACTTCCCACATTCACTACATTGATAGGGTTTCTCTCCTGTGTGAGTTCTCTGATGTGTAATGAGGGTAGATTTTCGGTAGTAGGATTTCCCACACTCATTACATTTATAAAGTTTCTCTCCTGTGTGCGTTCTCTGATGGTCACTGAGGGCTGACTTGCGGGAAAAGGATTTCCCACATTCATTACATGGATAGGGTCTCTCTCCCGAATGATTTCTCTGGTGTAAGGTAAGATGTGTCTTTTGGCAGAAGGTTTTCCCACATTCATTACATTCATAGGGTTTCTCTCCTGAATGAGTCCTCAGGTGTTGAGTGAGATGTAACTTCTGACAGAAGGTTTTCCCACACTCATTACATTTATAGGGCTTCTCCTCTAAGTGTGATCTCCGATGTACAGTGAGCGTTCCTTTTTGGCTGAAGGATTTTCCACATACATTACATTCATATGGTTTCTCTCCTGTGTGAGCCCTCTGATGTATAATGAATTTTGACTTTTTACAGAAAGATTTTCCACATTCACTGCATTCAAAGGGCTTCAATTCCATTTGTGACCTCTGGTATACACTAAAATTTGACATCTGAATGAAGTCTGAGCCAGAATCACTCCACCCATAGGGCTTCTCCCCCATATAAGCTCTCTTATGAGTAATGAAAACGGCTTCTTTGCCTAAGGCTTCGGTGCATTCATTATATTCAAAGGGTTTCTCCAAAATATTAATTTTCTGAATACTGTCTTCATTTTGAGAACAGGCTTCCCCATTTTGATGAAATTCATAGAGTTTTCCTCCATCACGTGTTTTCCCACATTCACTACACTCATCAGGTTTCTTTCTTGCATAGCTTCCATCACTAATAATTAATTCTGAAGCAGATTCCAAAGTCTTTCCACATGAGACACAATTATGAGATGGCAGGCTTGAAGGAACAAGGTTTGTTACCATGTTGTACATTTTATCAAATGCATTCTCTTTGTCTTCAATTGGAGTTCTGCTGTTGACAGAAACAGCTTGGTTTGAACATTTATCTTCATAGTCTTGAATTATCTCTATCAGGTCATCAACTTTCCAGACTTCTTCTAAAAGGGGATAAAATTAAACAAACTTTGTCAATCTGAACATGCCAGTTACATAACAGGAGCAATACTCAAAGACCTGTTGTAGGTTTAACTCTGGCTTTAGGGCCAATCTCCAGAAACAAAAACAATTACAAATATGGAGTCCTCTTTTCCCCTTGATTTGTCATACAAGACAGATAGATACATGGAGGTGGGGGAGGAATGAGAAAAGGATGAGAGCAGAAAAGAGGTAGAAGAAAAAGGGAGAGTAATTCATACAGAACACAAGTACCTTTGTTACTTTAAAAATATGTTCAGGAGTTCCCGTCATGGCTCAGGGGTAACAAACCTGACCAGTAGTCATGAGGATGCAGGTTTAATTCCTGGCCTCGCTCAGTGGGTTAAGGATCTGGTGCTGCTGTGAGCTGCGGTGTAGGTCACAGATGTGGCTTGGATCCTGTGTTGCTGTGGCTGTGGCATAGGCCAGCAGCTGCGGCTCTGATTCAAGTCCGGGAATTTCCATAAGCCATGGGTACGGCCCTAAAAAGACAAAAAAAAAAAAAGTTCAAAACTTTGGTAGAGAAGGTGAAATAAAATCCAAGAATGATGAGAAGAGAACAAAGTCTTGAACGAGTGCTGGCCCCAGACAGAAATGAGAGGTCTTAGAGCAAATGGGATTAGTGAGAGAACAAAAACAATGACCAGGTACACAGTCAAAGGAAATATTCAAGAGTGGATCACGTTTGGGAGAAACAGATTACAACTTATAATTTCTATTCTGCACATAAATCCAAAGAAAATTCTAAATAATGTCCTCACGTTTAGAGATAGTCCACAACTGGGGACCCAACTCCCTCACCCTGATTCACACTGACCTGGAGGAAGAGATCCAAGCAAATAATTGTCTGAAAGAAATGTAAGGCAGACCAATCTATCCAGTAAGTTCAGTCCTCTGGAGTGTTCTGTGGTCTCACTTAACACTAAGTAACTTGGCTGCACAACAGAGCAGTGTGGTTATGAGCCCTGGGACTCCCTACTCCAACCCCAACTCCAACACATCATAGGCTGGGGGACCCTGGCATAGTACTTAACTGTGATGCAGTTTCACTCACCTGAAATGTGGACAACAGTTCCTAAAACACAGGTCTGGGCAAAGACCACCTTGGTACATATGTGTTAACTGCTCAGAACAGTGGCACAAACTCATGTTCATTAAGGTCTCTGTGAATTTTCTTTCAATCTACTGACTTAAATTTACTAAAACCTCATTGAGCTATAGCATAATACTATAACTTATTTCTGAATACAAAGAGTTCCCACACTCCTTAATTTTATGTGGTTTAAAATCTTTAATACCAGATTCCTAAAGTAGCCTCATATTGTATCAACCTTTATTTCTATGTATCATAAGTTTTTGGGTCCTCTGAACTATTTTTAGTCGCAGTCATCCACATTCAATGCAACACTGACAACTCTGTGCTCAGAAATCTACAACATCCCTGTGCCCAAACCCCCAAATATCAACATAAAAAAAAGCAGTTATCATTTATCAGTATGATTTTTCATTACCTAGATTCACAATATATATTCAAACCAGCATTGTACTCATCTTCTAAAAGCACCTTCTGTTCCAGGAAACCTAGGCTCTGCCCTGCTCACTCTAATCAAAAGTGTGCACACACTCTTCCTCACTCAATCTGACTACCAGCGTGGGCTGTACTCAAAACCTATCTATGGGGGAATCTTTATTTATCATATTTCTTGCTGAAGCTCTCCTTCTCTTAAATTTTAAAATAGCTTTAACAATGGCCATACTATCCAAGGTAATCTACACATTTAATGCAATAAAAAGAATGACCAGGAAAATCTCCAGTTAACTTTTCTGTCAGACTTTGCTAAAATCAAAGGAAATCTGTGATAACAGGGAGAGGTAAGTTACAGACGATATGAGAAAGAGAGAATGAAATTCCTGGAGAACAGGAGTCTTAAAATGAAAGCCCAGTGTAAAATCAGGAAGGGAGCACGTGCTGAAGGCAAGTACTATCTGGGCACCGGAAGGTGTACCTTAAGGCATCTGAAGTCAATCCAAAGGACCAGTGTGGCCATTCACAAATGTCCTACTCCACTACCTCACCTGGATGACACTGCCGAGGGAGTTCACTGTCTGCTACCCAAGGCTCCTCCCCCTGCTCCAACCTGACGATCACGCTGGGTTTGGTGCTGTCGTACCCTGTGGATGAGAAAGAGCAGATTGGACCAGCTGCTCGGCTTCACATCTCTGAGTAGAAGGCGCTGCCTCAGAAGCTGCACAGTGAAGTGCCTATTTTGCACCTTATCAAAATTAGAACCTTTTGATAAATAAGCAAAGACACAAATACTTGAGCTGGTATCCAGCAGGAATTAAATGGTCTTATGACTGATTTCTTCAAAGGTGAGCATGAAGTTCTTAAACTGGAAGCCCCCACAGAGCAGCAACTCAGAGCAGGCTCCCCTCACCCACGGAGACCAGGTGGCTGTAGTTCTCCAGCATCACGTCCCGGTAGGTGGTCTTCTCATCTGCATCCAGCTGCCGCCACTCCTCCTGGGTGAAGTCCACCGCCACGTCCTTGAATGACACTGGCTCCTGCAATGGCACCATGATTGGACTGAGTGGGGTGGAGCAGACACACCGGGACGAAAGCTCACCCAGCTCACTGGGAAAGTTACCTATGAACACTGAAAACTTCATTTTTGTTACAGACTGTGGAAGGAAAAGAAGTCATATTGGAAACACATTGTCCTTGGGTTCCTTAATGTGTCCAAAAGAAAACAAAACAAACAAACAACCCCTCTCCCAAAAATCTCAAATTTAAAAAGTTCCAATTTCGTGACTGAAGTATCTGAGTTCTGGGGGACATATGATAATGAAACCACACTCCTGCTCTCAAAAAGCTTACAGCCTGGTGAGGAGACACCCGGTAAATGAACACATGCCTTTCATTCGTTGGCAGTCTCTTCACTCGCCTCTGCTGGCTGGGTCTCCCCTCAGCGGACCTCTTCACACTGGTGCACCCTGGGACTCGGGCCATCCCGCCTGAGCTCTTTCGTCCTCTGATCCTTCCACTCTCACAGCCAGCTACCGGGAGCTATCTGCATGGCTAGGTTTTCTTCTTCCTTCAAGTGTTAACTCTTACGCCCCATTCTTGCAGCAATGAAAATGTGTTGCTAGAATGACCCTGAACTGTTACTAGAGAGACATATACAAGGTAGTGAGCAGTCTAACAAGAGAGAGACACACCATTTTAATTTTACATCAGCAGACTAGGCTTCAAAGGTGCAGATGGGTATCCTACAGGATTAAGGGGGAAAGAAGACAACGCAGAGTAAAAAGTACCCACAGTTAAAACTGAAGCAGCATCAACATTTAAGAGGCTGGCACAGGGCAGAGACCGAGAAGATACTTTCTTCTGGGGGAAGTACACCCATGGCATTAGGAAGTTCCCAGGACAGGGATCAAACCCACGTCACAGCAGCGACCCGAGCCACAGCACTGACAACGCCAGATCCTTAACCTTCCCCAGGGAAGTCCACAAAGTAATTTTTTTTTTTTTGTCTTTTTGCCTTTATGTAGAGCCGCACCCGCGGCATATGGAGGTTCCCAGGCTAGGGGTCTAACAGGAGCTGCAGCTGCCGGCCTTTGCCACAGCCACAGCAACGTGGGATCCGAGCCGCGTCTGCGACCTACACCACAGCTCACGGCAACGCCCGATCCTTAACCCACTGAGCAAGGCCAGGGACCGAACCCGCAACCTCATGGTTCTTAGTCGGATTCGTTAACCACTGAGCCATGAAGGGAACTCCCACAAAGTAATTTCTTAAGGACAGCTTTTTCACAGTAAGAGTTGCTTCTATTTCAAGAGAGTAAAAGAACATACAAATTACTTTCCTGCCTCAAAAACAAGACAAAACTCCAAAAAGCCCAATTCAAAAAACATAAAAGTACATTCTCATAAAAGCACTGGAACACAGAAGTTACCAAGAGCAGCAATTTCTTTGAGGAGATTCCTGATTTATGGAGTTAGAGCAGATGAAAAACCAGGACCATGGAGCACACTTCCTGCAAGGGCAGATGTTGGGGTCAGCAAAAGTGAACAGTAGACTCACCAGCAGAGCCCTGGGAAATCTCCAGGCTCATCAGGAGAACCCGGGTTCCTGCAGCATCAGAGTGACCAGGTGAGAGAGAAATTAACCACAGGACCAGATGCGCAGGTTGAGAGTTTCCTGTTCTAGGTACATAGCAGCCAGGTGTGCACTGACTCCGCTAAGAATCCTCTGGCCATGGGCACTGGGACCCACACACTCTGGACCCTGGCAGTCAGGGTGACCACACATTCACTGTCCAAATGGAAAACTGCAGATGGAGACAGAGGATAAACCAGAGAGGACACCAGTCCAAGCCAGTCACAACAGGACAAATACTGTAAGATTCCATCTAGATGAGGCACTTAGAACTGTCAGAATCATAGAGACAGAAAGCAGTAATAGCAATACTTAACAAGAAATGCACAAAATCTATACCAGAAAAAATCTGAAACACTGCTGAGACAGGGACGTAGACCTAAACAAACGCAGTATTCCTTGTTCTTGGATGGGCCGGCTCAATAACACAGAGATGGCAGCTACCTTGGACTACTTTACAAACATGCAATTGCAACAAAAACAGCAAAAAGCTTTTTCCTGGAACTAGACAAGCCGACACTAAAGTTCAGATGGGAGGTGGATCAAGAACAGCTAGGAAATCTCCAGACAAGAAACTACGAAGTGGGCCCAATACCATCAGATTTTAAACAGAGACTCTATAATTAGTACTGATACAGTTCGGTACTGATACATGAATGGAGACAGACCAATGGGACAGAGCACAAAGTCTACTGAAAAAGACTTTAGGATTACATATTCGTAAGATATATGATTTATAAAATCATAATAATCAGCTGAACTGACTCTTAATAAATGATGTTAGAGCAATTGATATCCTTATGGATATGGATAAAACTGCATCCGTATCTTACACTACAAACAAAATAAACTCCAGGAGTTCCCGTCGTGGCTCGGTGGTTAACGAATCCGACTAGGAACCATGAGGTTGTGGGTTCAATCCCTGGCCTCACTCAGTGGGTTAAGGATCCGTGAGCTGCGGTGTAGGTTGCAGATGCGGCTCAGATCCCATGTTGCTGTGGCTGTGGCGAAGCTGGCAGCTACAGCTCCTGTTAGACCCCTAGCCTGGGAACCTCCATATGCCATGGGTGCGGCCCTAGATAAGGCAAAAAGACAAAAAAAAAAAAAACTCCAAATGCATCTAAAAGTAAAATGAACCCCCCCCCACACACACACACAAAAGGGTGAATTTCTCCGTAACTTCAGTGTGGGGAAAGGCTTTCTAACTGTGACTCGAAATAAACAAAACTGTGGTTTTCAAGACACTGATCATAAGGCAATGAAGGGCAGTAATTCATGAGAGACAGGAAATAAACAAGGTGAGCACAACATCTACTGCCCTGAGAGTTTCTGGCCATGGAGCAGGGGAGGTGAAACTGAGACAGAGTTGAGGAGAAAGAATTGACAAATTGGGGTAAATGGATAGGAAAGTACAACTCATAAAAAAAAAAAAAAAGATCAATCAGCTCAAATGGGCCTAGACATGACACAGATGCTACAATTAGCAGAGAACGTTAAAACGTATAACTGTATTTCATATGTACAAAACATTTCAATAGAGACAGGGAAGATACTTAAACAGACTCAAAGTAAACTTCTACAGAACAAAACTACAATATCTTCTTAAGGTGAAATGTACACCAGACTAGATTAGCAGCTCTGCAGAAAAAGGGACAAGTGAATAAGAAGACAGAGCAGGAGTTCAATCCCCAGCCGGGCACAGTGGGTTAAAGGATCTAGTGTTGCTGTGCTGTGGTGTAGGTCGCAGTTGTGGTTCCGATTCAATCCTTGACCTGGGAATTTCCATATGCTGAGGGTGCGGCCATTAAAAAAAGAAAAAGAAAGAAAGAATAAGAAGACATAGCAATAGAAGCTACATAAAATGAAACACAGAGAAACAAGAACTAATAGAAAATAACATCAGGGAGTTGTGGGATAATTTAAAGTAACCTAAAGGAAGGAAGAGGTGGGGGAGAAGAGAAATATTTGAAGAAATAATGATTAAAATTTTCCCAAAATGATGAAAACCATGAACACACAGATCCAAGAAGTCCATGATTCCCAGGCACAGAAATAAAGAAAGCAATACAAGCAACCCTTGGAGATATTACAGGTTGGGTTCCAGACCACCACAATAAAGCAAGTCACATGAATTTTTTGACTTCCCAGTGCATGTGAAAGTTATGTTTATACTATACTGTAGTCTATTAAGTTTGTATTTAACAAAAAAGTAGATACCTTAACTAAAAAATACTTTACTGCTAAAAAATGCCAAAACAATTACAATAGTAGCATCGAGATCACTGGTCACAGACTATCATAACAAATACAACAATAATGCAAAAGTCTGAAATACTGGGAGAATTAACAAAATGTAATGCAGAGACACAAAGTGAGCAAATGCTGTTGGAAAAATGGCACCATCAGACTTGCTCGATGCAGGGCTGCCAGAGAACTTCAGTCTGTAAAGAAGCAGTATCTGTGAAGCACAACACAGTGAGGTCCGCCCTCACCGGGGCATATCACAGTCAAACAGCTAAAAATCAGTGATAAAGAGAAAAGTCTAGGAGTTCCCGTCATGGCTCAGTGAAAACAATCTGACTAGCATCCATGATGAGGCAGGTTCGATCCCTGGCCTCGCTCAGTGGGTTAAGGATCCCGCATTGCTGTGCCTGTGGTGTAGGCCAGCGGCTACAGCCCCGACTCGACCCCTAGCCTAGGAACCTCCACATGCCGCGGGTGCAGCCCTAAAAAAAAAGATTTTAGAAAAAGAGAAAAGTTTAAAAGCATTAAGAGGAAAAAAAAAAGATGGGTAATATACAGAGGAACAAAGATGAGGATGACATCAGGTTGCTCTTGGAAGCAACGTAAGCAAGAAGACGGTGGAGGAGCACATTTAAAGTAATGGAGGGGAAAAAAAAAACAGCAATAAAAAAAGTGAAGGCAAAATATGGAGTTCCTGTGTAGCTCAGTAAGTTAAAGATCTGACATTGTCACTGAGGTGGCAAGGGTTTGGTCCCTGGCCTGGGAACTTCGGCATGCCTCAGAAGCAGCCAAAAAGAAAAAAAAAAGTGAAGTCAAAATACAGACATTTTCAGACACATAAGAGCTCAAAGAAATCATTATCAACTGGAAGAAATGTTAAAGAATGTCCTTTGGGCAGAAGAAGAATGACAACAGATAAAAATGTGGATCTACACAAGGAATGAAACCCCAGAAACAGAAACTATGTATCTTCTCTCATTACTTAAATCTCTTTAAAACATAACTGTTTAATTAAAAATAACAATGTATTGTGGGATTGGTACTAGTGTAAAGACCAAGATGGGAGAGAGGGAACTGGGGCTTCTCATACTCTAAGTGAAACGGTATATTACTTGAAGATATACGATGATAAACTAAAATTACATACCATAAACCCTAAGGCAACACTGAGGTAACAAGTGTCAGAGCTAAAAACCCAACAACAGATACAGAATGGAACCATAAAAAACACTCAATCAAAAGGAAGGAAGAGAAAGAAGACAGGACAAATAGAAAACAAGGACAACAGACTATAGCCTAACCAGTTTTTTGCCTTTTCGTTGTTTTAGGGCCGCACCCGCGGCATGTGGAGGTTCCCAGGCTAGGGGTCTAATCGGAACTGTAGCCGCCAGCCCACACCACAGCTCATGGCAATGCCGGATCCTTAACCCACTGAGCAAGGCCAGGGATCGAACCCACAACCTCATGGTTCCTAGTAGGATTCGTTAACCGCTGCGCCACGATGGCAACTCCTAACCTAACCAATTATATCAATTATCACATTACATGTAAATAGTCTAAACAACCCAATTAACAGGTAGAAATTGTCAAACTGGATTTTTTAAAAAAGACCCAACTATATGTTGTCTCTAAGAGATGTACTTTATATATAAAGAAGCAAATAGGTTAAAAGTGAAAGGACAGAGTGAGATACTGCACACCAACAATGTAACAAAGAAAGCTGGAGTGACTTTATAAATATCAGAGATGCCATTTCACCGCACAGACTATTAACAGGATAAGGGAGGCCAACTCACAATGACAAAGTGGTTAATTAATCAAGAGGACACAGTAATCTTAAATGTGTAGGTATCTTTTAATGAAATTCACGAAGCAAAAACTGATAGAATTACAAGGAGAAACAGACAAATCACAATTGCAGGAGATTTCCATTTCCCTGTCTCACGGCTGACAGAGGACAGGAAGGCATGTCAGCAGGGCCAGCACAGCACACCTGCACAATTCTCTCTACCAGCTTGACCTGGCTGCCATTTACAGAACTCTCCACCCACTGAGAGCAGAACAGGCAGCGCTTCTCAAGTGCACACGTTACTTCTCCAGGACAGACCCTACACTCTGGGTCATAAATTTGAAAAGAGTCACCATTCATGTAGTGTTCCCGCCAAAAAATGCACAATCTAAATCTAATCATGGAAAAACATCAAGGAAACCTAAATTCAAAGAATTCTACAAAAGAACTGGCCTATATTCTTCAATTATTATAACGGCATTGAGAAACGTCTCCATATTAAACGGACTCAAAAAGCATGAAAACTAAATGCAATTCATAATCCTGGACTTGATCCTCCATCAGGAAAAAAAAAAACTGCTATAAAAGAAATTACTGGGGAAAATGGCAAAACTGGAAGATGAACTGTATTATATCAATGTTAACTTTCCTGAATTCATTAACTGTGCCAAGTATAAGTAAGAAAACATCCTTGACCTTAGGAAATATAACTGAAACATTACGGGCAAAGGGGGTATGACATACCATGTATCCTCTCTCAAATGGTTCAGAAAAAAATACGTGACAGTTAAAAATAATGGCAATGCAATCAACACAATTTCAGATTCAGAAACCCACTGCAATGTATGGACTCTATTTGGACCTTCATTGAAAAGAAAAGAAAGACAAACATTTAGAAAGTTGTGAAATTTTTAACATCAATAGTATATATTAATCCAGTCTCTAGGGACAGACCACGACACAAGAGAATACAAGAAAGGGAATGCGTATATATATCTGACTGGATCACTTTGCTGTACCGCAGAAATTGGCACAAAATTGTAAATCAACCATAATTTATACTAAGGAAACGGTCTTGTGGGTTATCCCCACCCACTTCTTCATTTTTCTTTCTTTTTTGGGATGGGGAGGGCCCGCACCCATGGCATATGGAGGTTCCCAGGCTAGGGGTCGAATTGGAGCTGTAGCTGCTGGGTCTACACCACAGCCACAGCAATGTGGGATCTGAATCGAGTCTGTGACCTGCACCACAGCTCACAGTAATTGCGGATCCTTAACTCAGTGAACAAGGCCAAGGATCGAATCTGCATCCTCATGGACACTAGTCGGGTTTTTAACCTGCTGAGCCACAATGGGAACTCCTCCACTCACTTTTTAAATTTTGGAGATTAATTCCTTGTCAGTTGATTCATTTGCAAATATTTTCTCCCATTCTGTGGACTGTCCTTTCATTTTGTTTAGGGTTTCCTTTGCTGTGCAGAAACTCTGAAGTTTAATTAAGTCCCATTTGTTTATTTCTCTTTTTACTGTCCGTCCACGCACTTTTTAAGAGATGCCTTATTGGAGTTCTCTCGTGGCCCAGCAGGTTAAGGATCTGGCGTTGTCACTGCAGCAGCTTGGACGCTGCTATGGCTTGGGTTTGATTCCTCTCCTGGGAACTTCCACATGCCAAAAAAAAAGAGCCCTTCTCATTTAAAGATATGTACAGAGATACAAATGAATTTTGTTAAAAGCCAAGAAAAAGGAGATTCCTTGAATTTGGAGGTAACATGTCAAAGGCAGACGATGGGTCACGTGAGGTAAGGAGTGGAAAACGCCCCCTGGATTTGATTATCATTAGGTCACTGCTCATCTTTACCAACAGATTCCAGAGGCTGCTAAGGAAACAAACTAGGCAGGAAGAACTGAAATGGGAATGGGAAGTGGAGAATATCTTTGTGTATCATTGGCTGTGCAACCCAAAATTCACACTGACAGGAACATCGGAAGGATGAGCCGGCCATTCCGTGATTTCCATTTTGTCCCTGGACTGAACAGGAAAAATGGAAATAGGTCCACTAGGACCAAAGTATTCTGGAGCCTGGAAAAATCCTATGTACCAAGTTCCTCTTGGGCAGCTGGCCCTCTGTTTAGATAAGGAGTAAGTGTAAGGCATACACTTCAATGATTTCATGGCTCTCATTGAGAGAGCTCGCCACAATTACACCAACTTCAAGAAATGCTTTTTCAAGTCCTAGGAAATCTTTAAAACCCACGAGTAACAAAAATAGGTTCTTCTTAGTCACCACAAATCACAAAATGGATGGCCTTTTCCTTTATCTCTAACAGCCAAGAACATCAGTCCTATTTGCAGCTCAACTTGAATAGCCCCGAAGTATCCTACTCCCTATAAATCGGACTTGTTCTCAATTGAGTCCAGGTGCCCACCTGACCCTGTAACAACTGCATTTTACACGATTAAAATTTTTTCTCTATGTCTACCTTCCCCTCTTAGAGTATGGACCTTTCTAAACCTCCTAAAACACATTACAAAACAAAGTGGGGGAATAAATACACAGACAGGAAAACTCACCTGGCGTTCATTCATTTTCTGCTGCTCTTTGAAAAGCATAGGCTTTCACGGTGGACCTAGAGAAAAGGAAGTAAGTGATTGTAGTTATGAGTGACCTGGTCTACAACAGAACCATCAAACAAAACTCAATAAAATGACACCCTATGAACAGAGGCTAAAAGGGTCATACAGGAGAAACACAACACAATCAGGATACTCTCACTGGTGAATACAAACAATGGCACCTTTTTCAAATAGTTTACCACCATTAAATAAAAAGCGCAAAAAAAAAAAAAATTGCCCTGTAACACTGCTTAAGTGTTTTCTTACTCTCTCTTTAAATTGTTTAAAATCAGGGAGTTCCCTGGTAGCCTAGTGGTTAAAGATCTGGTGGTGTCAATGCTTGTGGCTCTGGTCACTGTTGTGGTGTGGGTTCAGTCCCCGACTCTGGAACTTCTGCATGCCCTGGGCACAGCCACCAAAAAAAAAAAAAAAATCGCTTGAAATCGAAGATTCCACAGGAACAGAGAATGAGAGCTCTCAAAAGTGGGATAATTGTGCATCAAGGCACAGTATTGTTCTGTTAATTATCTGACTGAACTTGGTTCCCTCGGCGCTTAAAAGAGTTTTTCATTAAGAAATCTGTAACACGGCGGACAGAACACTGGCCTGGGAGTTTGAGTCCTGTTAGCAACCCCACCTACAGACCCGGTGACCCGGCACAACTCCCTTCCTTCTCAGGTCCAATCTCCTCCACCCTCGACCGAGGCAGCAGGACAGACGCCTTGCAGACCGATCCTGCAACTCACTGTGTGGTTCTGCAGGGCAGAACCCATGGGGAGTCAGCGGACACTTGGGTTAGAGAACCGAGATGCTGAAGGGCCTTTAGAGACCCGTGCGGAATCCCGCGAGGGCGAGAGGAGAAGCGTGTAGCCGCAACTTCCCCAAGACACCCAGAACTCCTAACTGCCAGGGGAGCGCCCATCCGGGGCAGGCGCCCCCTCCATCTCCGGCAGCAATCAAACTCTCCCGCTCGCCCTCTTGCGTGGCCCGGGGGAGGGCTCTCCCCAGCCCCGCTTCCCGCGGGCGGCAGGTTTGCCCACTGCCGCGAGGCCTTCAGACGCGCAACTTACCCAGTCGGGACTCGCTGACCCGCTCCGGGTTCCCGAGGCTCCGGGCCAGGGGCTGCTCCTCCGGCGAGCTCCTTTCCCTGGGTCCCTCCTCTCCGCCTCCGGAGGCCGCTGGGCCCGGAGGACCGGCTCTGGGCCTACAGGACAAGCTCCCTTCAGCGGCCCAAATCGGCCTCCCGGGGCCTCACCGTCCCGCGTGCTGCACACGGTGAGGGCCCGGGCTCCGCCGCCCCTGCACCGCCGCCCTCCAGACTCCTCCGGCCCAGCCCGCAGGCCCCGGAATCCTCGCCCTCCAGCGGCCAGAGACTGGGAACGAGGGCCAGCTGGGACCTAAACACCGACAGGAAGCGACTGCGGCGCGGCGCGGCGCTGGTGCGCGTGTGCGAACACGCACCCAAGAAGAGGCGCACAAACTGAGGGCGCCGGAAGTCCTCCCGCCAGGGTCCGCAGCGGGGAGCCAAACTCCTGGACTCTATTGCCCATAAGTCTCCGCGCCCTCAAGTTAGGGAACGTCATAAATGTCTCCACCTCAACTGGAGGGTCAGCGATGCTGTGCTGAGAGGATTGGCTGCCCTGGCCAAGGAATCAAGGTTCCCTTTAATTTAAGGGAACGTCCGTAATGTCACCGCTTCTCGAAGTGTCTTGCCTGATTGTGACCTGGTGTCCTAATCTTTTCCTTACCTTGAGTATTTAAGGCTTAGAATCAGTAGCTACAGACAGCTATGATAAATAAGGGAAAGGGGTTTTTCATGTTTGCCTACAATCATGAGATACTTAATTAAAATACTCGTAAATAGAGCTTACGGATAATAGAGTTTATCCCTAGAATACCTTCTTCTCTTAGCGAAAAAGAAACCTAGCTTTCCCAATGCGCTTTTAATTCTTGACAGCGTAGAAACATCATAAAATACATAAAAAGAAGAAAAATTATCCATAACTTTACCTCCTAAAGAAGATGGTGTATGTGGAAAAAGAAGTGCGTGTTTTTGGTGGAAAACAGCATTATTTGGAGGACATCACTCACGTTGATTTGATCCCTTTCTTTCGTCTTTGAGCTATTTTACACCTCTTTGAAAGTTGTAGGTAACGTGCAAATTCTACCCAGTGAGTCGGAAGTTCAGTGGACTCTCCAACTCCCCAACCCAGGAAAAATTCAGTTTTGCCTTCATTTCTTTATTTATGTATTCATTTCAAAATTCCTGATCTGTGTCTGTTTCTCAGATTCTCTCTCTCTCTCTCTCTCTCTTTTTTGTCTTTTGTCATTTTAGGGCTGCACCCGAGGCATGTGGAAGTTCCCAGGCTAGGGGTCTAATCAGAGCTACAGCTGTTGGCCTATGCCACAGCCACAGCCACAGCAACACGAGCTCCGAGCCATGTCTGCAACCTATACCACACCTCACGGTAACGCGGGATCCTTAACCCACTGAGCGAGGCCAGGGATCAAACCCACAACTTCATGGTTCCTAGTCGGATTCGTTTCTGCTGCGCCACAACAGAACTCCTCAGATTCTCTTTCGAACCAGCTAAAAGAGCTGCAAAATTCCCTCTTAAATGAAACGAAATGCTTAGCATGCATCTGTTTTTACATCTGTGTGAGAGTCATGATCTTATGCTTCAACAGTTTTGGAGGTCTTCGAGGAGATCCTGGATGGATAACCTGACAGTGCCATGTCAAGAGTGGCAAAAAAAGAGAAGGCAACCCTGTGATTAGAGGGTTGGAGCTTTGAGCCCCTTGGTGTCAGCCTGATTTCTGGGGAGCAAGGGAGCTGGAGTTCAGTTTCACGGCCAGTGACTGAAACAGTCATGGCTATTTAATGAAACCCAGTAAAAACTCGTCACCGAAACTCAGGTGAGCTTCTCTGATGGGCGAAGGACATCCATGGGCTATGAGGATTTAATTTCATCACGAGAACATAGAAGCTTGGTATCTGGGACCGTCCCAGCGTTCCCTGGTGCTGCTGTCTCCTGAAGATGCCGTTCACCAGCAATCCAGTATTCATGTTACTGGGTCTTTCATCTTAGTGTTTATTCAGCTGCTTTAGCTCTTCCTATCTTTTTTTTTTTATGAAATTTCTCCAGTACTCTCCTTTTTCTCCCATTGTTCCCATTTCATCAGACACTCCAGTTTTCCTCTACCACGGAAGGCTGGAATTCACTGTAAAAAGGGCCCCCATTACGATCAAAACAGTAATTTTGTGGGTTCCCTTGCCACATTCCCTTGTGCATATGTGTTCACTTGCCAGGGACCATTTCTGGGAGCGTATATCTTGGTTAGTTGTAACTGAGCAGGATCCTGTGGGGCTTTTCCTCATCAGCCGCTTTCTCCCAACCCACCCCGGTGTCCTCTGTCTGCCTCTCATGTGCAGAAAAACTTTAGCTTCCTTGGCCTTACCCAAGTTGTGAAGAATAATTCTAATCAGAGAAGTGAGAAAATGCAAAAACCAAAGGAAAACAGTCTAGTAGACAAAATAGTGATATTTTAGCCATTAAACAAAGACAAGGACTTCCAGTTTCTCCTCAAGAGCTGTAGATAATATTCTGAGCCATATCATTTGAGCTGTTTTGCAGATACTGAAGCCCCCACCAGTTGGAAGAAGCCAACTGTGTGCTGCCCCATAAGCATGCCGACCCCAGACCAATTGGAACCAGAAGACTGATGATGTTGAGTCCCAGTCACCTCACCGACAACCAGTCAGAAGGCTGTCCATGGGCTGATCGTGCAGCCCACAACCCTCTCCTCAGCACGTAGCCCGTTTCTCTGTTCCCTTTGTAATTTCCGAACAAAACCTGGGGAGGGGGGAGTTGGTTCTTTGGGACATGAGCCTACCTTCTCCCCAGGATTGCCAGCTTCTGCAATAAAACTCTTTCCTTTTACCCAACTCTTTCTCTCAGTATTGGATTCTTTAGCAACGAGAAGCTGAATTTGGGACTGGTAACGGAGTCACCTTCCCTTCACTTTGAATTTTGGTTTATTATTTCGGTACCCAGAGCACTTTATTCCATTTTTTCTACTCTTCTTATTTCTCTGCTTCAGAATCTTCTCCTTGTTTCCTACTCTAAGACTCTAGCTCAGGATCCGCCTAATCATCTATTTTTTTTTCTATGTGAAAAATAATTCAGAATTATTTTTCAGAGTTAAGAAATGTAGTTGGATAAGCACAACCCCATTAAGCAAAATCTCATTTGACAGCAAACAGGCAGACCAGACCGATAACCACCACACACATCATAAGTGTGAGAAGACTTTCATCTTTATTAGATTTCCTCAAAACCTACATTGCACGGTCCTCTTTAATAACCCAAGACAGCATACAAACATATTGAGATAAGTTTTTAAAACTTACACCTAAATTCCCACAATTCAATAATGATGACTAAAAAATAAAAATTTATTTATAAGAACTGGAAATAAATACTGGAATATACTTATTCTAGCTATAAGTAGAATGGATATATTATGTAAATAGATGAAAACACAAAAACCTCTGTTGAAAACATAAACAAAATTGTATTGACACATATATAACAGCTATAATACTCATCACAGAACTTTGTAGGAAGAACATGTTTTTCAAAACAATGGCTATCTCAAAGCTACTTAAAATACACAAACATAAAAGTAAATATAATAATTTTGTAGGCAACATTTTCAAAATAAGCTAATGAAAATTATGACATACGTTAGGTCATCTGTCACAGTCCTATGACTCTAATTTTATATTTTAAAGTCATTTCCTCCCATCCTGACCTCCCACACTCCACTCTCAAATGGTCCTAGGCTGGGGCAACTAAGTGTACATAAAAAAATGGTACCTCTAACATCTATCTCAGGGGAGATTTGAATGAAATGATCCAAAAATTGGGGTAGTGCCTTAGGAAAGGGTGGAACCTGAAAAAACCATGCTGATTCCTCATTGTCCCGCCACAGACTTCTGGAAGCATGCCCTTCTCCTGGAAGTATAACATGGTAGCATCATCCAGATCATTCTAGGAGATGCTGGGTTCCTTCCTGTTATCTGCACAAAGGGCACCTCTCCTCCTTCCTCATGGCACTTTTCCCTGTCTGGATTGACTTTCTCTGAACACTGGCATCTCCCCGGGACTTGGGACCTGGAATTAAGGGAAAAGATTGAGGATGTCAAATGTCAAAGAGGCAGCTCTCCAGGTAAAAAGATTATTCACATTCTCAGCCAATTCTAAGCAGAGTTTAGATTAACTTATAATTCCAGTTTTATCTCAACTTCTCCATTCTAAACCCCAATCCTGAAGCATCGTTCTCAAGCATGATGCTTGGACTTTGCTGACCCTGAGTTCAAGGGTTACTGAATACCCTTAAGGCCAGTCCTGGCAATCTGCTTTAGAGCAAAGACTCTAGGTGATTCTGCTCAGGGAGTTAGCACTTAGAGGATGCTGCTATAGTCTTAACTCACCTTGGTCCTTTTGTACCACTTAAAATCTGAACTTCTAACCGCGGTACAATCATTGCTAACAAGTTAACATGAAGCACCATGAGATCCGATGCCTGATCGCCAACCCTAACCCTTGACCCTAATGTTTTAACCACGATCCTTACTACTAAACGTGGTTGGTGTTATGGTCTGAGTGTTTGTGCGCCCCAAATTCATGTGCTGAAACCCTAACCCCTAAGGTGATGGTATCAACAGGTATTAGGAGGTGACGGTATTAGGTAGTAGGGTTTTGGGGAGGCGATGAGGTCATGGGGGGAGCCCTCATGAATGCGATGAGTGTCCTTATAAAAGAAACTGTTGCCTGCTGTTTATAAGCAGCAGTATTTTGTTATAGAAGTTCAAATGGACTAAGGCAGCTAGTTCACAAGAGTTAAACCGAAACTTGGCTTCATCTTCTGCCCAAATCTATAACTAACGTGTTGACTGTAGTAAGCCACCGTGAAGATAGCATTTCTTAACCTTTACTCCTTCTGACAGACTCCCTTGACCATAAACTTGGAAGGTGGGGAAAGGTGTAACTGGACAAGGGAGGGGTTGGTCAGAAGCGGTGGGTCAGGGGAGATGAAGACCCACAGGTGACGTGGCCATAAGCAATTTAAAAGTAAATTGGGACGAAAAGAAAGCTAGTCCTAACGCATCTTTTATTATTGAATGTAGGCTGTCCCACCCAAGATCCTCTTTGTAGACATGCACCCTGGCGCAGATAAACCCCTAGAACTGATATCCCTGAGGGAAGGTAAGGCCACAACTGAGTTAAAAACGGAAACTCAAAAAATAACATATGGAAAAAATTGGAAACATATTCTCTTTTCACAAAAATCAGTCTTTCATGAAAGCTCTTATTTGGACCCATGGCTTTGGGTGAAATGATTTCACAGCGTGGGCGTGTGTGGGTCCAGCAGCTGGATTCCTCAGATTTCTTCAATAAATAGGAGGACAGACACCCACCTTTCCTCAGGCCCATGACCTCAGGCCCGGGCGGTCCTGGGTCTTCTAGGATAAGAGGGCCCGGTCTCGCCCCCACACCCAGAGGTCCGGATCGTAAGCCTGGATCTGGAAAGACAAACATTCCCGTGAAATGGTGATGACTCTCTGATAGGTGGACCTCTTCCTTCCTCTTGTCCAGCCTCCAGTTTTTTTCTCATCCCCCAAACCCCAGCTCCCCCAAGACCCGGCCCCTCACCCCCGCCCCAAGTGCCCACAGCCCCCACCTTTTCGCACTCTTCCGGCGTGACCCTGGTCCTCCAGCCCATGGAACGCAGGAGCTGGTAGCGTAGCTTGTGGAACAAGGGACGCTGGGAGCGGTTCTTTCCGTAGAGGAATGAAAAGATGGCCTGTTTGGGGGCCTGGTTGTCCTCTTCCATGTCGTTGGCCAGGTACCTGGGGAAGGACATCAGTCTGCCATCAGGAGCAGGTCTGCAAGGAGCCCTCTCTACTCGGGGGCAGCTTCCCAGCAAGGTTGCAGGCCGAGCGTCTTCACAGGACCTACCCAGCCCTACCCGGTGTCCCAGAGAGCCACTCAGTCATCACGGAGCCACGGCTGGGCAGAAGGGCACCTCTCACGCCCTGATGAAGAAGGACAAAATCCCAAACCCCCGTTCCCCCCAACTCGTTTCATGTGCGCACGCCTGCCTCCCTGTGTTGTAGGAACATGGGGAGCTCCTGAAGGCAGGAGCTGATCTGGTCCCGTTCTGCATTCATCCCTCTCCTATAAATGATGACTGCAGGGCTTGGCTCAATTTTTTTTTAAAGGATTATTTATTTATTTATTTATATATTTTTAGGGTCACACCTTCGACATATGGAAGTTCCCAGACTAAGGGCTGAATCAGAGCTGCAGCTGCCAGCCTAAGCCACGGCCACAGCAATGTGGGATCCAAGCCGCATCTGCCACCTGCACCACAGCTCGTGGCAATACCGGATCCTTAACCCACTGAGCGGGGTCAGGGATCGAACCCATGTCCTCATGGATACCAGCTGGATTCTTAATCTGCAGAGCCACAGTAGGAGCTCTGGCCTTGGTTCACACTGATGGATTGATTCAACAGCATTTCCCATTTTTAGGACGGGGTCATTTTCTTCAGATAAATGTGTGCAAATGATACCTGGGCAGAAAGCACAATATAGAGATGAAGGAAAGAGTATTGAGAAGGAACAGTGAAACGAAACTGTAAAGTATCGGGGTGGGGGAGCGCCCTGGTGGCTCAGCAGGTTAAGGATCCAGTGCTATCATTGCTGTAGCTCTGGTCGCTGCAGGGGTGCAGGTTCGATCCCTGGCCTGAGAACTTCCGCATGCCATGGGCACAGCCAGAAAGAAAAAAATAGTAAGGCATCAGGGCAGTGAGCAGGTGTGATGGGCATTGCAGAAGGGGGTGAATTCCAACCGACAGCTCTGGCCTTGATTTGGCACGTAATTAGCCAACGAGCTGGTATGAAGAGTCGGACCCGTGCTTTGGCAAAGGGTATTCAGGCAAACGAAGCCCACTGGCTCGCAGAGAGATGCGTAAGAAACATCAGCCAGGAGCATTTTACACCAGAGCCATGCTAGGCAATGGGGGCGCAGATGGGGCATTTGCTGTGGCAAAGCACGTGAGGAAGAGTCATGCTTGGTGCCTAAGCGGGAAGCAGTGACACAGAGGAAACGTCTGCTTGGGGGCAGGCAGGTGTCACTTCCTTCTTCCTCTCCTCTTAGGAGGGTTTCACGTTTTGTTCTGTTCCGTGTTTGAAAGGACGTTAGGGTTGTTTGTTTTAACAATAACCGCTATGAGAAACATACTTCCATTTAAAAAGAAGCCCTTTTACCATAACGCGATCGTTTTCACACACAGTGTAAACGGTACCAGCAGGTTTAAAGAACAAGAGAAACAGATGGAAGGTAAGAACCCCACCCCCACCCCGGGGGTTGGATACTGATGGTTGGGGAGGAGCAGAACACTCACAGAGCAATGAAGAAATGAATCCTCTGGTACTGCCAGGAGAAGAGGCCAGCCCGGCTGAAATAAGCTATCACCATTGACAGAAGATACTGACAGGAAACGGGGGAGAAGGAAAAAAAAAAACGCAAACACACAAGAGAGAGGTCACATTCTGGAACAGCAGGAACAGTGGGATAAGGGAGCAGGAGGCCGGGGCCGGGTGGTGCCTCTCGGAGAAGAGACCCCCATGCTGGGTGAACGTGATGATTTGGGGAGGGGACAGCAGGTGGGGGTTTGAGATGTTCCCAGGACGCCAGGCCCTGTGGTTTGCATTTAGGGCAGCGGGCGCAGTGCCGTCTTTGATAAGCCAGAGCAAAGGGGGTCCCTTAGGAGCCGGAGGGAGAGGGGACTTTGGTGGCAGCCACGGAAGGGCACACCTGGGGTTCAGATCCTAGAGGATCTTCAAGAGACCTCAACCCCTTCCCCCCCACCCCCGAGAAGTGATGACAGGTCATCGGGTCAGCGAGGGGGCGTGGAAAGGCGGGTCTACGAAGAAGCTCCCGACCCTGGACGTCGTTGGATAAACTCACCTTGTCAGACACCTCCAGCTTTTTGTCCCAGGCCAGGAATCTGTTAACGACAGGGTCCTCTGTGAAAAGAGGGCATATGTTAGGTTGACGACGGGAACAGAGCTGCCCTGAGAACGTTCCAGAGCAAAGAGGGAGAACCGTACCCCCCTCCCCGTGGGGGAATTCCCGGATGTGCTGGAGGGTGAGGCTGATGAAGGGTGGGGTGGTGGCGACCATGCCCTGGGCAGCAAAGGGGGTGACTCCCCTTCTAGGGGGAGCCAAGGGACCTCCAGCACTGCCCCCTCCACGTGCTTGCTTGCGTGGAGCCATTGAGTCGCAGTTCCTTGATGGCCAGGAGGGGGGCCCGCTTAATGCCCCCCCAAAGGTATTTAGATTCAAAAGGCCAATCAGAGCCAAGGAGCTTCAGGGGGGTACAGCCGAAACCAAACTAACCCAATCCTGTATCATTTCTAAGTGTCCCCAGGGACTGACGAGCAGCCTTCCAGGGACCCAGAGCCCAACAACTAGTCCCGGAATTCTCTTCCGTTGGCGAAGTGCTGTCATTGGAAGCGTTTGTGTGTGTGTGTGTGTGTGTGTGTGTGTGTGTGTGTGTGTGTGTGTGTTTTAAGCGTAGGGCCGGAGGGTGCTGGGGGGTGGATGGGGGGCTCCGCACCAAGCAGCCTGTTGAAGATCTGGTGATGCTCAGGCAGCACCGAAAACACCCGCTGTCTCCTCAGCTTCATCTTGAGCCCGCACACCGACTCCACCACCCAGCTGTCCTCGGCCTCGGGGGCCGGCTGGTCCTCCACCTCGTCCGCGAAGGCTGCTGACCGCTTCCTCTTCCCGCAGGGGCCCTGAGCCAGGGGGCTGGAGCCGTCCCAGGGGGCTGATAGAGGAAACAGGTCACAGTCCGAAGCTTTGGTCCTTGGAATTCAGCCACTGGTTACCCCACCCCATCCCGCCCCGTCCCCCCATTTCTCCAGTCTAGACTGGTGGCCTTTTCCGGAGTCATCTTTCTTCTCCGTATCCCCCCACCCATCTTGTTGTTGCAGCTACCTGTCCTCAAAACTCTTCCTTCTTGTAGATAATCTCTCCCACGGGGAAAAGCAAACAAACAGACAGCCCTCCTCTTGTTTCTTCTCCTCCTTGGGTCTCAAGTCCTCTTCCCCAGCTTTCCAGGTTTTCTGGGACCCCGGCCCCCAAGCCCTCCTCCCATCTCTGGCTTGCTGAATCTCTCCCGCCTTCCACACACACCTACACAGGTGTTCCTTCCCCACTTCCGGGCCCTTTCCTCCTCACCACCAACCCTCTCAAGCCCCTTCTCCATCCAGCTCCCTCACCTGAGGGCCCAGGGCTTTCTTCATTCACAGTCACCTCCAGGGGGTACCCTGGGGAGATGCGAGGGGGGCTCTGGTCCTCAAACAGGGAACTCGATGGACAATTGGCCATGATTTCGTCCCCCACTCTTCCTTTCCAGTTGACCTAGATGGTTCTGTCCAAACTCGTCTGGATTCTGGCTGAACGCAAGCGCGTTAGCCCTTCTCCAAACTGACGTATGAAGAAAAGCTCTGAGGAGATGCGATTGTCCACCTCTGCTGCCGGGTTCCGGGAGCTCAGCCCTCCCAATCAGGCGTCCTGAAGCCTGTGATGTCATCGGTCATTCCGACCTGACTACCAGTTTGAAGGAAAACGAGTAACTGCCAGATCCTAGAGATGGGAGGTAAACGGTACGTCCTGCCGCTGACCCAGCCTCCCACCTGCCTCCAAAACCATCCTCCAAGTGTCTGGACCGCCCCCTCCCCCTCCCCGCAGGTCCCTCTTCTTCCCAGTCCCATCTCAGAGCACAGTCTAGTGGGGGAGAGACTAAGAAATTTAGGGTAAGCAGAAACGGTAGAACCTTGCAAGAGTGAGATAACTGCAAAAAGCTCCCGGGTACACTGACTTGAGGGATTAGAAAGTTCCTTGAAAACACTCAACTGGGCAGAGCTGTTCTGCTCAGCGTTGACCAAGATACTGTGTTCAGGATTCTGTCTCGAGGAATGCCTGTCCGCTCCCCTCCGGGACTTCTGAGTCCAAGAGGTATTTTGAGAACCTAAAACCGTAGAACACCGTATGTGCTCACACACGCTTCAAAAGGCATCTGAGGATGTTCCTGTCGTGGCGCAGCAGAAACGAATCTGATTAGGAACCATCAGGTTGCGGGTTTGATCCCTGGCCTCACTCAGTGGGTTAAGGATCTGGCGTTGCCGTGAGCTGTGGTGTAGGTCGCAGACGCGGCTCGGATCCCACACTGCTGTGGCATAGGCCGGCAGCTGTAGCTCCAATTAGACCCCTAGCCTGGGAACCTCCATATGCCACGGGTGTGGCCCTAAAATAAAATGACAAAAAATAAAATAAAAATAAAAAAAAGCAAAAGGCATCTGAAATTTCACAAAGCCTGTGGATTGACCAAAGCCTGCCCCTCGATTCCCATTAAGGAAGGCTATTCTACTTATCAAAACTTTGAGAATGCGTGTCACTCTTGACTCAGAAATTTCACTACCACTCGAGCGTCTTATGAATCGAGTCGCGTCACCCGCACAAAAAAGACTAAATGGCAAAATCTCCAACTCAAGACAGATTATGTAGTTTTGTATTCCTAGCACCCCTGCTTTTCACCTGGGTGTCTGAGTCTGGCCCGTGCCTCCTCCCCTCCCTCTCTCCTTCTCGTGATAAAGAAATACATTACATATAATCTGTCCTTTTGAAGGGTGCAGCTGAGTGGCATCAAGCACTCACATGGTTGTGCAGCCGTCACACTGGCCGTCTCCAGGACGTTTTCATCTTCCCCAAATGAAACTCGGTCCCCATGAAAGCCCAACTCCTCCTCTCCCCAGCCCCTGGCACCAGCTCTCTTCTTTCCGTCTTCATGAATTTGACCCCTCTGGGGATCTTGGAGTGGAATCATATGTGTCCGTGTATGTCTGACTTATTCACTTAGCATAACGCCTTGGAGGTTTATCCATGTGGTAGCCTGTGTCAAAATTTCCTCCGGCTTTATGAATGAATAACATCTAGTATATGAACATACACGTTATGTTTTGTTTAACCATTGTTCTCTCCGTGGACATTTGGGTTGCATCCACGTTTTGGCTCCGAGTCTTGCTTTTGAATTAGCATTTGAACTTTGATGGGAAGCATTTGTGTTATGCAGGATGTGCCTAAGGTTTTTTTATTTTGTTTTGTTTTTTGAGGGTGTGTGTGTGTGTGTGTGTGTGTGTGTGTGTGCGTGTGCGCACGTGCACCCTCGGTATATAAGAGGTTCCTGGGCCAGGGTAGAACCCGCGCCACAGCAACAACCCAAGCTCCTCCAGTGACAAACCAGATCCTTAACCCGCTGCACCACAAGAGATCTCCAGGTTGTGCCTAAAGTTTTGGTTTGTAGTTTGACCACTTATGTGCTTCTGATTGGTTCAACCATGTATATATAGTGTCCAATCAGTTCATCCAAGGTACAGGGTCTGTCCCTTTGGTTTGCAGTCGTCGCCTTTCTGAGATGGACTGGGTCTCCAAGGCAACAGTGCCTGGGCGTCCACGCTGCTGGGACAGGCACTGCGGCTTGAGGACCCGGGTCCCACCGCTGCAGACGTTCAAGTGCTGGGAAGCAAGTGAGTTCATATTTGCCTGCTCTGAATGTCCACTGCTGGTTGGGTCCCTCCGTAACCAAACACAAGTTCGCTCTCCCTCCTGGGTAAAAGGTTTTCAAATATTAGTACATTGGTTTTCTGTCCCCATTAAATAGCCCTGATTGCGTTCATCTAATCTTCAGATCTGGATTTGCGTAATCCCGACACACACAGTCACCCACCCAGCACCTTGTCCAAACCGTTCTACAATTGGGCAGGACCCTGTGGGGCCTTTCCGGGAGAGAACCCCAACCCCACTCCCCCCAAGTCCTTTGCCTGCCTGTCGTTTGAGCACTAGCTGCTTGGACTCCTTGCTTGGCGCCTGCAGTTAAACTCTGCTCTCTCCTTTACCGCAACCCAATGTCAGTGGTGATTCAGTATAAAAATGAATCACTTTGCAGTTCACCTGAAACATCGCAAGTCAACTGTATTTCAATAACAAAAATGTAACTGACAAAATAGGGAAATATTTGTATTTAATACAAATCCACATACAAAAGAAAAAGCTTTATATTCTATTTCTTGTTGTTGTTTTTTGCTTTTAGGGCTGCACCTGCATGCATATGAAAGTTACCAGACTTGGGGTTGAGTCAGAGCTGCAGCTGCGCCTACGCCACAGCTCACGGCAACGCTGGATCCTTAATCCACAGGAATGGAGCCTGCGTTCTCACGGATACTTGTTGGATTCGTTTCTAAATACCCACATATGAAGAGATCCTAATGAAGCCAAGGTCAAAGGTGGACATTCGCTGCTTCTGGTCAAACTGGAATCAGAGGGTCTAGGTTTATCGTCCCAGCTCAAACAAGTTTTAAAAGGGGGAAATACATGAAATGACAGTTTTTAGCCATTTGGAGGGGGGGGGCTGGACAACCCATTCATCTGAATGAATCAATACTTATTATTCCCTTTTTTTTCTTTTTAAGAGTATTTCCTCAAGAAACCTTGTAACATACTTTCAAAGAGGATCCGGGCCACAGTTCAGGGCAGGGCGCCCGAGGACCCCAGCGTGTCTGTGGGCTGAAGGGACAGAGTGGCACAGCAGCCGGGGTTCACCGGGCAGAGAGGAGTGCGGTACAGAGGGCGCCCCAGTCCTGCGCTGAGACCAGGCCAGCTCACGTGGACGAGGTGAGAACTGGCCCCCGGATGCAGGCTGAGGGGCGCACTGCCCATGCGCGGCGCTTCCAAGATGCTCGGTGCCCCTGACATCCTGCACCTGGTGAAAACGGAAAAAGCTCACAGAGAAACACGCCTGGAGGTTTTCCAGGCTCAGGCTTTGAGAAGATGTGTCGTTTCCCGGGTGAGAATTCCGGCATTGGCCACACTCAACAGCAGCAAGAACTGGGAAAGTCCGCTCCTGACTTTAAGCAGCCTCTTCCAAGAGCAGTTTTGGAGAAGCACACATTTTGTGCTGGATTAATGTAATGCGGCAGTTCGGCTGGGGAAATCAGGAAAATGAGTTTCGTGCCATTTATTTAGATGAATTAGCACTTATTAATTCCGTTTCTAGGCCATTTCCTCGAGAAACTTGTAGTTTAAATACTTCCTCTGTCCCTTTCACACGTATCTAAGCTAAATCACTTCCCCGCCAGCATTACAACCATGGATGTTTTTGTTAAGGACAGAGACTTTCTATGTTTCCAGGGGAGTTTAGGCTACGTGCTAGACTCTACTCGGAGCTGTAACTACCTGCTTGTCATAGAGATGAATGTTTTCTTTTTCCTTTGGATCAAGGGTATTAACTAGCAGGGGAGAGCCACTTCTGTTGCGGGATGAATTTCGGATGGTCTCTGAAAATTAGGGTGCTGTCAGGTCCTTTCACATGAGACGAGTTACTGATTATCTTGAGAACATGTATGCATTGTATATTATCTTCTGAGCTATATGAAAAGATTAGGTTCAGGAGTTCCCTGGTGGCCTCGCAGTTAAGGATCTGGTGGTGTCACTGCTGTGGTGCAGGGCTCCACCCCTGGCCTGTGAAATGTCCGCATGCTGTGGGTGCAGCCAAAAAAAAAATATATGAAGATCGCATTATTTGCACTCTCTTTAGTGGTTTGCCTGTTATGTGCAGCATAGTCTGGTTTAATGTTTACTTAACAATAAAACTGTTTGGAGTTCCCTTCGTGGCTCAGTGGTTAACTAGCAACCACGAGGTTGCGGGTTCGATCTCTGGCCTTGCTCAGTGGGTTAAGGATCCGGCGTTGCCGTGAGCTGTGGTGTAGGTCACAGACGCGGCCCGGATCCCGCGTTGCTGTGGCTGTGGTGTAGGCCGGCAGCTGCATCTCCTGTTAGACCCCTAGCCTGGGAACCTCCATATGCTGCGGGTGCGGCTCTAGATAAAGGCAAAAAGACAAAAACAAACAAACAAACAATAAAACTGTTTTATTTCTACATTTGTGGAGGGGATTTTCTGGAAATTGGTGGAAATTTTTAATTTTTTCCATACCAGCTTTGAAGAAACCGTTGGTCAAGAACACGGTTACATTATTTCACCCAAAAAAGTGATAAATCATTGTCCTTATGATTTTTTTTGAAAAATGATATTTTTACGTGCATAAACACTATCGTCTCTGACTGTTAAGATCTCCAGTATCTGTTGTTGTTTCTGTTTGATTTTTCTACAGTTTTTAATTCATTGGTTGTGTAATCTAGAAAAGCTACAATATCTATTTTCTTTTCCTTCCTTGGGGAAGCCATATATCCATGGGAATAATATTTTATATCATGTCGGGGCATTGATTTTATTTGAAATTTTAGTTTTAACGAACATTTCCAGTATTTCAGTTACGTGAACATGATAAACTCCTTCCCCTCTCCTGGGTGGGGAAATCTCAGTTCTAACCAGAAATATCTCAGGGCATGCTAAGCATCAGGGATCCAGCAGGCAGGAAAGAAGGCAAATGAGAGATTGAGTTCCTGGTCCAGGCAGCCAATCCTCTCAGCACAGCACCTCTTAACCGCCAGTTGAAGTGGAGACATTTACGACGTTCCCTAACTTGACGGCGCGGAGACTTATGGGCAATAGAGTCCTGGTGCTTGTCTGGCTCCCCGCGGTGGGGCCGGGCAGGCGGACTTCCGGCGTCCTCTAGTGTTTGTGCGCCTCGCCCCGGTGCCCCGGGTACGTGTTTGCGCATGCGCGTCGCCGCCTCGCCGCAGTCGTTTCCTGTCGGTCCCCAGGTCACCGCTGGCCTTCGTTCCCAAGCTCTGGCCTCCGGCTGGCGAGGGTTCTGGGGCCTGCAGGGCTGGGCGCCGTACGGCCGGGCCGGCACCCAGCGGGTGCGGGCTGTGCCGGCGAGAGTTTGCGCGGGCCGGGCGGAGGCTTGAGCGGGGACCTCAGAGCGCGAGCCCCGGAGCCTCCGGGCTGGGCAGGAAGGGCCGCGGGGCCGCGGCGGGGCCCGGGCCCGACCGTGTGCAGCGTACGGGACGGTGAGGTCCCGGGAGGTCGACTTGGGCACCGGGAAGGGAAATTCTTCTGAAGGCAGGTTGTCCCCTAGGCCCGGAGCCGGCTCCTCGGGCCCAGCGGCCTCGGGAGGCGGAGAGGAGGGACCCAGGGAGAGGAGCTCGCCGGAGGAGCCGCCCCCGGCCCGGAGCCTCGGGAGCCGCGAGCGGTCAGCGAGTGCCGACGGGGTAAGTCGTGCGTCGGTGGGTAGCAGGGCTGGAGGAAGCCCTCCCCGAGCCCCGGGAGAGAGCGACCGGGAGGGTTTCACCGCTTCGCAGAGATCGAAGGGCAGGGCCGGCTGCTCCTGATGGGCGCTCCCCTGGGACTTGGGACTTCTGAGGGTCCAGGGGGAGCAGTGGCTACAGGCTCCGCCGCGGACGTGCCGCGTCCCCTTCTCACCCCTACGCTCCTCCTCCTCTCGCCCTCGCGGGATTCCGCACGGGTCTCTAAACCCAAGTGTCCATCAGCCACTCGGTTCTCTATGCTGAGTGTCCGCTGACTGCCCCCGGGTTCTGCCCTGCAGAGCCACACAGGGCGGTGCAGGATGGGTCTGCGAGGCGTCTGCCCTGCTGCCTTGGCTGAGGGAGGAGAAGGTTGGGCCTGAGAAGGGAGGGACTTGTGCCAGGTCACCGGGTCTGTAGGTGGAATTGCTGTCAGGACTCAAAGTCGCAGGCCAGTGTTCTGTTCACTTAAACTTAGTTTCTCAATAAGTTTTTTTGAGCATCGCGCTTACAGTGCGATGGACGGTACTTGTGCAGGTAGTTGAAAGTCCGAGCCACCCCTGCGTGTAACCCTTTACTCAGAGCATCCTGTAGATTTTCTGATTTTGAGTCATTAATGGAGTCAGAAAGAAGAGACAACTATAACCGTTTTTTAAGTTTTATGTTTAATATTGGAGGATTATTTTAATCGGTTGCTATGGTCATTCACTGATGAGAAAATGTTTCCAGGCAATCATCACCGACAGGGGGAGTTAAAGGCGTGTGGGTGGGTGCGCCCTCTTGATTGTTCCAGGCCCTTCTACACGGTTAAGACAGTCTCCCCCAGGTTCTCTCATGGAGCTTGCTGGACAAGCGTGTGAAAGCGCTTCCTTGGTGGAGTCGTTCATTCATAGTTTCACTGCCTGCGTTTTCCTCCACCAGGTGGGCCTCCGCTTTCACAGTTCTGCACGTTTTTCCAAGAGCAGCCGAAAATGAATCAGTCTCTGGTGAGTTTTCATGTTTGTGTTTTGTACGCTCTACTTTGTTTTGTAACAATATCTCAGGAGGCAGATAGTTCAGAATTTAAGACAGGAAAGTAGAAATAGAGAAAATACGTGGTTAGTCAAAGCATAAAGGAGCAGGTCAGGCTCTCTGTAGAGCCCACGACCCTCCAGAGCTCTTCAAGCCACCGTGTAAGCCCAGTGTTCTTGACATTCATTGCCAAAAAAAATGGTAATTAACCATCCATTACTTGACTTGCATTGTCCTACCAAAATGCTTTTGTTTTTCCTCGGATGTTAGAGATTTTTTTTGAAAGTCCCGCTGTAACTGCAACTAGCTTTTCTAAATAACAGCCCCCTGGAGTTCCCGTCGTGGCTAAGTGGTTAATGAATCTGACTGGGAACCATGAGCTTGCGGGTTCGATCCCTGGCCTCGCTCAGTGGGTTAAGGATCCGGCATTGCCGTGAGCTGTGGTGTAGGTTGCAGATGCGGCTCGGATCCCGCGTTGCTGTGGCTGTGGCGAAGGCCGGCAGCTGCAGCTCTGATTAGACCCCTAGCCTGGGAACCTCCATATGCCACGGGTACGGCCCTAGATAAGGCAAAAAGACAAAAAAAAATCAGTTGGAGCATTCACAATAATGCTGTTTTTAAGCAGCAACAATGCATGTATTTCATGCACATTGAAAAAAAAAACTGATTTTTTTCTTACTGTGCTGTTTTTTCTCTTAAGGCAAAGGTACATGCAATTAAAAAATCCCCACAAGTTATAAATGCAAAACCGGAAGTAAGATAAAGTGTATATAATTCTGTTTATGAAAAGATCGGCCTGCTTCCTGCTCTCATCCCCCATTCTTGCATTTGGTGATGACTTCTAATTTGTGAATGAGTGGACTCCCGGTTTCCGTCTGAGTGGCCGTAGGCATCACTGCTGATGTGTGCAGTATGGGCGGAGCTTCTGGAAGACTTGCTGTTACTCTCTGAGCCGGTCTTCTTGAAGCTGGGCTCGGGGGGAGGCGGGCAGTTCTGCACAAACGTTCTTCTGCAGGTGTGGGTGGCAGCCACTTCTACCAGTGTGTCCCGTCAGCAGCAGGGCATCAGATGACCTGGCATCTGAGGGAACCTTGCTAACAGGACCCATCCTGCAGTGTTTGTTCTACAGAGAGAACTAACTGTCTTATAGTCCTTTCTTGGCGATTACCTAAACTTTATAGCCACATTACCTCTAGTTACTTAAACTTACTAATATATTATTTGGTGAGTTTCTGTCCTGATTTGGAAAGTGGTGAGATACACAGTAGATGATCGGAAGCAATAGTACATATATCATCGAGAGATGTGTTAAGTTCAAAGAACTATGTTAAGTGTTTTCTATGGATGAGCCTGTTTGATACTTGTGTGTATCATTATGTAGCATTAGAATTGATGATACAAAAGAGACTGAGAATTTGTGAATTCATTCGAAAAAGCCACACTACAAGGTCTGGGCGTGGTGATATCCGGGTCTCCTGTGAGCGCCCTGCCCCTGCTCGGGCCCCCGCTTCTTCCCGGGGAGCGCTGGTGGGAAGCAGGGCTCGACCCCTCTGCCGTCCCTGAGGCCGGCATCCTCGGAACAAAATGCAGAACGAGGATGTGTTGCCCGGCTTGTTGCTCTGGTAACTGTGGCTAATCGTGCAGCCCGGCTTCTTCTCTGAGCCATAGGAGGAGCTGCAGGGCAGAACGGGACAGGTGAGTCAGGAGTCAAGAAGCCTAGGCTGGTGGTAGAAATTTGGCAGATGACCTGTAGATGGGATTTAAAGTCATGAAGCAGGAGTTCCCTTCGTGGCTCAGTGGTTAACGAATCCGACTAGGAACCATGAGGTTGCGGGTTCGATGCCTGGCCTTGCTCAGTGGGTTAAGGATCCGGCGTTGCCTTGAGCTCTGGTGTAGGTCGCAGACGCAGCTCAGATCCCGCGTTGCTGTGGCTGTGGCGAAGGCCGGCAGCTACAGCTCCTGTCAGACCCCTAGCCTGGGAACCTCCATGTGCCGTGGGTGCGGCCCCAGATAAGGCAAAAAGACAAAAATAAATAAATAAATAAATAAAGTCATGAAGCAGTGGGAACTCCCGTTTAGGTCATTTTTAATATCTCTCAGCAATAATTTACAGTTTTCAGTGTAAATGACTTACACACCTTTTTAATATTTCTAAATATTTACTTATTTTTATTTTTGTCTTTTTAGGGTCGCACCGGCAGCATATGGAGGTTCCCAGGCTAGGGGTTCAATTGGAGCTGTAGCCACAGGCCTATGCCACAGCCACAGCAGTGTCTGAGCTGCATCTGCGACCTACACCGGAGCTCACGGTGACGCCGGATCCTTAACCCACTGAGCGAGGCCAGGGATCGAACCCGCAAGCTCATGGTTCCTAGTCAGATTCGTTTACCCCGGGCACCCTGTGAACTCCCCGTTTGTTTTAGATAGTTTAAATTGTTTCGTGCTGGTATATACAAAAATACATTTGATTTTGTATATTTACCTTGAATCTGAGACCTTTCTGAATTCACTTTTTTAGCTCCAGCAATTGTTTTGTAGATTTATTATATACACATTATGTCATCTTCAAGATCTTTTTCTACTCTGTGTCTTTAGGTTCTTGTTTTTGCCCTGTTTCAAAAGCTAGGACCTCTACTATAATGCTTAATAAAACGGTGCGTGAAGCTTGAAGTCATGAGGCCAGATGGGATTATCATCAAAGCAGTGGGTAAAGGAAAAACCCTAAGCCCTGAGCCCTGGGCCCTGTAACTTAAGGATGACTTCTTGGAGGAGATGAGGGGCTAGTAGGGGAGACTGAGGAGGGGGCGGAGGGGGCAGAGGTAAAACAGTGTTGTTAATGTTCTAGAAGCAAAGTGAAGGAGCACAGCGCATCTTGGGCTTCCGGCAGTGGGCTCGTGCCTGAGCTCCTCTGGGGCAGGAGCTTGTCTCCTGGTCTAGGTCCCCAGCAGGCAGGATTGTTCCTGGCTCACAGTGCAAGACATTCTTTTTTTTTTTTTTTTCTGCATACTGAACAAATTCATGGCAGTGCACTGTTTATTTTCCTCCCGCAAGATCTGTAACATAAAGAAGGTGTACAGTGTTCACTTCACCAGTGAGCTGGGTAAGCTCTGTCCCCGTGTGTCCGCTCCGTGGACCCAGTCCAATCACTGTGCCATTGCAGGAGCCAGTGTCGTTCAAGGACGTGGCGGTGGACTTCACCCAGGAGGAGTGGCGGCAGCTGGACGCTGAGCAGAAGACCACCTACCGGGACGTGATGCTGGAGAACTACAGCCACCTGGTCTCCGTGGGTGAGGGGCGCCTGCTCTGAGTTGCTGAGATATCCGGGGTTTCTCTCTACCTTACTAACTTTGAATTCGAGAGGACAAGTGTGAGTTATCTGGGATACCAGGCAGGTCATCTGGTCTTTAACTCCAAATAGGTTCTAATTTTGGTGCGGCGCAAATGGGCACTTGTGTTGTAGCTCTTAAGGCAGCCCCGCCCTCGCGTAACAGATTCAGGAGCCCAGCAGCCAGGCTCAGGTTGTCTCTCTCGTTTCTGTTAACAGGGTGTCGTATCATCAAACCGGAAGTCATCACCAAGTTGGAGCAAGGAGAGGATCCGTGGATAGTGGAAGGAGAATTCCTTCTTCAGGCCTACCCAGGTGTGTTAGTAAGGAGGTGAGGCGGTTGGTGACGTGTAAGTGTTCTCCCCTGGGATTTTTTAATGGTGCCAGGCCTTTAGAAGTGACTAAAGAAAGTGACTGTGTGCTTCGGCTGCTTGAATCTCACTCCCGAAGACGTCTTTCTTCCCCGGAAATACTTACACTGCTAGAGATTTTCCACGCTTGCTGCTACCCAGAACTAAAACCCACTCACTTCCTTCTTCCTCTTAAATCTTGGGTCTTTTCATTCCTCCAGCATTTTCCATAACCCGTTGTTGTAGATTCTTTTTGTTTTCAGGCAGTCATAGTTTAAAAGAATAGAGAATTATCCGTAGTGTGTTACTAGAGAGTAACTCACGTGACCCTCCACGTTCTTATTACGTTCCTTTCTTATTATTTCTCCTGAAATGCCTCAGACTTGTTTGTGTGTCTGGTTTCACTTTTCACTTCTCTTTGAGGCCAGATGTCAAACCCGAGTTCTGCGCTTAAACCAATAAACTCAGTTCACCTGTGCTGTCGTGAGCACTGGTGCTGGTCGTCATTCCCAAGACCAGCGCTGCCTGTTTTGTGACAGCACGACAGGGTTTCCTCTTTCCCCAAGTGCTCATTTTCATCCCTTTTTTTGTTAATTGTTCTGTTCCCAGTGCCTTGAATAATGTCGTGTCAGAGCAGGTGCTCAGCAAGTAGGTACAGAAGTGAGTGGTGGTCGTTTATCCTCCCATCCATCCCAGAGATGTCCCTCAAGGATCGCCTTCACCCTTTGGCGGTTTCTTTGTTTGCTGAGCTCTTCAAAGGGCTTCTCTGTCTCAAGACTTTAGGGTTTTTGTCTCTTAAATGCTGCATTGTCCACCCTGTTCTCTGGGTATTTCCCGTGACAGCAGTAGGCTTTCCCTCATTCTGATTGGATTTGCAGCATGTGTTCATCTCACTCTTTCTAATCCATCTTATCACTGGTCTCACGGGATAAGCCTACAGTGTTTCCCAAAGGGAGATTTAGTTCCTCCTGCTTTAAAAATCACACAGCATTGGCCCTGTGTTGCCTAGAAAAATTAAATTTTCTCTTGTTTCCCAAACTGGCTAAATTCCATTTGGTCCACTCCTAAATGTCTTCTGTTTACATGATTTTTTATCCCTACATCTTTACATTTCACTGGGGCCTGGGTTATTTGTCCCAACATTCTTTAAGTCTGGACTCAAATATTCAGCCCCTCCTTAAAGTTTTTCCTTCCAGCTCTTATCACTCCAGTCTCTTCCTTCTCTCGACTTTGACTCTACCTCTTGGTGATGCTTTAAAAACAAGTTAGGTTTGATCAAGGAATCTGTTACTCAATTGTGTATTTTTTGCTTGAGCTTCTCTATTATCCCTCCTTCCCCCATAATCCTATAAAGAAACGGGTGTGGGCGTTCTCGTTGTGGCTCAGTGGTTAACGAATCCAACTAGGAACCATGAGATTGCGGGTTCGATCCCTGGTACCGCTCAGTGGGTTAAGGATCCGGCGTTGCCGTGAGCTGTGGTGTAGGCAGCAGACGCGGCTTGGATCCCGCATTGCTGTGGCTGTGGTGTAGGCCGGCGGCTACAGCTCCAATTAGACCCATAGCCTGGGAACCTCCATATGCCGCGAGTGCGGCCCTAGGAAAAGGCAAAAAGACAAAAAGAAAAAGAAAAAAAAGAAAAGGGCATATTCTCCCCCCTCATTGTGTATGTAACATACAGTGCATGTTTACCACTTTATCTGAAGAGCCAGGTAGGTGAAAAAAACCTTCTTGTCCATTCATTTAGCAATAATTTATAGCAGTTATTTCTTTTGCTTTTTATTTTTTATTGGAGCGTAGTTAATTTACAATTCTGTGTTAGTTTCAAGTGTACAGCAAAGTGATTCAGATATAGACAGTTATTTCTAAATATGCATGCACAGGTCACATACGCATATATTCTGGTACTTGAAAGATGGCCATATGATTAAGGACAGTTTCTCTGATTTCTGTTGAGGGGTTCAAAGGCAATAGAGGCAATAAAATCATACTTACTAAGAGGTTTTGGTTATGAGAAAAGAACAGAGATGCATGGATAATTTAAAACTCAGCATTGCACATGTAATATTAATGTTTCAGTGCAAGGCTGAATCACCTTGTGCTAAAATGATCGTATGGAGAGTATTTTCAATTTTAAGGGGAAATGCAACTAATAAAGTTGAGAAAATACTTTTTTTTTTTTTTTAAAGCATGGAACCCCCTATAAAAGATAGGTTTTGAGTAGACCAAGGCTAGAAGTCAAGCAGACTTAGTAGGAGCAGAGACCTGTGGTTGAATGTAAGCTGGGGCATTGTTGGTAGCAGGCAATCTCAGTGTAGGTGATAGTTTCTTAGATTGTAATCTGTCTCTCCACTTGATATGAAGTGATAGGGTCTAAAGTGCTAACTCTGTCTCCTGCAAACTGACTCTTCCTTGGACGTATCTCCTGACTCTCCTTATTGCCTCATCAGCTTACCTGCTTGCTTGTGAGTCCTTTCGTATCTGCTGAGTCAGTTATTCATCCAGCATCCTTTGTCTTCTGGTCATTGCTCCACATTTGTATTTTAACCTTCTATATCTAGTTTTGAACAAAATCTTAAAAGTAGAAAAGGTCAAAGTGCTTGTGTTTGTATTAGCTTATTCTCAATCTCCTCATCTTTCCTCTTCACTGGAGATTGTGGAGGTTGTGTGTGCGCAAGTGCATGTTTATTCTAACCCAGAAGAGTAAGGGGGAAAAGTACACTTGGAATTATTTTTATCTTTCCATAAAGCTAGCATCTATGTCACAATGAAATGCTTGTGTACAAGTCACTTTTCATACCTTATATAGGAAGATGTGTAAAATTTGGTTAATTTGGCCTCTTTTTAGAAGAAGTCTGGAAAGTCCATGATTTGATAGAGGGAGCCCCAGAAAATGAAGACAAACATCCAAGGCAGACTCTCTCCATCAACAAAACAACGCTGATTGAAGAGAGAGGTAATGTACTTGGTAAGACTTTTACTGTGGAAACAAACCCTGTTGCTTCAAGACAGATATCCTATAAATGTGACTTTTGTGAAAAGAGTTTAAAATCTGTTTCAGAATATATTAGTAGTGATGGAAGCTATGCAAGAATGAAGCCTGATGAATGTAGTGCATGTGGGAAATCACTTCTCCACGTTAAGCTGGAGAAAACTCATCCAGGAGATAAACCTGATGAATTTAATCAAAATGGGGAGGCTTATGCTCTAAATGAGGAAAGTATTTATCAGAACATACATATTTTGGAGAAACCCTTTGAATATATTGAATGCCAGAAAGCCTTTCAAAAGGATACAATGTTTGTTACTCATATGGAGGAGAAGCCCTATAAGTGGAATGAATCTGAAATAGCCTTTCTTCAAATGTCAAACCTCAGTGTGCACCAGGGGGCCCATATGGAAATGAAGCCCTATGAATGCAATGTGTGTGGGAAATCCTTCTGTAAAAAGTCCAAGTTTATTATACATCAGAGGACTCATACAGGAGAGAAGCCTTATGAATGTAACCAGTGTGGGAAATCCTTTTGCCAGAAGGGAACCCTTACTGTCCATCAGCGAACACACACAGGGGAGAAGCCCTATGAATGTAACGAATGTGGGAAAACTTTCTACCAGAAGTTACACCTCATTCAGCATCAGAGAACTCACTCAGGAGAGAAGCCCTATGAATGTAGTTATTGTGGAAAATCCTTTTGCCAGAAGACACACCTAACACAACACCAGAGAACACATTCAGGAGAGAGACCCTATGTTTGTCATGACTGTGGGAAAACGTTCTCGCAGAAGTCAGCACTGAATGACCATCAGAAAATTCACACAGGTGTGAAACTCTATAAGTGTAACGAGTGTGGAAAATGCTTCTGCCGAAAGTCGACTCTGACGACACATCAGAGGACACACACAGGAGAGAAACCCTACGAATGTAACGAATGTGGGAAGTTCTTCTCTAGGCTGTCATATCTCACTGTACATTATAGAACTCATTCAGGAGAGAAGCCCTATGAATGTAATGAATGTGGGAAAACCTTCTATCTGAACTCAGCCCTCATGAGACATCAGAGAGTACACACAGGGGAGAAACCCTATGAATGTAATGAGTGTGGAAAATTATTCTCCCAGTTGTCATACCTCACTATTCATCATAGAACACACTCAGGAGTGAAACCCTATGAATGTAATGAATGTGGGAAAACTTTTTACCAGAATTCAGCCCTTTGTAGACATCGGAGAATACATAAAGGAGAAAAGCCCTATGAATGTTACATATGTGGGAAGTTCTTCTCTCAGATGTCATACCTCACTATACATCATCGAATTCATTCAGGAGAGAAGCCCTATGAATGTAATGAATGCGGGAAAACTTTCTGCCAGAATTCAGCCCTTAATAGGCATCAGAGAACACACACAGGAGAGAAAGCCTATGAGTGTTATGAATGTGGCAAATTCTTCTCTCAGATGTCATATCTCACTATTCATCATAGAATTCATTCAGGAGAGAAACCTTTTGAATGTAATGAATGTGGGAAGGCCTTCTCTCGGATGTCGTACCTTACCGTACATTACAGGACTCATTCAGGAGAGAAACCCTATGAATGTAACGAATGTGGGAAGAAATTCTACCACAAATCAGCCTTCAATAGCCATCAGAGAATTCACAGGAGAGGGAATGTAAATGTAATTGACGTGGGAAGGCTTCTCTGAAGTCACACCTAATTTAATGTCACAGAACCCCTCAATATAATGAATAAAACACTTCTCCCATCATAAGTCAGAGAGTTTACCCAGGTAAATGTGGACCAGCCTTTGAGCACGAGTCAGACTTGGGATCTGAAAGTTTGCAGGGTAGAAACCACCGTTGTAGCTAGGCCACATGATGTGTGGGGTACCAGACTAGATAAGAATAAGATTTTATAAATTTTATTTAGGATGTACATAGTTTTCACCGTGGAGTCAAACTGTTTTACATATCAGGGAATTCATATCAAGGGAAATCTCTTAATTTAAGGAAGTGGAAAACATACTCTGTGGGAATTATTAATACTAAGTTATGTTTCTGATAAAATATCAAGCTCTTTGTAAAAAAAACACACAAGATGGCTGTTATGAATAAAATCAACATGCTCCTTTTGTAAATAGAAGCTGTAAAGTCACAGGTAACTAATCAAGGCAGCAACATGGCAACATTAGATTCATATATGAGTGGTTCTTGAGGGTGTAGGACTAATGCTTTTGAGGGGTATTTTGGTCTGTTTGCTTTAGAGCATGCTACATTACAGGAATTGTATGTTCATGTCTGAATCATGCTTAAAAATGCATTCTATCCTTATTAGAATAATTTGTAAGACATGGTAACATTTTAAATAGCACCACGATGTTAGTGTCTTAATATACATTATTAATATTTGAAAATTATAAAGTATGCTTCTTTTTGTATTCTTCCTTGGCATTTATAAATGTATTTTATCACTGTTTATTAATTAAATCTTCCATAAAGAAGGCAGTGTTTTAAGTAATGTTTGAGTCAGGAAGAGATAGAAATCTATGCATAAAGTAGAAAAAATGCATAGATGACTTTAAATTGTTAATGCCAGAAGTCTCCAGTAGTGAGAAACACTGCAGGACTCACTGTACTTGATACAGTCTAAAAAATTTAAATAGTCCCATTTTAATCTAATGTCTTTCACCTATTTTTTATTTAGATGCCTATATAAGTCTAAGTGTACAGAGCACACATACTATGTAACCTAGGAATTAGCTCTATTCTTATTTGATAGGATGATGTTTTTAAACACCACGCTTCACTCCTTCCTGGATTAAGAGCACATTTGTATGGTTTGTAGCTGGCATCGTTGAGTGACTTCCTGCTCGCTTACTCCTTACCATTGGCTGGCTGAGTTTAAATATCCATTCCTCTCACAGAACAGGGCATAAGTCCTGATTAGTTTCAGTGAATAATGATAATCCTGCTTTCATCGCCAACAGCTGGTTTAGAGGGTCAAGGACCCAATTCTAGACGGATAAAGGAAATACCTGGCAGGTTATTTCTGAAAGAGCTTTCTTCAAAGATTCAAGGAATCATGCAGGGAAAAGGGGAATCTTGTTGAATGTCTCCTTGTCTGGATGTGATGCCTAGCTTTCTCTCAACAATGAATTACACTTTGTGCATGGCACAGCAGAAAAACTGGAAGAACCTGGGACCCCGACCATGCTGTTCAGCCACTGAACCAGCTGGCCATCTAGCCACTCCACCTCTGAACTGTTTCTTTTGTGAAAGACTAAATTTTAAGCTGACTGATTTAGGTGGTTCTTAGTGATAATTGAAGATACAGAGTTACACTTTTGTAGGAGTTACGCAATTGAGAAGTGGACTTCAAGCAAATCATTTATTTTGAGCTGTTAATATAGAGATTTTTATTTTCTGTAAGTTTTGGTGTAAATAGTTTGAGTATTAGAAATCAACCTGAAACAATTAAATGTGTATGTTCTCTTGAAATGTTATATAACTGCCCTAAGAACGTCTAGAATCTGATACAGTGTCAGGTATTTCTTTCTTTTGATAATGCATGACATAAATTTTGTTTAGGTTAATTTGTTATTCATGGACCATTGCTACAATGTTGACAAAATACGGTGTGAGGTAAGAATCTACTGTTTTCCAGTGATTAGCTATCTCGAGTAATTCACCTCTTACCACGGAGATGAAGTCCCATGTTTCTCATGTATTTCCATCACTCGTGGAGCCTGTTTTTGTTAATCATCACTTTGCCTCCATATTTGTCTAGATGATTGTGAATATGCTATATAACAGGAATTAAAATTTGGTAGAGTGTATGGTTTTGTGTAGGAACTATATATTCATAGTATATTTGTTGAAATACTTACGGAGATTTACCACAGTAGTGGGAAGTAGCTTAACTGCACAGTATGCATTTTAAGTAAAATATTTAGAAAGTTTAAAGGGTTTACCACAGTTTTTTTCTCATGGAGTAGCTGAAACAAAAGGGCCTTGTGTTTTTAAGTGATCCCAAACTACCTCTTCTGTAATGTGATTGTATGGTTTGTTTGTTTCAGAGATGTCAGTGTTTTCATGTTTTTACATCTCTGAAATTAGGATCAGTAACATACTCTAATTTATCTAGCCTTTTTTTTTTCTTCCTTAAAAGTACTTAAACTAACGGTTTGTTTTAGATTTGATGGAATGCAGTATTTGAAAAGTTTT